>CM038141.1:419788336-420158506 GCA_021437245.1 Aegilops speltoides | reverse complement strand
GCATAACAACATCGTTGTTCCCTTTGTCATCGGTATGTTACTTGCGAGATTCGATCGTCGGTATCAATACCTAGTTCAATCTCGTTACCGCAAGTCTCTTTACTCGTTAATAATACATCATCTCACAGCTAACTCATTAGTTGTAATGCTTGCAAGGCTTGATGATGTGTATTACCGAGAGGGCAGAGATACCTCTCCGACAATCGGAGTGACAAAACCTAATCTCAAATCGCCAACCCAACATCTGCCTTTGGAGACACCATTAGTACTCCTTTATAATCACCCGATTCGTTGTGACGTTTGGTAGCACCAAAGTGTTCCTCCGATAAGCAGGAGTTGCATAATCTCATAGTTACGGGAACATGTATATGTCATGGATAAGCGCAAAGCAACATACTAAGCGATCGTGTGCTAAGCTAATGGAATGGGTCATGTCAATCAGATCATTCTACTAATGATGTGACCTTGTTAATCAAATAACAACTCTTTGTTCATGGTTAGGAAACATAACCATCTTTGATTAACAAGCTAGTCTAGTAGAGGCATACTAGTGACATATTGTTTGTTTATGCATTCACACATGTATCATGTTTCCGGTTAATACAATTCTTGCATGAATGATAAACATTTATCATGAAATAAGGAAATAAATAATAACTTTATTATTGCCTCTAGGGCATATTTCCTTCAAGGAGGACCACGGATTGAACTTTGGGGCGACTGGCTCTATCGCATATACGTCCCTGAGTGCACGCTTCCGCTCCCTTTTGGGTATGTGGGTTGCGTATATCATGTTTGTTGGGGAACGTAGTAATTTCAAAAAAAAAATCCTACGCACACGCAAGATCATGGTGATGCATAGCAACGAGAGGGGAGAGTGTTGTCTACGTACCCTTGTAGACCGAAGCGGAAGCGTTGACGCAACATAGAGGAAGTAGTCGTACATCCTCCCGTTCCAACCGATCCAAGCACCGTTACTCCGGCACCTCCGAGTTCTTGACACACGTACAGCTCGATGACACCCGATCTCGATCCAGCGGTAGCGGGGAGGAGTTCCGTCGACACTACGGCATGGTGACGATCTTGATGTTCTCTGTCGCGAGGCTTCCTAAGCACCGCCTACAATATGACCGAGGTGTAATATCGTGGAGGGGCACCACACACGGCTAAGGCGATCTCAATGATCAACTTGTGTCTCTAGGGTGCCCCCGCCCCGTATATAAAGGAGGGAGGGAGGAGGAGGCCGGCCTAGGGAGGAGGCGCGCCATAGGGGGCGAAACCTACTCCAAGTAGGTTTGGCCCCTTTCCTAATAGGAGTAGGAGAAGGAAGGAAGAGGGAGGAGAGAGAGAGGAAAGGGGCGGCCCTCCTCCCAATTCAGATTGGGCTTGGGGGCCCTCCTTGCTCCTTCTCTCCCCTTCCACTAAGGCCCAATAAGGCCCATATACTTACCGGGGGGTTCCGGTAACCTCCCGGAACTCCGGTATATTTCCAATCTCACCCGGAACCTTTCCGGTGTCCAAATATATCCGTCCAATATATCAAGCTTTATGTCTCAACCATTTCGAGACTCCTCGTCATGTCCGTGATCACATCTGAGACTTCGAACAACCTTTGGTACATCAAAATACATAAACTCATAATGAAACTGTCATCGAAACCTTAAGCGTGCGGACCCTACGGTTCGAGAACAATGTAGACATGACCGAGACACGTTCCGGTCAATAACCAATAGCGGGACCTGGATGCCCATATTGGTTCCTACATATTCTACGAAGATCTTTATCGGTCAAACCGCATAACAACATCGTTGTTCCCTTTGTCATCGGTATGTTACTTGCCGAGATTCGATCGTTGGTATCAATACCTAGTTCAATCTCGTTACCGGCAAGTCTCTTTACTCGTTCGTAATACATCATCTCACAACTAACTCATTAGTTGCAATGCTTGCAAGGCTTAAGTGATGTGCATTACCGTGAGGGCCGAGAGATACCTCTCCGACATTCGGAGTGACAAATCCTAATCTCGAAATCGCCAACCCAACAAGTACCTTTGGAGACACCTGTAGAGCACCTTTATAATCACCCGTTATGTTGTGACGTTTGGTAGCACACAAAGTGTTCCTCCGATAAGCAGGAGTTGCATAATCTCATAGTCACGGAACATGTATAAGTCATGAAGGAAGCAATAGCAACATACTAAAACGATCGGTGCTAAGCTAACGGAATGGGTCATGTCAATCAGATCATTCAACTAATGATGTGATCCCGTTAATCAAATAATAACTCTTTGTCCATGGTTAGGAAACATAACCATCTTTGATTAACAAGCTAGTCAAGTAGAGGCATACTAGTGACACTGTTTGTCTATATATTCACACATGTATTATGTTTCGGTTAATACAATTCTAGCATGAATAATAAACATTTATCATGATATAAGAAATAAATAATAACTTTATTATTGCCTCTAGGGCATATTTCCTTGATCTCCCACTTGCACTAGAGTCAATAATCTATATTACATAGTAATGATTCTAACACCCATGGAGTCTTGGTGCTGATCATGTTTTGCTCGTGGAAGAGGCTTAGTCAACGGTCTGCGCAACATTCAGATCCATATGTATTTGCAGATCTCTATTTCTCCCACCTGGACTAGATCCCGGATGGAATTGAAGCGTCTCTTGATGTGCTTGGTTCTCTTGTGAAATCTGGATTCCTTCGCTAAGGCAATCGCTCCAGTATTGTCACAAAAGATCTTCATTGGACCCGATGCACTAGGTATGACACCTAGATCGGATATGAACTCCTTCATCCAGACTCCTTCATTAGCTGCTTCCGAAGCAGCTATGTATTCCGCTTCACACGTAGATCCCGCCACGGCGCTTTGTTTTGAACTGCACCAACCGACAGCTCCACCGTTTAATGTAAACACGATCCGGTTTGCGATTTAGAATCGTCGGATCGAGTGTCAAAGCTTGCATCAACGTAACCATTTACGATGAGCTCTTTGTCACCTCCATATCTGAGAAACATATCCTTAGTCCTTTTCGGTACTTCGGATGTTCTTGACCGCTGTCGATGATTTACTCCTAGATTACTTTGGTACCTCCCTGCTAAACTTATAGCAAGGCACACATCATGTCTGGTACACAACATTGCATACATGATAGAGCCTATGGCTGAAGCATAGGGAACATCTTTCATTTTCTCTCTATCTTCTGCAGTGGTCGGGCATTGAGTCTTACTCAACTTCACACCTTGCAATTCAGGCAAGAACCTTTTCTTTGCTTGATCCATTTTGAACTTCTTCAAAACTTTGTCAAGGTATGTGCTTTGTGAAAGTCAATTAAGCGTTTTGATCTATCTCTATAGATCTTAATGCCCAATATGTAAGCAGCTTCACGAGGTCTTTCATTGAAAAACTTTTATTCAAGTATCCCTTTATGCTATCCAGAAATTCTATATCATTTCCAATCAATAATATGTCGTCCACATATAATATTATAAATGCTACAGAGATCCCAGTCACTTTCTTGTAAATACAGGCTTCTCCAAAAGTCTGTATAAACCCAAATGCTTTGATCACACTATCAAAGTGTTTATTCCAACTCCGAGAGGCTTGCACCAGTCCATAAATGGATCGCTGGAGCTTGCACACTTTGTTAGCTACCTTTGGATCGATCAAACCTTCTGGTTGCATCATATACAACTCTTCCTCCAGAAACCCATTCAGGAATGCAGTTTTTACATCCATTTGCCAAATTTCATAATCATAAAATGCGGCAATTGCTAACATGATTCGGACATACTTAAGCATCGCTACGGGTGAGAAGGTCTCATCGTAGTCAATCCCTTGAACTTGTCGAAAACCTTTTGCAACAAGTCAAGCTTTGTAAACGATAACATTACCGTCGGCGCCGGTCTTCTTCTTGAAGATCCATTTATTCTCAATTGCTTGCCGACCATCGGGCAAGTCAACCAAAGTCCATACTTTGTTCTCATACATGGATCCCATCTCAGATTTCATGGCTTCAAGCCATTTTGCGAATCTGGGCTCAACATCGCTTCTTCATAGTTCGTAGGTTCATCATGATCTAGTAGCATGACTTCCGAATAGGATTACCGTACCACTCAGTGCGGATCTTACTCGTTCGACCTCTGAGGTTACTGTAGTAACTTGATCTGAAGTTCTATGATCATCATCATCAACTTCCTCACTAGTTGGTGTTGGCGTCCACGAAACCGTTTCTGTGATGTATTATTTTCCAACAAGGAGTACGATCTGATTACCTCATCAAGTTCTACTTTCCTCCCACTCACTTCTTTTCGAGAGAAACTCCTTCTCTAGAAAGGATCCATTCTTAACAACGAATGTCTTGCCTTCGGATCTGTGATAGAAGGTGTACCCAACTGTCTCCTTTGGGTATCCTATGAAGACACATTTCTCGATTTGGGTTCGAGCTTATCGGGTTGAAGCTTTTTCACATAAGCAACGCAGCCCCAAACTTTAAGAAAGCGACAACTTTGGTTTCTTGCCAAACCATAGTTCATAAGGTGTCGTCTCAGCGGTTTGACGGTGCCCTATTTAATGTGAATGTGGCCGTCTCTAAAGCATAACCCCAAAACGATAGCGGTAAATCTGTAAGAGACATCATAGATCGCACCATATCAAGTAAAGTACGATTACGACGTTCGGACATACCATTACGCTGTGGTGTTCCAGGTGGCGTGAGTTGCAAAACTATTCCACATTGTTTCAAGTGTAGACCAAACTCGTAACTCAAATATTCTCCTCCACGATCAGATCATAGAAACTTTATTTTCTTGTTACGATGATTTTCAACTTCACTCTGAAATTCTTTGAACTTTTCAAATGTTTCAGACTTATGCTTCATTAAGTAGATATACCCATATCTGCTTAAATCATCTGTGAAGGTGAGAAAATAACGATATCCGCCACGAGCCTCAACATTCATCGGACCACATACATCTGTATGTATGATTTCCAACAAATCTGTTGCTCTCTCCATAGTACCGGAGAACGGCGTTTTGGTCATCTTACCCATGAGGCACGGTTCATAAGTGCCAAGTGATTCATAATCAAGTGGTTCCAAAAGTCCATCAGTATGGAGTTTCTTCATGCGCTTTACACTGATATGACCTAAACGTACGGCAGTGCCACTAATAAGTTGCACTATCATTATCAACTCTGCATCTTTTGGCTTCAACACTATGAATATGTGTATCACTACTATCGAGATTCATCAAAAATAGACCACTCTTCAAGGGTGCATGACAATAAAAGATATTACTCATATAAATAGAACAACATTATTCTCTGATTTAAATGAATAACCGTCTTGCATCAAACAAGATCCAGATATAATGTTCATGCTCAACGCTGGCACCAAATAACAATTATTTAGGTCTAATACTAATCCCGAAGGTAGATGTAGAGGTAGCGTGCCGACCGCGATCACATCGACTTTGGAACCATTTCCACGCGCATCGTCACCTCGTCCTTTGCTAGTGTTCGCTAATCCGTAGTCCTGTTTGAGTTGCAAATATTAGCAATGTAACCGATATCAAATACCCAGTGCTACTGCGAGCTCTAGTAAGGTACACATCAATAACATGTATATCACATATACCTTTGTTCACCTTGCCATCCTTCTTATCCGCCAAATATTTGGGGCAGTTCGCTTCCAATGACTAGTCGCTTGCGGTAGAAGCACTCGATTTCGAGGCTTAGGTCCAGACTTGGGTTTCTTCTCTTGAGCAGCAACTTGCTTGTTGTTCTTCTTGAAGTTCCCCTTCTTCTTCCCTTTGCCCTTTTTCTTGAAACTAGTGGTCTTGTTAACCATCAACACTTGATGCTCCTTCTTGATTTCTACCTCCGCAGCCTTTAGCATTGCGAAGAGCTCGGGAATTGTCTTATCCATCCCTTGCATATTATAGTTCATCACGAAGCTCTTGTAGCTTGGTGGAAGTGATTGGAGAATTCTGTCAATGACGCTATCATCCGGAAGAGTAACTCCCAGTTGAACCAAGTGATTACAATACCCAGACATCTTGAGTATGTGCTCACTGACAGAACTATTCTCCTCCATCTTGCAGCTATAGAACTTATTGGAGACTTCATATCTCTCAATCCGGGCATTCTTCTGGAATATTAACTTCAACTCCTGGAACATCTCATATGCTCCATGACATTCAAAACGTCGTTGAAGTCCGGTTCTAAGTCGTAAAGCATGGCACATTGAACTATGGAGTAGTCATCAGCTTTGCTCTGCCAGATGTTCTTAACGCCGCCAGTTGCATCAGAAGCAGGCTGGCACCCAACGGTGCTTCGGGGACGTAATTTTTACGTGCAGCAATGAGGATAATCCTCAAGTTACGGACCCGATCCGCGTAGTTGCTACCATCATCTTTCAACTTTGCTTTCTCAAGGAACGCATTAAAATTCAACGGAACAACAACACGGGCCATCTATCTACAATCAACATAGACAAGCAAGATACTATCGGTACTAAGTTCATGATAAATTTAAGTTCAATTAATCATATTACTTAAGAACTCCCACTTAGACAGACATCTCTCTAGTCATCTAAGTGATCACGTGATCCAAATCAACTAAACCATAACCGATCATCACGTGAGATGGAGTAGTTTTCAATGGTGAACATCTTATGTTGATCATATCTACTATATGATTCACGCCGACCTTCGGTCTCCGTGTTCCGAGGCCATATCTGCATATGCTAGGCTCGTCAAGTTTAACCTGAGTATTCTGCGTGTGCAAAACTGGCTTGCACCGTTGTAGATGGACGTGGAGCTTATCACACCGATCATCATGTGGTGTGCAGGCACGACGAACTTTGGCAGCAAAGCATACTCGGGAGAACACTTCTTGATAATTTTTAGTGAGAGATCATCTTAAAATGCTACCGTCAATCAAAGCAAGATAAGATGCATAAAGGATAAACATCACATGCAATCAATATAAGTGATATGATATGGCCATCATCATCTTGTGCTTGTGATCTCCATCTTGAAGCACCATCATTATCACCATCGTCACCGGTAGCGACACCTTGATCTCCATTGTAGCATCGTTGTCGTTTCGCCATCTATTGCTTCTCGACTATCGCTACCTCTTAGTGATAAAGTAAAGCAATTACGAGGCGTTGCATTTCATACAATAAAGAGACAACCATATGGCTCCTGCCATTGCCGATAACCGGTTACAAAACATGATCATCTCATACAATAAAATATAGCATCATGTCTTGGCCATATCACATCACAACATGCCCTGCAAAAACAAGTTAGGCGTCCTCTACTTTGTTGTTGCAAGTTTTACGTGGCTGCTACGGGCTAAGCAAGAACCGTTCTTACCAGCGCATCAAAACCACAACGATAGTTCGTCAAGTTAGTGCTGTTTTAACCTTCGCAAGGACCGGGCGTAGCCTCGGTTCAACTAAAGTTGGGAAACTGACACCCACTAGTCACCTGTATGCAAAGCACGGCGGTAAAACCAGTCTCGCGTAAGCGTACGCGTAATGTCGGTCCGGGCCGCTTCATCCAACAATACCGCCGAACCAAAGTATGACATCCTGGTAAGAAGTATGACTTGTATCGCCCACAACTCACTTGTGTTCTACTCATGCATATAACATCAAACCATAAAACCTAGGCTCGGATGCCACTGTTGGGGAACGTAGTAATTTCAAAAAAAATCCTACGCACACGCAAGATCATGGTGATGCATAGCAACGAGAGGGGAGAGTGTTGTCAACGTACCCTCGTAGACCGAAGCGGAAGCGTTGACGCAACATAGAGGAAGTAGTCGTATGTCTTCCCGGTCCAACCGATCCAAGCACCGTTACTCCGGCACCTCCGAGTTCTTGACATACGTACAGCTCGATGACGCACCCCGGGATCCGATCCAGCAGAGCTTCAGGGAGGAGTTCTGTCAGCACAACGGCGTGGTGACGATCTTGATGTTCAACCGTCGCAGGGCTTCTCCTAAGCACCGCTACAATATGACCGAGGTGTAATATCGTGGAGGGGGGCACCGCACACGGCTAAGGAACGATCACGAAGATCAACTTGTGTGTCTATGGGGTGCCCCCCGCCCCCGTATATAAAGGAGCCAAGGGAGGCGGCCGGCCAAGAGAGGCGCGCCAAGGGGAGTCCTACTCCCACCGGGAGTAGGACTCCCTTTCTTTCCTAGTTGGAGAAGGAGAAGGGGGGAAAGAGGAGGAAGAGGGGAAGGAAAGGGGGGGCGCCGCCCCCCTTCCCTTGTCCTATTCGGACTAGGAAGGGGAGGGGCGCCCAACCACCTCCTGCCTCCTTCTCTCTTCTCCCTCAAGGCCCATGTAGGCCCAATAACCCCCCGGGGGGTTCCGGTAACCCCCCGGTACTCCGGTAAAATGCCGATTTCACCCGGAACGATTCCGATGTCCAAATATAGGCTTCCAATATATCGATCTTTATGTCTCGACCATTTCGAGACTCCTCGTCATGTCCGTGATCACATCCGGAACTCCTAACAACCTTCGGTACATCAAAATACATAAACTCATAAAGAAACTGTCATCGTAACTTTAAGCGTGTGGACCCTACGGTTCGAGAACAATGTAGACATGACCGAGACCGTCTCGGTCAATAACCAATAGCGGACCTGGATGCCCATATTGGTTCCTACATATTCTATGAAGATCTTTATCGGTCGAGACCGCATAACAACATCGTTGTTCCTTTGTCATCGGTATGTTACTTGCCGAGATTCGATCGTCGGTATCAATACCTAGTTCAATCTCGTTATCGCAAAGTCTCTTTACTCGTTCCGTAATACATCATCTCGCAACTAACTCATGCCTTGCAATGCTTGCAAGGCTTAAGTGATGTGCATTACCGAGAGGGCCCAGAGATACCTCTCCGACATTCGGAGTGACAAATCCTAATCTCAAATCGCCAACCCAACAAGTACCTTTGGAGACACCTGTAGAGCACCTTTATAATCACCCGATTCGTTGTGGCGTTTGGTAGCACACAAAGTGTTCCTCCGGTAAACGGGAGTTGCATAATCTCATAGTCATAGGAACATGTATAAGTCATGAAGAAAGCAATAGCAACATACTAAATGATCGGGTGCTAAGCTAACGGAATGGGTCATGTCAATCAGATCATTCAACTAATGATGTGATCCCGTTAATCAAATAATAACTCTTTGTCCATGGTTAGGAAACATAACCATCTTTGATTAACAAGCTAGTCAAGTAGAGGCATAATAGTGACACTCTGTTTGTCTATATATTCACACATGTATTATGTTTCCGGTTAATACAATTCTAGCATGAATAATAAACATTTATCATGATATAAGGAAATAAATAATAACTTTATTATTGCCACTAGGGCATATTTCCTTCAGAAGGTTCGGAGTCCGGAGAGGAGTCCGGCACCTTGGAGTCACGAGCTTCACAAAGGACAGGGTTGGTATTCGGCTCTATCGCCGTAGAGGTAGCAGCCCCCGAGGCGGTGTCCAGCCACCCGTCCTCGATCGGCGCAGTCGGCTCCGAGCTAAGGGTCGGAGCGGACACTTGTGCGGCCTCCAGGGCACTGTCCGGCAGCAGAGCTAGATCATGCCCATCGTGACAGTGCGGCGCGCTTGGCTGTGGCTCGAACCCGTCGAAGATCAAGTCTCCGCGGACGTCAGCCGTATAGTTCAAACTTCCAAATCTGACCTGATGGCCAGGGGCGTAGCTTTCAATCTGCTCCAGATGGCCAAGCGAGTTGGCCCGCAGTGCAAAGCCGCCGAATACGAAGATCTGTCCGGGGAGAAAAGTCTCACCCTGGACCGCGTCGTTGTTGATGATCGAAGGAGCCATCGGGCCTAAAGGTGACGACACAGAGGAACTCTCAATGAAAGCACCAATGTCGGTGTCAAAACCGGCGGATCTCGGGTAGGGGGTCCCGAACTGTGCATCTAGGCGGATGGTAACAGGAGACAAGGGACACGATGTTTTTACCCAGGTTCGGGCCCTCTCGGTGGAGGTAAAACCCTACTCCTGCTTGATTAATATTGATGATATGGGTAGTACAAGAGTAGATCTACCACGAGATCAAAGAGGCTAAACCCTAGAAGCTAGCCTATGGTATGATTGTTGTTAAGCCCTCACGGACTAAAACCCTCCGGTTTATATAGACACCGGAGAGGGCTAGGGTTACACAGAGTCGGTTACAATGGTAGGAGATCTACATATCCGTATCGCCAAGCTTGCCTTCCACGCCAAGAAAGTCCCATCCGGACACGGGACGGAGTCTTCAATCTTGTATCTTCATAGTCTTGGAGTCCGGCCAAAGATGATAGTTCGGCTATCCGGACACCCCCTAGTCCAGGACTCCCTCACTACTCTTCGTACTTTAAAAACCGACATAGCGTTCGAAAATAAGCTCAATGGCATTTGGCCGAACACCTACCGAGCATGGTGTCCGCCATGGAGATCGTCGATGGGGGGCGAAGTGTACCTGGGTACAAACGTCTCCAAGGTGGACAACGCCGCCTATAGAGGCGAGAGGGCGCATCAGTGCTAGTTGCGGACGTTCGACAATGCCTCTATGACAGCCAGAGGCGTACAACAACGATGGTGGAGATGGATGGTGTGGATGTAAAGTAGTAAGGGGAAGAAGGGGCGGAGTGGAAGGAAATGGGACCTGGAGGAGGGATTGGGTGGGCGGGGGATGTCGGGGTCCTGCGTGTTTGCTGTCCGGACTTCCTCAATGCTTCCCCCCACTTTGTCTCCAATTTGCAGAGAAATTGCGCCCGGAGCGCCCTGCGGACTGATACAGACCCGTGTTGGATGACTTCCACGATTCCAATAGATGCGGGAGATTTGAGAGTCGGTGTTGAAGATGACCTAACTAAATGTGAGCTGAACCTCCGCGTCCAGATCCTTGGGGCTTGGCATATTTGGAGTACGTGCTTCCCTTCTCCTTCCTTCTTTTCCTTTTCCCACCAAACATTCTTTTTTGGCGAGGCTCCCACCAAATATTCGTACGTCTTGACGGGAACTGACCTCCATGCCTCCATGTCATCCATCCATGTAGCAGAGTCAGCGACTGCGCGCGGCACACAGGAGGCAACCAAAATCCAGCTGAGATTCGGACGACTTGCTTTGTGCGGTGCCAATTGTCGACCATGTCGGAACGAGCACTAGCTAGCTCGAGTGGTAAGCTTCGCCGTTGTGCGGGCTGCCCAGTGCCCACCCACCATGCTCGATTCGGCTCACAGTAGTCGCATTCTGGGTGCCTCAAGAGTCAAGACCTCCTTGCACACAAAAAAACCTCGGGTTCTTCCCCGTGGTTTAGCTAGCTAGCTGCCTCAATCCACGTCTCCCACTCGACCTGCAGATTCTTTACATGTTCAACGATCTCCACCTATATATATTAGACTCGATTGAGCTAATTCTCAACGCCAACGGGCAAAGCAAGCAAGCAACCAACCAAGAGATCGAACTCGTCATATAGACCCATCTAGCAATGGCGCTCGCTCGCCGTCGGCCAGCCACCCTCCCAGTCTTTCTCACCGCATTCCTCTACGCCGCAACCTTCCTCACTGGCCCGGCCGCGGCCATGGGAAAGACGGGCAACGTCTTCGTGTTCTGGGGCCGGAACAAGGACGAGGGCTCCCTCCGGGAGACCTGCGACACCGGAAGGTACACGTACACCACCGTCATCATCTCCTTCCTCGACGTCTTCGGCCACGGCAGGTACCACCTCGACCTCTCCGGCCACGACGTCTCCGCCGTCGGCGCCGACATCAAGCACTGCCAGTCCACGGGCAAGTTCGTCTTCCTCTCCATCGGGGGCTTCGGCGGCCAGTACTCCCTGCCGACCCGCAGGTCGGCGGCGGACGTGGCCGACTACCTCTGGAACGCCTACATGCTCGGCACCCGCGCGGGCGTCCACCGCCCGTTCGCCGACGCCTACGTCGACGGCATCAACTTCTTCATCGACGGCGCCGCCGGCGCGCGTCCGGAAAACTACGACGAGCTGGCCAGGCGGCTCTGGGACTACAACAAGGGCTACCGTGCCAGGACGCCGGTGCAGCTGTCGGCGACGCCGCGGTGCGGGTACCCTGACAGGCGCGTGGAGAGGGCGCTCGCCACGGGGCTCTTCAACCGCATCTTCGTCAGGTTCTACGACGACCCCCACTGCGCCGCCCACTTGGAGCAGGAGGGACAGGTGGGCGGCGGCGCAACCGCACGCGCAGATCTACCTCGGCCTGCCGGCTTCGGAGCGGAAGGTCGGCTACGTGCACCCCAAGAACCTCCACGCTGTTATCCCGGTGGTGCAGAAGGCGGCCAACTACGGCGGGGTCGTGATCTGGGAGCGCTACGAGGACAAGCGGACCGGCTACAGCACCTACGCCATCCAATGGGCTTGAGTTGATCCTCCTTCACGGACTACTCATCGTGTGAATTTTCTTAAAAGTGTGCAGTTGTCCGGGTTGTGCAGGAATAAAGTGAGATCTTTGTGTACATCAGGATTAATAAGTACTCCTCCGTCTTATAATGTAAGAATTTTTTCTTACGTTATAGGACGGAGAATATCTCAATTATCTGTTGAAGTGTTGAGCGGCCTTTTCTTTTCTTTGTCACTGTTCCAAATGGATTCTATGTGAACCTTTGGACCACCAAAACTTTCTTTGCATAGAGATATATATTCTAAATTGCTCGAAAAGTGGCATATAAAGTTTCAAATTTCTACAATTTTTGTGACACGGTTTTGACGTCACAATGAGGTTAGATGCCACATGCCACATGAGTCTGACAAGTGGGCTCAGTATGGGGAAAATGGTCAACTATGATAACAACAGAATAATACTCCTTCCGTTTCTTTTTAGTCTGCATATAAGATTTGGTCAAAGTCAAAGTACGTTAACTTTGACTAAGTTTATAAAAAAACATATCAAGATTCACAATATGAAATCGTTAGATGCATCATGAAATTAATTTCCATACCATATAGCTTTAGTATTGTAGATGCTGATATTTTTTTTCACAAAGTTTGACTTTGACCAAATTTTATATGCACACTAAAAAGAAACGGAGGGAGTAATACATAACTAGGAGTAAGCTGACGAATATAGATGTGCAATGAAGGTATAATGTGGAATTTACCCTTAAATTCAGATTGTTGAGATCGTATTTTGAGTTGACAAGTCAAGTTGATGGCCCAGCCCCAGGAGGTGTAAGTTTGTAGAAATTTAGAGCCAAGTCACCGGCTTCTCCTTGCTGACAAATAACTCTGAAAACTACTCGGAGTAGATGGAAGACCGCTAAAACTATGAGGGGTGCATACAAACCCGAGGGGGATAAGAGCATGTCCAATAGCTGCCTTATCTTAGGGTATCATTTTAAGCTTGGAGTAAAATTTAAGGCATCAAAAAGTGTTTTTTTACATGACAAAGTGTCGTCTCCAACAGCTGCCTTATAATAGGGCAGCCGCATGTATATTTTCATTTCTATTCATACATATTGCACACATATACAGTATCAAACACATCTCAAATGAATCCAAAACAAACTACAAATCCACATCATAAATTGTTCATCAAGCTCAACAACAAAGTTTAGCATACAATACAAAAGAGTTCATCACACAAATGCAACAAACATAGAGATAAAACTAGGCCCGTTGTCGCCCATGCCAAGCCCGCCACTCCTCCATGAAATCATTTTGAGGATCTTTGTGTGGATCGGCATATGTCATCGTAGAACTCAAGAAAGCGACGCGGTCGGTCTTGTCTCCGACTCGGCTGCACCAGTCATCCCATGAGATCATAGACATTGTACTTCAGATCTTGTCCAATCTCATTCTCAATGATCGTATTGTGCAGGTTGTGATGATGTACAACCTAACCGGTCCTCGCTCAATAGCAAATTGTATTACAAAATCCTAAAAGCTCTTTCCACATCTTTCCTAGCAGTCGATTGAGCACTATAAAAGTAAATTATTTCTTACCTTGGGAGTTCTGAAAGTGTCTTGATGGAAGTACCACTTCGGATAGGTCTCATCCGCAAGGTAATACCCAAAGTTGTATGTGCGACCATTTTTTGGAAGTTCACCGGCGGTAGTTCCCAACTAGCTAACTTTGTGTGAGAGGTGATCAGTGCAACACGTTCAATCATTGCAAGATCCAGGCATCCCAAAATAGGCATGCCAAATTTATGTCTCCTGGTCGACCACGGCCTCAAAAATGATGATGGCATCCTTGTAGCTTCCTTTGAACTGTCCATGCCATGTTATAGGGCAATTCTTCCACTTTCAGTGCATGCTATCTTATTGATTGTTGGTGCATGCAATCTTGTTGATTGTTGTAGTACCTGACCAGTTGATGAACGAAGGTGTTGTAAAAAAATTGGGTCATCTAAAACCTTCTGTTGAGTCGTACGAAAAAAGGCGCCTCGATGCATGCCACCTTGACTACTCCAGAACCAGATCATAGGTGTCCTTGCTGTGATAAAAACAAGCTTGTGTATACTGTGGTCATAAACCCCAGAAGGAGGGAGATTTTCAGGTTCTTTATTCACTTTTCCACTATGTGGTACATAAAGAAGTAAATCACGTAGTGAGAACTTTAACAACTTTCATTAAAACAAAAGATTTAACATCATACCTAAGTATTAATCGTAAGCAACTTCTCATCCCATGAACTTGCAGATACGTGGGGTGGAAGCACATTTAAGAGCATCTATGTGAATCAATGAACCACAAAACAATGCATGGAAAGACATCAACGTGACCCAATGGCCAGTAAAGCCTGTTCCCGTGCCAAAACAAGATGCCACGTCAATCAACAATATTAGCTTTTGTTTTTTTTTCATTGTTAATACGTGAAATGCCACTAACAGAATAAAATGTTGCAGTTCTTCTTGTGCACTCTACATGTTAAAGAACATCGAATTATTTATGGGAGAATAATTGGCAATACCATATGACCAAATACGTAAAGTAACACCTATGTTTCTGTCAATTGTTTAAAACTACAGAACGATACTAACATATCCTCCCATGCAGGCCTACATCGACAAATTCAGAAAATACCTGCTTGTTGTTCTTGTTTACCCATCCTACAATAAATTGAAATACAAGAGAAGGTTCAAGATGTACCATGCTAGCCTATCGGATGTAGCTGCGGATGAAGATGATGAAGATGCAAGCAGTTAGTCAAGCAGTGGTTGATTCTTACATATGGGGTGTACACATGGCTATAAAGCGATAGAGTAGGGTGTGATTTGATTTTAGTCTCGAAGAAGGTTTCCTAACCATGTTCTTAGTCCATTACAGATTACTCAAGTTGTAAAACTTCAATAATATTGGTTCCAATACTTTGCTTCAAATAAATTTGATCTGTATGGGAGCACCTAAAAATCTATATTTGCTTTTTACAACAATGTCACAGTTGTTTCAAGATTAGGAAAATGAAACTCAAATCTAAATTGTAGTAATTGTTCAGTTTCACGGTATCTGGACAAGATTCAGACCAATTACACAAATTACACACTGCAAGAGCAAACCTAGAAGAAGTCCTTAATGGATTATGATTGGTTTATTTCTACAATTTTCTGTTGCTAATTGCAAATGCCGTGCCAGATTGAGTAGGACCAGACATGTTTCAACAAAATTTACTCTCACATTTACAAGAGAAAATAAGTATGAGCACGAGCATACCTTCACGACAAAAATTAAAATACTCCATGAGTGAACACTCAATCTCAGCTATTCCAGAGTTATGAAGATCAGATCAATTTTGTCTCAAGAAAGAAGGGTTCAAATAATTAAGATCAAGCGTGACGTAAATGTAGCTAGTCATACTCTGGCTCGAATGGCACGCACACAACATGCGATTGCGAGCATCGTTGCCGCTGATTGTAGTCACAGTCACCTGTATTCGAATCCTCTAGAGTCAGCTCCCGTGCGCGCGGCACATAGGATAGGATGCAGCCTAAATCCAGCTGAGAATTCAACGACTTACTCGTGGCAGTGCCGTGTCAACTGTAGCCTTCTTCAATTCCATTCCACGTCTAGCAACTCAATCTCCACAAGATCAACAGTTTACCTATATATATTAGACTCAAATCGAGGTAGTTCTTCACAGCGCAGCAGGCAAAGCAAGCAAGAGAACTCAGCCCATCATTCATATCCATCCACCAATGGCGCTCACACGCCATTGGGCAGCCTCCCTCTTACTCCTCCTCGCCGCAGCCCTCCTCGCGGGCTCGGCCGCGGCCACGGGAAAGACCGGCAACGTCGTCGTGTTCTGGGGCCGGAACAAGGACGAAGGGTCCCTCCGGGAGGCCTGCGACACCGGCACCTACACCATCGCCGTCATCTCCTTCCTGGACGTCTTCGGCCGCGGCAAGTACCACCTCGACCTCTCCGGCCACGACGTCTCCGCCGTCGGCGCCGACATCAAGTACTGCCAGTCCAAGAAGTTCCTCGTCTTCCTCTCCATCGGCGGCTTCGGCGGCCAGTACTCCCTGCCGACCGCCCAGTCGGCGGCCGACGTCGCCGACTACCTCTGGAACGCCTACATGCTCGGCACCCGCGAGGGCGTCCACCGCCCGTTCGGCGACGCCTACGTGGACGGCATCGACTTCTTCCTCGACGGCGGCGGGCGGCCTGGGCCGGACCCCTACGACGAGCTGGCCAGGCGGCTATGGGACTACAACAAGCCGTACCGCGGCAGGGTGCCGGTGCAGCTGACGGCAACGTCGCCGTGCGGGCAAAGGCGCGTGGGGCGGGCGCTCGCCACGGGGCTCTTCACCCGGATCTTCGTCAGGTTCTTCGACTACCCCCAGTGCGCCACCAACTGGCAGCAGGAGTGGGACAGGTGGACGGCGGAGCAGCCGGGCGCGCAAATCTACTTCGGCCTGCCGGCTTCGGAGAAGACGGTCGGCTACGTCCACCCCCTGGACCTTTACTACGATATTATCCCGGTGGTGCAGAAGGCGGCCAACTACGGCGGCATCATGGTCTGGGACCGCTACGAGGACAAGCGCACCGGCTTCAGCAGCTTCGTCATCAATTGGGCTTGAGCCTCTCTCACTCGCGCCAGCGTCACCGTGTGAATTGGATGTGTTTGCTTAATTGTCTTTTTACAGTAGTCAGTTCGTAATGGTGCGTTTGCTATATTATCAGTGTGCAGTTGTGCTCGAAATGGTGTGCCATGTGCTTGTAAGAATAACGTAAGACCTGTGTAGGTCTCGATTAATAAGTACGGAGTATTGCATTTTACCATAAATGAAACTGAAAAAAAGTCTTATAAGAACATCTCCAACAGCCGCCCAAAAAATGCTCCGCGCGCTAAATCATTCATTTTTTGAGCGTCGAGGAGCTCTAACAGAGGCTCCAAAATTATACGCACGCTGAAAATTTTTAGGCATCGCTGCTGAAAACGCTATCGCTGCGTATTATATTTGGCGCCCTGCTGTGCAAGGCAAAAGCAAACTTTGGGCCGCTGCAGGTGGGGCCGCTGGATTGGGCGCCGCTCTAGCCTCTGTTAGAGATGCTCTAATGTAGAGAGATATGTAACATATGCAATACTAGTAATTAATCGAGTAGTACTTATCTATTCAATCACTTTCTTTATAACTGTTCCAAATGAATTCGCCACGGGGCTCTTCAATCTCATCTTTGTCAGGTTTCTACGACGAACCCGACTGCGCAGCCCATTTGCAGCAGGAGTGAGGCAGGTGGACGGCGGCACAACCGAGCACACATGGGCGTGTTTGGTTCAAGTTTTGAACAGTAGTCGCATTGCATACACTGCTCAACCCAGCCTGGTTGAGCAAAAACAACCCCAAATGCGTCATCTGCAAGTTGTTTGGTTATCTGCATCGAGGGTCGCTGCATTAGGTAATACGCAAGTGCGCTTTGTTTGGTTGCCTGCATTAGCCCAAGCGGCACATGAACATGGTGTTTGGTTGCCCGCATGAGGTATGATTAAGAGCTAGCACTTGCACTTAGCACACAGGGTTAAGAGCTAGCAGAGGGAGGGGAAGAAGAAATGCAGTGTGCGCCGGACCATGGCGACTGCGGTGGATAGTGGATGTGGCGCCGTGTCCGACATGACGAGCATGGAGTCGTCGACGAGCGACTCCTTCGGCGGCACGGCGAGCGACACTGTCAACGAACTAGTTGCGGTGCTCGCGCAAAGACAGTCGGCAGAGGAGGAGAATGCAGTGGTCGCGCCATGGTATCGTCAGTGCAGTGACGAGAGAGGAGGCCGAGATGATCGATGCCGGAAACAACTCCAATGTAGTAGGGCGAGAGAGAGGAGGCAAAGATGATCGACCCCGTTGACGGCGCGGCGAACTGCAGTGTGTGTGGAGGCAGAGGAGACAAAAAAACAGTGTGTGCGCCATTGCAGCGTCAGTGCAGTAGGAGGACGACAGAGAGTAGGCCGAGATGAGCGACGCCGGAAACGACTCTAGTGTAGTAGCACAAGGGAAAGGAGATCAAGGGGAAGGGGTTCGGCGTCGAGAGGGACGAATAGGAGGGCTCTGAGCAGAGGACAGAGGAGCTCAACATGGCGGCGTCAGTGCAGTAGACTGTTGTCCAAAGAGAGATGAAGTTACGATCGTCGAAACCAAAAACTTACAACACGAATGTTGTGAGGAACTGTGAGATTAGGCTGCTGGTCAAAAGAAATTTCAAATGATCGATCGTGTGCGACGAATCTGACAAAATTCGTCCAGAATAGCTCCAAACGGAAACACAAGATTAAGAACTTACGGCCGACGAAACTACGAACTGATCGCCTGAATGGAACCATAGCATCGAGGTGCATCTTTTTCGTGTAGAGCTTACCTCGAACCGAAGCACCGTTGTGTAGATCAGAGGGGCATGTAAGAGAGGAGATTAGGGAGGAGCTTACTTGAGGTTGAAGAAGACACCACCTAAACAACTCGCATCCCTCCTGTTTCTCCTCGTGCAGGGGCCCGCTCGTTGCGCTTCCGCTCGGTCTGGCTGGAGAGAAAGTGTTGATCTGAGCGTTCCCAGCGAGCCAGGCCCAGAAATGCTTTAAGTTTCGTGCTATGCAGGCCCAATAGTAAAACCAGACAACCAAACAGCACATTTCCTTCCTGCGCGGGCCTGGTTGGGCCTCATGCAGGCAACCAAACACGCCCCATATCTACATCTGCCTGCTGGCTTCAGAGTGGAAGGTCGGCTACGTGCACCCAAGAACATCCACGCTGTTATCCCGGTGGTGCAGAAGGCGGCCAATTACGGCGACAGCGTGATTTGGGAGCGCTATGAGGACAAGCGGACCGGCTACATCACCTACGCCATCCAATGGGCTTGAGAGTTGACTCCTACTACGTACTAGTGCACTACGTACTCGCCGTATGAATTTGCTTATCTTACACTAATTAGCCAGTAGCAGGTAGAGAGTACACGCTTCTAGGACCTGGCTGATCTAGGTATTACATCGAAGCAGTTTTCCTCTCCTCCGTGGCGGCTGGAACCCTAGCCGCCGTCAGGGGAGGCCGATCTTCCAACGCCGCTCTCCGGCGGCTCCCTTTCGCCGGCGACTTCGGTCGTCGGTGGTGAGGGGGGTCGCCGGATCCACGCGTGTGGACTGCTTTTACTCTCTCGTAGTTTAGGTTTTTAGGTTGTTCATCGTTTTTGCTTCGGTGGTGACGATGACAATGCTGAATAAAGATTCTTCGGATCCTTCCCTGACGAGGCCATCGCTCCTATGGTTGGGGATGGATTTGGAAACCAGTCTGTTCAAGCAAGGATGGCGTGGCGGCGGCGACATCCTCGTGGTGGACCTGTGTCCTCGGGCTCCGCCGTTGCGACGGCGTTTGCTCCAGCGTCGGCGTGGAGCTTGGGAGGTAGTCCAGGAGCGGATGCAGATTGTGGTCTGCATCGACGACATCTGCAAGACGGAGCATGTGCTGGGCTCGTGGTTGGTGGATGGCGGATATGGTTTCCTCCTTCGGTGTTTTAGTCGTGGTGGGTCGCCAGATCTGGAGTTCGATGGCGTGTCCGGGGTGTTGCCCCGGTCTAATTCGTTCAACGATAAGGGTTTCACTTTTGGTGAGCCACCTTGGAGGTCCGCAAAGCTGCATATCAGCGATGGAGCCGCGTCGAGCTTCGGGTGAGGAGGTGATTCGTCATTATTTTCTTCGGTGGTTGTTGTGGTGGTGCGGAGGCAGGTGACGGGCGTTGGTGTCAAGCTCAGAGATGTTTTGTTATCTTTTCAGTTTTGTCATGTCGGTCTTTACGTAACTTGTACTTTATTCTTTATGATATGAATGAGACACGTATTACCATGAAAAAGGTAGAGAGTACACCATGCAAAAAGAGGTAGAGAGTACTAAAACAATCATAACTTCCTCCTATCCTCTGGCGGCTGGAACCCCAGCCGCCTCGAGAGCCCAATCTTCCAACATCGTCCTCCGACGGCTCCCTCCGTCGGCGATCTCGATCGCTGGTAGTGAGGGGTCGCTGAATTCAGCGTGTGGATCATTTTACTTCCTCATAGTTTAGATTTTTAGGTTGTTCATCGTCTTTGTTTGGGCGACGATGACATCACTGAATAAAGATTCTTCGGATCCTTCCTTGACAAGGTCATCGGTCCTATGGTTGGGGATGGATTTGGAAACTAGTCTGTTCAAGTAAGGATGGCGTGGCGGCGGTGGCATCCTCGTGGTGGACCTGTGTCATCGGGCTCCGCCGTTGCGACGGCTTTTGCTCCAGCATCGGCGCGGAGCTTGGGAAGTAGTCCAGGAGCGGATGCAGATTGCGGCTGCATCGACGACATCTGGAAGATGGAACATGTGTTGGGTTCGTGGTTCGTGGATGGCAGGTATGGTTTCCTTCTGCGACGTCTTAGTCGGGGTGGGGTGCCAGATCTGGAGTTTGATGGTGTGTCCGGGGTGTTGCCCCGGTCTGATTCGTTCAACGGTAAGGGCTTTACTTTTGATGAGTCACCTTGAAGGTCCGCAAAGCTGCATATCAGCGATGGAGCTGCGTGAAGCTGGGGTGAGGAGTGATCCATCATTCTTTTTTTCGGTGGCTGCTGTCGTGGTGCCGGAGGCAGGTGAAGGGCGTTGGTGTTAAGCTTAGAGATGTTCTGCTATCTTTTCAGTTTTGTCATGTCGGTCATTACGTGACTTGCAATTTAATCTTTATGATATGAATGAGACACGTATTACCATGCAATAAAAGGTAGAGAGTACTATCAGTATGCAGTTATCTGAGTTGTGAATGAAAGAATAAAGGGGAGAGAGAGAGAGATCGCTTGGGAGGGAGGCCGTGCACCCCGAGGCGACCCAACGGTTGGAATCCTCGCACGGTCGACCGGCGTGGCTATAGAAAACTTTTCCTGAAGAACCTACAATCCGAGACCACGAAGGAAACCAACTTCATCTCAGATCGTTTCCCCAAAAAAAAAACTTCATCTCAGATCGGATCGTAGCCGGCCTGGCGGCCTCACACGGATATAAAATCGCTCCGAGGTTGGGTTCAACGTACCACGGACACGCGTGACGGAAACTAAATCAACCGACCGGGATCCAAAGTCGAACTAGCAAACACCACCTCGATTGATCGACCGAATCGATGGCGCTCCCTGCGCTGCGGGCTGGTCTCGGCCTGGGGAGGAGCCACGCCACCGGGATCGCCAAGGCCGCCTGCCACGGTGGCGGCGCCCGGCCGTGCATCTCTTCCGGCTCTGGCCGCAAGATCTCCACGGGAGTCATGGCGTTTCGTCTCAGCGTGTTTTGTGGCAAAGTAGCCTGCGTTGTTTTTGTGTAGTGACAAAAAGTTATTATGAGACGGAGGAAGTAGTTTTGGGACAACGGAAAAGACCGTCAAAAAGATCTGGGTGGCCATGGATCGGCTCGTGGAGCACCAAGCGAAGCCTCCCGTCCCATCGGATCCCGGTAACGCAACTGGAGTCGATGCTGCCGGGATCGCCAAGCCCACGTCTTAAATAGCACGTCTTCGTCGATCACATTCACATGTCAAATACTGAAGTAGGTAATGGCTAAATATTTTGGGCCATGATAACTGCCATACGTGTAGCGTTAACAAGTCTGATCGCACGTTTTGTGTGGCGTCTAAAAGGACCAGCCCACACGCTTATGTGTGGGCAAAACAATTAGCGTCCATACGCCTCTTTTTTTTTCTTGTGGTCCCTCTCACACGCCTACGTATGGGCAAAATGGATAACTGCCACACGACCTCTCTCAGCCACCTCCCTCACGGTCCCTCGCGCCCCGCGTGATAGTCAGCACGCGTCCCCGCAGTTGCCATGGTCCGGACCCTCTTCAATGTCCGTTTAACTGCAGTTGTCATGTCGCTGAACTACAGCTGTCATGGTTGCTCAACTGCAGTTGCCATCTCAGGTCAAGTGCGAGATGCCATTTTGGACAACTGCAGTTGTTGCCATGTATGGTCTGGTTTATTATAGTTGCCATGATTTGAAAACTTTAGATGTTGCCACCTACTAACACTAAGCAGTTGCCATGTATGGTCTGGTTTACAACAGTTGGCATGATTTGAAAACCTTAGGAGTTGCCACCTACTAACACTAGGCAGTTGCCGTGTAGCGCTACAAAAAGACATGACAAAATAACATGTTCGGGTAAAGAGAGAGTTGTCATCTGCTTACAAGCACACTAGGGCAGTTGCAGTGTATCCTGCAAAACACATGGCAACTGACATGTTCGGGTAAACAAAAAGAGAGAGTTGCCATCTGCTTACAAGTACACTAGGGTAGTTGCCATGTACACTGCAAAACACATGGCAACTGGCAGCTTGGGTGTGGAAGAGGAGACGGGCGTGTGGGCGAGATGGCAAATGCCCACACACCAGCCCTTGTGCGTGAGTGAAAACTGACGTGTGGGCGAACTGCTAAACGTCCACACACCGGCCCCTTCGTGTGGTGAAACGGACGTGTGGGCGACCGGATAAATGTTCACACACCAGCCCAGTCCTACGTGGCACCACAAACATGCCAAGATTCGTGCACCACAAACGGACGCGGATCCACGCGTGTGGGCGAGATGCAAACGCCCACATGTGTGGGCGTTAGTGTTTCCGAATATTTTAGGAGGTGACATTCGGTCTCGTTTGAGTGTATGTAGTACCATTTATACTTTGTTCATGTCCATCAAGTATGGCTCCAAGAGCCTGTTAGCATGCGAGACATTTTTTTCGACAAGGGGGGACTCCCCGGCCTCTGCATCAGAACGATGCATATGGCCAATTAAATAAATGAAATAGGTTCAACAAAGTCATAAGGTCTTGAAACAAAATAATGGCGAGCTCACATAGAGCCTCGGCGAAAAAACAAGAAAAGGCCATAGAGCCACAACCGGCTGGCAAAATAAAGATAGGAAAACTAATTGCCTATCCTATTAAATGACCGTCATCAAACTGATTGAAGATATCACGCTACCATCTCCCACCGACAGATCCGGTAACCAAACGCTCCCGGTCTCAGCCGGAGTGAGTAAGGACCACATCTGGATCAGCGCCGTAGCACGGAATAAAATCTGCAAAAAATGAATAATAGTTATTCTGTTAAAAGCCAAATCATTTTTGCAATTCCAAATTGCCCATAACAACGCACAAACTCCTACACGAATATGTCGAGCTGTATCGGACTCTATCCCATCCAGCCACGTTCCAAATAACGACCCGACCGAACTCGGAGGAGTTATGTAACACCCCGGATTCGATGCGCCAGGTGTCTTTCAGCTATTCGTCGTCGTTGTCATGTCATTTTCTTGCGTGTTGCATTTTATCATGTCATCATGTGCATCTCTTTTTGCATACATGTTCGTCTCATGCATCCGAGCATTTTCCCCGTTGTCCGTTTTGCAATCCGGCACTCCTATGTCATCCGGCGTCCCCTTTTTGTCTTTTATTGTGAGCGGGTGTTAAAAATTCTCGGAATGGACCGTGATTTGCCAAGCGGCCTAGGTACACCACCGGTAGACCGCCTGTCAAGTTTCGTGTCATTTGGAGTCCGTTTGATACTCCAACGGTTAACTGGGTAACCGCAAAGGCCTCTTTTGTGATGCAGCCTAACACCCCTCCAAATCAGCCCAATAACCCATCCAAACCCCCTCCATACTCTCGGTCGTTCGATCACGATCGTGTGGGCGAAAATCGTTCCTCATTTGGAGTCTCCTAGCTCCTTCTACCTATATATGCATCCCCAAAATTTTCGGATCAAGCCACCCCTAACCCTAGCTCCACCTCCTCTCCACCACGGGACCGTCCTTGGCGGCGCGGACATGTCCAGCCGCCCGTCCCTTCGGCCAATCAGAGCATGCCACGTCGCCCGCCGCCGCCGCCAGCCACTCCCACGCCGCCACCTCACCCGCGCCCGCACCTCTCTCTCCTCCCTCGCGCGGCCTGCGGAGCCCGCGAAGCCCTTCGGCCAGCAGCGCCTTCTGCCGCCTGGGTCGCCTCGCCTAAGCAGCCCGGTAGCCCCCTCGCGCCGGTGGCCTCGCCCGCCGCTGCCTCCGGCGACCTCGCCTCGTCGCCCGCTCGCGCCACCGCCGGTGGCCCGACCGCCACCTCCGCGCCGAGACCTCGCGGCGCTTCGCCTCCGCCTCGCCCTCGACCACCCCGCTCCGCCATGCCCCACCGTCAAGAGCTCCAGCCGTCCCGCGCCAAGCTCGCCGGAGCCGCGTCCTTCCCGGCGCCCCGAGCCGCCGCCCCACCTCCGGTCCTCAGATCCGGCCGGGATCCGCCGGATCCGGAGCCCCTGACCTCGCCGGCGTCACCCCCAAGCTCCCCCTCAACTCCGGCCGCCTTCTACCTCAACTCCGGCGAGTTCTCCGACGAACCTCGGGATCCGCGCTCGGAAACCCTAGATCTGCGAGGTTGCCCGTTTTTCCGCAAGTCCTGAAGTTATCGCATTCTGGTGCCCTGTTCATTGCGTCATATCTCCATGCATACCGCTCCGTTTTGCGTGCATGATATATCAGAATGTTCATCATGAGATGCTCTTCATTTCATTCCATTTTGCCATGTTTGTTTGTGTAAGTGCATCTAGTGCCCCTTAGTGATTTTGGTGTATTGAAGACTTATAGGTTAAGTAACTGATGCGCTTGGGAGTGTACACAGGTCTATAAGTCTATGATGAGTTTGATATTTACAGAGAAATTCGACCCCTAAAAATGAAGTTCTTCGACTGAAGACTTTGATATTCTGAAGACTTTCCGAAGACTTTGAAAGTGAAGAAATTGGTGTGACCATGAAGACTTAATATTCATTCGAGGAATATGAAGCGTGAAGACTTTTGTTTTCGTAGTTTCATTTTCTCTTTCTTGAGTCATAGGAAACACCGTCTTCGTTAAAGGGGTCGAGGAAATACTAAGGAAAAATTTCCATGTGATGCTCAACTCAAATCCTACACCTACCAATCCCTTGAGTGAAGCCATTGGAAATCTCATACAGTTCACCAAGTTCTTGATGTGAGACGCGAGTTCTTACAGTCACCGATGACTTTGTTCGATCGAGGAGTTAGGAATTCGCAAGTCTTAATTGCCTACACAAGAGGAACATGATAGCCCCGAGGACTTTGAGAGTCAAATTTCCGACCGTTCTTTGTCTTTTGCGCGGACCAAAATATCTTATCCACCTAACGGTCATATCATTGAAGGGCATTTATGTCTTATCATGTCGGGCTGCTCCTAGGCTATAAATAGCCGCCCCTACAACCACTAGTTGGTTGGCTGCTCCGAGAGAACTTGACACTTGTCATCCGAGAGCAACCCATTCTCCGAGGACTTTGGCGAAAATCATCAAGTGAGGAAAATCCCAAAACCAAACCCCACAAAACCCAAAGTGATTGAGCATCATCAAGAAATTGATCTTGCATGGATCCGACGCTTGTTACCTTTGAAGACTGTGCTTCTTCCAGACGGTTAGGCGTCAAGGTCTAGAGCATCCAAGAGGAATTGTGGATCGCCGAGTGACCAAGTCTGTGAAGGTTTGAAGTCACCAAGACTTACCACGAGTGATTGGGCGAGGCCTGCGTGGTCTTAGTTCAAGGAGAATACGGTGAGGACTGGTGTCCTGAGTTGCGGCTCGAGATCGGGTGTCCGGACTGTGTGTCCTCGAGTTTAAATACTTAGCCGCTCCAACCAGACGTATAACTGAGACAGCAGTTGGAACTGGTTTACCAAATCATTGTCTTCACCAACTAACTGGTTCTATTTCCTCAACTCATTCATTTCCTCATTCTGTGTTGCATGTTGTTCATATCTGTGCTTGAAGACTTTGATCAAGACTTTCACAAATTCCTCGCCAATTTCTTGATCTGTTTTGTCTTCATCTTGTTATCCTGTGTTTACGCTTCCCGTACTCTGCTCTAGTCTTCATTTAATCATGCTGACTATGCGTGTATTCTGCCATGTTTACCTCTGAGTACATATTCCGCTGCAAATAGTTCTTCGCTAAGGAATTTCCTCACCGGCAAATTCCTCAGTGAAGAATTTCATAAAAATCGCCTATTCACCCCCCCTCTAGTCGATATAACGCACTTTCAATTGGTATCAGAGCAAGGTACTCCCTTGTTCTGTATGATTTTGGTTTAACCACCTGGAGTTCTAGTTATGTCGACCGCAGGTATGATCAAGGTCTCGGCTGGGTGTCCTACCTTTGATGGAGCGGACTACCCCTCTTTGGAAGAACAAGATGCGAATGCATCTTGAGGCAATTACAATGATCTACGGTATGTTGTGGAAAATGGTGTCCCCTCATCCTTTGAAACACCGACCGCTACCGATGTGAAGAGATTCAAACAACTCGATTCTCAAGCGAAGAATATCATCTGTGGTCATCTGAGCAAAGGACAGTATGGAAGAGTGAGTGCTTTGGAAACTGCCAAGCTTATCTGGGATAGGCTGCCCAAAGTAAATGAAGGAGTCTCAACTCAGCGTGACTCTCGAGTCGATGTTCTTCGGAATCTCTTCAACCGCTTCAAAAGACTCGACAACGAAAATGTCCAACAAACCTTCGATCGCCTCACTGACATCTCAAATGAGCTTCAAGCCCTCGGTGCCACTGACATCACTGACCATGAAGTAGTGAAGAAACTGCTAAGATCGCTTGATTCCTCATTTGATACTCTAGGACTGATGATACAAGAGCGTGCTGACTACAAGTCACTTGATCCTGCTGATATCCTCGAAAGGCTTAACACTCACGAGTTCCAGCTTGCTGAAAAGAGAGATCTCTATGGCTCAAACTATGGGAAACCATGTGCCTGAAGGCTAAGGTTGTGTCGACTCAATGTGAGGATTACGGTAGTAGCCTTGGTGATCTGAAGAACTGAGCCAGATCTAGCTCGCTTGTGAAGAAATTCCAAGTTCACAAGGCGTGGTCGCTTTGGAAAACCCTCAAGAGGAAATGATTCTTCATCCAGTGACTACAAGAGAAGACTTTGCCACAAATGCAAGAAGCCTGGTCACTATATTCAAGATTGTCCTCAGTGGGAAAAGGAAATGAAGAAGAAGAAATACAAGGATTACAGTTCTGATGATATGAAGAAGAAGAAGAAATCGTCAAAATCTTCGTCATCAAAACCCTCAAAGTCTTCATCTCACAAGAAGGGCAACTCCAAGAAAGCTCGGGCATTCATTGGCAAGGAAATGGACTCTGAAGCCGAATCTGAGGAAAATGATGAAGAGGAGGAGTCTGAAGAATCTAAGTCTGGTGTGGCGAGTCGGCCGTTACTCTTGCTTTCGTCGACAAGTCCATCTTCAACATCAAGAAACCGACGCCACCGATAAGCTGATGAAGATAATGATGGCTCGCTCCCACCTATTGCTTCATGGCAAAAGCAGCTAAGGTACTCAAATACAATTCCTCGATTCTAGTGAAAATGAATCGATGAGGATCTTAAGCCTAGCTACTCTAAACTTGCTAAAATTGCTGTGAAACAACAACGGGCTCTTGAAAAGGTTCAAAACATGCTAGATAAAAGTGATGATATATTGGGTGAAGAAATGGATCGCACTAAAGCCTTGATGAAAATCTTTAGAGACTTGATGCAGGTATGATAATCTTCAAGGTCATCATAACTCTCTCTTGTCGATCATAAGAAACTTTCATATGAATTTTTTAAAGAGAAGCAAGACCATGAGAAGCTTTCTCTTGAAGCTCTTCAAAGAAAGGCAGATCTTGAAAAGCTAAGAGTGTGTTATGAAGATCTTGAAAGGGCGCGATTCATTACTAGCTCAACAAATCAGCGCTTCTCGGGAAGAATTTGTTCCTCCATGCTTAAAATGCATTGAGCGTGAATCGCTAATTCTTCACCAATGTTCAAATGTTTCAAATGTTACAAATTCTTCATCTGCCTCTGCTATCACTAATTCCTCATCGAGGACTTTGCTAGTATCACTTGACAATGCAGGGCTGAAGAAATTGTACATGACAGAGCATGTACAAAAGCCTCAAAGGGCATCGACACTTTGTGATGTGCTCAAAAGCAGATCCTCAATGAAACCCTAGAAAAGAGGGTATTGCCTTTGAGAGGAAACTCAATGCCGATGGAACATATTGGAAGCTGAGCGGTATCCCAAAACCTCATGGGTTCTTTGCAAAGGGATCTCCAGATTGATCCATCTAACTTATCTGGCTTTACATGTGAATCTCCTCATTCTTCCGATGAGTCATTT
Organism: Aegilops speltoides; assembly: GCA_021437245.1. Taxonomy (NCBI): domain Eukaryota; kingdom Viridiplantae; phylum Streptophyta; class Magnoliopsida; order Poales; family Poaceae; genus Aegilops; species Aegilops speltoides. Next base: position 420,129,773 of record CM038141.1, on the reverse strand, counting down.
GACTCAACTATAAACTGTTCAAAAATCGAATGGTGAAGTATTTGCTAGATATGTTGGCACTAAGCTGCGAGAACGATTCCCCTATGAAGAAAATCTGGGTTCCCAAAAGCTGTGTTGAAAGTCTTGGTGAATGTCCTCATGACACCACACGTGAAGAACAGAACCCCAGATCAAATTCTTCATATGGACCAAACTCCTCAAGCTGGATCAAAGTCCTCATATGATTATCATCGTGCTAACAAATCTGTCTCGCAGGTAAAGCTAAGGGCTATGAATATGTGCATTATTCTTCAAACCATTATGTTCATAAGTCCTCGAAGAATTACTCGCTTATTCATATGCTTACCCTAACCCTCCTATGCTAAGCGAAATGGTTTGGCATCTTTTCCACCTTTCTCACATGGTGCCGCAGGATGATGAACTCTTTGCCACCCCTCCGATGTGGGTGGTGAAGAAAAGAACTAATCTTTTCTGCGGGTCAGGTCTCGGGCGTGCTCTAACGTCTGAAGAATTTCTTTGGGGACCGACAAAATGCCCGAAAGGACGCAGCGAATCATGATGAAATGAACTTTCATTTCACACGTCCTCATCTTGCTATATCTGTTTCTTTGCTTGATGAAATTCATCGATGAACTTGATATCATATTCTTCACCGATGAAGCATATGAGATTGTAAGTTACACTAATTCATCTGCAGGATGATCAACCCAAAACCACTTGAATGGGTCCTCGATAGTGGATGTACAAATCACATGACCGGTGACAAGAATCTATTGATGGATGCTCCTTTATCACCGTCACCTCTGAAGCATATCATATTTCTTGACAAAGGCAAAAGTCGTATTGGGTCTTGGTAAGGTTGCTATCTCTAAGGATAAGCACATGGACAAAGTCATGCTTGTTGAGTCCTTAGGATACAATCTCATGTCGATCTCAATGCTTTGTGATCTTGATATGGTTGTTGTCTTTGGCAAATATCGCTGTGTTGTGATTATGGAAGTGACAATTCCAAAGTCTTGAAGGCTTTAGGAGAGAAGATCTCATATTGTTGATTTCTCTCTGGGACCACAACCAGCCATGTGTCTACTTGCAAAAGCTTCGAAGGCTGGCTATGGCATCGACGACTTGGTCATGCGAGCATGAGGAATTTGAACACGCTTGCGAAGAAGAAGCATGTCATTGGCATTGAGAATGTCAAATTCCTCAAGGATCACTTATGCGGAGCATGTGAAGCGGAAAAGATGACCAAGGCCAAGCATCCAGCGAAGACTATCATGACCACTACCGTCCATTGAATTGCTTCACATGGACCTCTTCGACCTAATCATTATTCAGCGGTCACTAATGATGCATCTCTATATGGTTTTGTCATTGTTGATGATTATTCTCGATATACATGGGTACACATTGTTACTTACAAACATGAAGTGCGGAAGTCTTCAAGCGATTTTCCTCGAGGGCTTCAACCAACTTTGGTGTAAAGATCAAGCATATCGAAGTGACAATGGGCCGAGTTCAAGAATTCTGGTCTTGATGCCTATCTTGATGAACTTGGTATTACTCATGAATTATCTGCTCCTTATACTCCTCGGCAGAATGGCGTCGTGGGCGCAAAAACGAGAACTCTTGTTGAGATGGCTCGCACTATGCTTGATGAATACAAACGCCTCGGCGTTTTTGGATTAATGCAATTGATCTTGCCACATCATCAACAGAGTATATCTTCACAAATTCTTGAAGAAGACTGCCTATGAACTCCTCAACGACAAGAAACCCAATGTGAGTTATTTCAAAGTCTTGATTGCTAAATGTTGGATTAGAGATCCTCACCACAACTCTAAATTTGCACCGAAAGCACATGAAGGTTTTATGCTTGGTTACGGAAAGGACTCGCACACCTACTGAGTCTTCAACATTATTCTTCACAAGATTGTTGACCTTTGTAGATGTGTGGTTTGATGAAACTAATGGCTCGCAAAGAGAGCACCTACCTTCGTGTTAGATGAACCAGCACCGAGGATGCTATCAAGCTCAAAGGCAACCGAGGATGTCATTCCTACCAAGAATCTGCTTTGAAGAATTCATTCCTGTCCATGAAGAACGTCGAGTGATGTACGAAGAACATGATGAGGAAAATGGTCTTTGAAGAAAATGCTGATCAAAATCCTCGGCGACAACCCACTCATCCACGTGTTGCAAAAGAAGTGCAAGTGGAGAAGATCATCGATGACATCAGCGCACGAGTCCTCTCACCCGCTCAAAAGCCTCACACTTATCTAACTTTTGTGGGCACTATGCTTTTGTTTCTATCTCAGAGCCCACTAAGGTAGATGAAGCATTTACGGGCGGAATGGATTCAGGATATGCAAGAAGAATTACATCGATTCGAGCTGAACAATGTCAGGAATTGGTAAATCGCCCGGATCCTCGCAAGCATAATATCATTGGCACAAAGTGGATCTACCGCAACAAGCAAGATGAAAATGGCCTTGTGGTGAGGAATAAGGCACGACTAGTAGCTCAAGGCTACACACAGTTGAAGGAATTGATTTCGATGAAACTTTTGCACTGTTGCTAGACTTGAAGCTATTCGCATTTACTTGCCTATGCTAACCATCATGATATCATCTTATATCAAATGGATGTGAAAAGTGCATTCCTCAATGGTAAGCTTGAGGAAGAAGTATATGTTGCTCAACCCCAGGTTTTGAAGATCCCAAGAATCGACAAAGTCTTGAGACTCAATAAGGCCCTCTATGGCCTCAAGCAAGCCCCTCGGGCGTGGTATGACACACTGAAGGAATTCTTCGTGAAGAATGGCTTCACACCCGATTCACTTGACCCTACTATATTTACTAAATCATATGATGGTGAACTGTTTGTGTGCCAAATATATGTTGATGATATTATCTTTGGCTGTACTAACCAACGATATAGTGATGAATTTGCCCATATGATGAGTGAAGAATATCAAATGTCTATGATGGGAGAGTTGAAATTCTTCTTAGGTCTTCAAATTAAATCGAAAGCAATGGCATATTCATATCTCGGAGAAATACCTCAAAGATGTCTTGAGGAAATTCGGCATGCAAGATTGCAAAGCGTCAAAATTCCTATGCCCACAAATGGCCATCTATGCATTGATGAAAATGGTATTGACTTGATCACAAGGTATACCGCTCCATGATTGGTTCTTTATTGTACTTATGTGCATCTAGGCGGATATAATGCTTAGTGTTTGCATGTGTGCCCGATTTCAAGCTGCACCGGGAATCACACCATAAGGTCAGTGAAGCATATTCTTGATATCTAGCTCACACACCAACACTAGGATTATGGTACCCCAAGGGCTCTGCTTTTGATCTCATTGGATATTCGACTCGACTATCTTTGGTGATCGTGTGGACCGCAAGTCAACATCGGCACTTGTCATTTCCTCGGACGATCTTTGGTGCATTGGTCCTCGAAGAAAGCAGAATCGTATCCTTGCTCTCTTTGAAGCTGAATACATTGCTCACCGCTCATCTTGTGCTCAAGCTGCTTTGGATGAAGCAAACCCTCAAGGACTATGGCGTCAATGTGAAGAATGTGCCTCTCCTCTGCGACAATGAGAGTGCCATCAAGATTGCTCACAACCCAGTTCAGCACTCGAAGACTAAGCACATCCAGATTCGTCATCATTTTCTTCATGATCATGTGCTGAAGGGCGATATCTCCATCGAGCATGTGAAGACTGAAGAATAGCTAGCTGATATCTTCACTAAGCCCTTGGATGAGAAGAGATTTAGCAAGTTGCGGTGTGAGCTCAATATCTTAGAATCTTTGAATGTTCTTTGAAAAGGACACACATCCTAACCCTTATGCATAATTGATGACTAAGATGTGCAACACATGAAGAAATGTTTTTCTTCATCAATGAAGAAGAACTCTCTAAGTGTGAAGAAATTAACGAAGAATTTGATTCTCAGAACCCTACGACAATTGTACGCGGTGTCTGAAATCATCATTCTTATCTGATGAAAGGCTACGCCACCACAAAAGTTGAAAATCTTCAATTTGAGTTTTTTCTCATTTTTGAAATTCCTCGGTTTTCAAATTCTTCAACTTTGCAAAATCTTGATGTTTCCGTTGTATCTCTTCATTGGATATATATATATATATATATATATATATATATATATATATATATATATATATATATATATATATATATATATATATATATATATATATGAGTTTATGTCCTCTGACATTCACTTATTGCTATTTCTTCAAGTTGCGATTTATGCTAAGTGAATGTGATCGGACCCTTCCCCCTCTATGCTATACTCAATCCAATCTATTCACAAATTCTTCATGTGCATTCTGATTGAAACTCGTTCAAAGTCTTCACTGTGTCCTTGACAGCTGAAGAAACTGCAAACAAAACTTTTAAGCAAATCTTATCCAAGTTTTCGGTTTTGCCGCTCAAACCGTTCCGCATCCCACGATGTATTAGTTTAATCACCCATGATCTTACACGATCTCATCTGCACAGTACGTGGGTGACACTTGTCGCGTGAAGAAGAAAGGGCAGGGGCATGTTCGTCCAAAATCTTCGGGCGAACAGTTTTTCACCGTGGCTATAAATACCCTTCTCCTCTTCCTTACTTCATTTACTCCGCTCGGTCGCTGTCTCTCGCTCGAGCTCTCCTCAAACCCTAGCGCCGCCGCTACTCCATTGCCGCCGGTGAGGAAAAGCTTCACTGCCTCGACCTCATCGCCGTCGTACTCGCGCCGGCCGCGGAAATCTTCACTCCGCCGCCGCCATCTTCCTCTGCCAAGTTAGGGCATGGAAGATCTAACGTGACGAACTTCACTACAGTTCATCCCAGTTCGTCGTGTTCTTCAGTTCGGGTAATTAAAAGTCACTTTTATTACTCGCGTTGATTCTCAAATCTTTCTGAAAATCTTCAAAGGTGTTTTTGTTCTTCAAAATCTTCACATATGAACACCTCACACACTGTATGTTCTTGATTTATCTCTCTAAGCATTCATTTCTTCAAGATTCCTCAATTGTGCGGATTTTCAATCTGTACAACTCTGGAACCTGAGACAAAACGCTTAGTGAAATTCCTCAAGGCTCAACTGGTCAAATTCCTCAAAACTTGTTCTTTTGAAAAATCTTCTGAGAACGCATATGACCTCTCCAAATTCCTCGCACCTACACTCTGTTCACAGGTACTCATGTCCGCTGCTGAATCACTAGGTTCTCATCAACTTAACTCATTTGCAGCGTTCCTCGAAGAAAAACTGCATACTTCTTCAGAGTGCTCTATTGTTCAAATTCCCACCAAGAAAATGGCGAAAGGCAAGAGACCGAGAAGGGAGGAAAGAAACGGAAGTCATGACTGCTTTTGAAATTCTGAGGAAATATACAAAGACTACTACACACCGATGAATCCAAGTTTGGCAAGGAGACCAAGAACCAGCGCAAAGTCTTGTCTGAGAGGATAGAAATAAGATGGGCACGAGAATGGAGGAATACCGCTATGTTACTCCCAAGTACATGAGGAAATTCTTTAAACCCTCCATGCCCAAGAGCTCCTTTGGCACCGGCCAAGTCACGATCCCACCAAATCAAGCGTGGTGAGGACTTTCTGAAGAATGGTCCAGCGCCAAGCCAAATTGGCAAGACAGGCCAAGGAGGCGGTGAGGAAATTCAATGAGGATTCTGCTGCTGCTGCTGCTTGCTTGAGCCCTCGGTCAAGCCGAGAAATCAATGCCAAGAAGCCTGCTCATAAGCCAAGTGCTTCACCGTCGGTGCCCTCACGGCCCAGTTCCTCGGCCAGCGCCCTCACGGCAAATTCCTCGGGCTGCTGCTGCTCATTCAAAATCCTCGGCAGCTCCTCCAAGTCCTCAACACATGTGCATCGGCTACTTGTCAAAGGACTCGGGGTTTCTCAATTGCTTCGGTGTCTCAAAGTTCCTCACCTGCACCAATGTCCTCAACAGCCCCACTCTGCTGAAGACAAAAGCAACAGTGGGCGCGGTCCTCGGCCAAGTCCAAAGAAGAAACAGGTTGCATTCAACGTTCCCTCTGATGATGAAGCCTCTGATGAAGAACTTGAAGAAATCATCAGAGACAGACTTACCAAGGCCGCTAGAGCCAAAAGAACAAGTGTGCCTCTGCTTTTGGATCCGAAGAAGATCCTTGACTTCATTGACCTGTGGCATCCGGATCCAAACACTCCCGTTCCGGATCTGCCACTGACTCCTGGTCAAAGTCACATGCTGAACCATTTCATCACTGAAGAGAAATGGAAATTTGAAAAGGCTCGTGAATTGAAGAAAGCACAAGCCAGAAAGGAGAAGCTTCTGAGGAAGAACTTAGTCAACTTGACTCCTGAAGAACTCCTCAAAGCTCAATCAAATCCAAGCACTCGGCAAGGATTTTGATGCTTACAATCTTGACCGCAAGGAGCCAAGGTGAGATTCGTCAATCGACGAAGAAAATGACAACTGTTGCAGCCCCATCGCAATAAGAAAATCCTCGGTGAAGACTCTGCTCAGCTTCTTTGAACATGCCAAGACAGCTGATGACTTTCAACATCTTGATGAAAACACAAGTTCGTGGTTGATGACTCCATTCCAGCCACCAAGAAATTCCTGGGGCATCCACTAGTGGTGCGCTGAAGAATCTGAAGAAAATAGGGCAATCGCACCGATTGCGCCTGAAGAAACTGTACCACAATCCTCAGCTCCTCCTGCACCAACACCAACTCCAATTCTTCCTTCCGCCTATGAAGTGAAGAAGACAAAGGCTGCAGAACGAGCTGCAGTGAAGAAGAGGAAGGCATCAGCTGCGTCAAATTCTTCGGCTGCGAAGAAAATGAAGCCAATGACCAGCTCGATTGAATATCCTATTGATGCCATTCCCATTTCCTCCATGTCGTCCAAGGAGATTGTTCCTTATGGAGAAGATTACAAGATCCCAAGCGGATCTGATGAAGAAAATCAATCTGTTGCTACCTCAGAACAGCTTGATGAAGAAATTGAAGTGGAAGCTTTCCCTTCAACCCCAATTGCTTCCTCACCCGTGCCTTAGTTCACAGCTGAAGAGGCAGGTGTTGAGGAAATTGAAAAAGAAGATGAAGACGTGGATATTGGGTGCACTACACCTGTGATGAACAATGACTTTTGGGAAAGTCAGCATCCCAATACTCCTCTCTTCACTCCGCTTAAACAAGTTCCTCTGTCCCCGGCTACAACTGTTCAAATGGGCTCTGAAGAAACTCATCCCACTTCATCTGTAAATGAAGAAATTCCAGCCACTAGCGCTGAAGAACCCACTGCTGATCCTCAAACTGCACAAGGAGAGGAACCAGAAATTCCTCAGCCTGAAGAACCTGAGATCGCGATTCCTGAGGTTGTGCTGCAAATCACAGATATTCCTCTGCCCAAGCCAAAGAATCCGTTCTCAAGCAAGCAAAAATTCAAGGCTGAAGACTTCTTTTCTGAGCACGTGTTCTTCACTGCTTATAATCCATATGACTCTGCTCGAATGAGGAAAAGACGCTTCTGGACTCCAACACAAGCAAACTTCTATTCCTCAGTGCTATTTGACAAGGACAAGATCTTCGACCATGAGCATATTCCTCATGTGGATATGGAATCACTGCCGTGCTTCGAGCCAGTACTCCGTGTTCTTCATGATGCAGGGCTACTTAATTTCTGCACTGACATTTGTGACTGGAATGAAGAACTCATTCTTCAGTTCTATGCCACCCTGCACATCACGGAGATCTTTGAAGACATCAATTCATGGGTGCTGGATTGGATGACGAGAATACTCACTACAAGGCACCAAGAATGAATTGCTTCATGTCCTTCCTCTTGATCCTCCTCATGAATCTGCTCGTTGCCTCTACAATGACCGTGAGCTGTCTGATCACTTTATGCAAGTACTTATGAAGCCGCTGAAACCAGGCCAAGCCCCTCGAACCAAATTCCTCGTCAAGGATTTGCTGTATGTGCCTCGGACTGTTTATAGAATCTTGACGAAGACAATGAGTCCCATCAAAGGCCACGACTCAAATGAAGGAGATGTCGTTGGCATCATGAAGAACATGCTTTTCAATATCATTCATGGAGTTCCTGTCAACTTCCATGATTTCTTCATGAGGACTCTGGCCAATGTTGCAATGTCACCTTTTGAGCTGAAGCCATATGCGCCTTGGATCATGAGATTCATAAGGGCAAGATCTTCACCGAACTACAAGGTGACACTCAAACCATGGCAGCTTCCTGCCGCCCATTGAAGTCCTCAAGCGACCAATTTCATCATCGATGACAAGGGCAAGGCAGCAATCGTAATTGATGAAGGCACTCGTCCATTGGATGGTCGGTTTAGCAAGGCTGCATCTTACTCCACCAATGACGATTACGCAGCGCATGACACCGCCGCAAATACCTCAACCAAGCAACAACCTCAAGCAACTGCACCCAGGGTGATGATTGATCGTGAGTTACTCCTCAGTCTTCATCAGAAGGTTGATCGCAATCAGAAATGGGTGAAGCGCCAATTTGCTGCAATTCTTCACAACATGACCTCAACGCATAATGCGGTGAAGAAAATCAGTACTACCTTCATGAAACCCTCAACCGCACTGGCTGTTCTTAATCATGTATATTCAGCGGAAGAATTGAAGACTATGGGTCTTGAGGAAGCTTATGATTGGTCCGCACCACCTCGAAGAAATTCAAGAGAGTCAAAGTTCCCGATCGGTGGCTAGCTCTTATTCTTCATCGCACTGGCCCGATGAACATGAAGATTTGGGCGACAACTGCGGCAGGCCCTACTTCAACACCCAACCCCGACGACGCTGGCGCTCCTCCATCAACTTGAATATCTTCAGGGGAGTTAGTCCTCAGTTTCGATCCTTTTGGTCATTTGATGACAAAGGGGGAGAAATCTGAGTTAGTCTTCAAGCGGGTTTATATTATGGGCGTTTTTATTAAGTTACAACTCTCGTTCTTCCGAAACTTTTATTGGATCGAGTTGTAATCTTAAATCCGATGGTGCCCTGATACTTTTGAACGGTGCATTGTGCTGACTTTGCACTATGCTCTGATACTCTTGATCGTGCTTCCATACGTTTGATGCTCTGATTTTGATACGTGTTATGCTCTGCTGCTTTTGAAGCACTAATCTTATTTTGATATGTGTTATGTGATATTTGAGCTCTGAAACTTTTGATGTGATATTCCGCATGCTTATTCCTAGTCAATACTATTGCACGCATGCTGAATCTCATCAGGCACCATATTTCATCATGCATTTCAAATTCTTCATATTACATATCAAATGCGTGTATGAATTACAAGATATAGGGGGAGATCTCCATGATTCAATTCTTCAAATGTGCATTGCCTCAAAAGCAAATTCCTCATTATGCACATATTCAGGGGGAGTTCTTCTATATCTTGCAATCAAATTCCTCAATATCAGTATTTACACTTCATATGTTTATTCCGTTGAAAACTTAACCTATGTTGTCATCAATCACCAAAAGGGGAGATTGTAAGTGCATCTAGTGCCCTTAGTGATTTTGGTGTATTGAAGACTTATAGGTTCGATGAATCGATGCGCTTGTGAGTGTACACAGGTCTATAAGTCTATGAGGAGTTTGATATTTACAGAGAAAGTCGACCCCTAAAAATGAAGTTCTTCGACTGAAGACTTTGATATTCTGAAGACTTTCTGAAGACTTTGAAAGTGAAGAAATTGGTGTGACCATGAAGACTTAATATTCGTTCGAGGAATATGAAGCGTGAAGACTTTTGTTTTTGTAGTTTCATTTTCTCTTTCTTGAGTCATAGGAAACACCGTACTGTTAAAGGGGGTCGAGGAAATACTAAGGAAAAATTTCCATGTGATGCTCAACTCAAATCCTACACCTACCAATCCCTTCGAGTGAAGCCATTGGAAATCTCATACAGTTCAGTCAAGTTCTTGATGTGAGACGCAGTTCTTGTAGTCACCGATGACTTTGCTCGATCGAGGAGTTAGGAATTCGCCAGTGAATTGCCTACACAAGATGAGGAACATGATAGCCCCGAGGACTTTGAGAGTCAAATTTCCGACCGTTCTTTGTCTTTGCTTACACGCGCGGACCAAAATATCTTATCCACCTAACGGTCATATCATTGAAGGGCATTTATGTCTTATCATGTCGAGCTGCTCCCTAGGCTATAAATAGCCCCCTACAACCACTAGTTGGTTGGCTGCTCCGAGAGAACTTGACACTTGTCATCCGAGAGCAACCCATCCTCCGAGGACTTTGAGCGAAAATCATCAAGTGAGTAAAATCCCAAAACCAAACCCCCACAAAACCCAAAGTGATTGAGCATCATCAAGAAATTGATCTGTGTGGATCCGACGCTTGTTACCTTTGAAGACTGTGCTTCTTCCAGACGGTTAGGCGTCAAGGTCTAGAGCATCAATTGGAATTGTGGATCGCTGAGTGACCAAGTCTGTGAAGGTTTGGAAGTCACCAAGACTTACCACGAGTGATTGGACGAGGCTGCGTGGTCTTAGTTCAAGGAGAATATGGTGAGGACTGGGTGTCTGAGTTGTGGCTCGAGGGCTGGGTGTCCGGATGTGTGTCCTCGAGTTTAAATACTCGGCCGCTCCAACCAGACGTATAACCGAGACAGCAGTTGAACTGGTTTACCAAATCATTGTCTTCACCAACTAACTGGTTCTATTTCCTCAACTCATTCATTTCCTCATTCTGTGTTGCATGTTGTTCATATCTGTGCTTGAAGACTTTGATTGAAGACTTTCACAAATTCCTCAGTTCAATTTCTTCAGTCTGTTTTGTCTTCATCTTGTTATCCTGTGTTTACGCTTCCCGTACTCTGCTCTAGTCTTCATTTCATCATGCTGACTATGCGTGTATTCTGCCATGTTTACCTCTGAGTACATATTCCGCTGCAAATAGTTCTTCGCTAAGGAATTTCCTCACCGGCAAATTCCTCAGTGAAGAATTTCATAAAAATCGCCTATTCACCCCCCCTCTAGTCGATATAACGCACTTTCAGTTTGAGTCCATCTTGATGCCCTAATCATCGTTGCAAGAGTGTTATATGATGTCAATCTGCTGGAACTGTTATAACTTGATGATTTGTCTTTTTTGTTGCATTTTCTGTGTGCATCTTATGAGCATGAGCTCTATATGTGTTTTGAACTATGCCATGCCTTCTTTGTAGTGGCATAATCCATGTATTTTTTGTGAGGCTTGTAGTGAGTGCATCGAGCTCGTGAAGTAGGGTACTTGATGTTGCTGTTTTGCTAGGCTGAATCTGTTACATCATGATGCTATGTTAACCTGCTGCTACAAGTCATTATGTGCATAATCTGGAGATGTTCACTAAGGATGTTTTGTTATACATGTCATTCTCTATCCATTCATGCCCCTTGTTGCATTTATAGCCTTCTTTAACTTGTTGTTATCTTGCTCCAAACTTGATAAATAATGTTGCTGTCAGCCTGTTAACATTAAGTTCAATGTTGCCATGATTATTGTTAGCGATCCAAGCATGCTATGAACTTGATCTTGCCATTCTTAGCTTCACAAATATGCCATCTTACTGTTGGTCACCTTGCCATGCCATGTATTGCTCTGTGGTGAGTGGTACAAGCTCACCAACATGCCTACTTATTGTTGTTCCTGCCATGTATGAATCTGCCATATCATTTGCCATGTTTGCATGGATGCTACCATGTTTTTTGTTAATCTTTGGAATTAGTTCAGTAAGGGAGTTTTGTTCTTTCTCTTTAGTACTAGCATGCCATGCCTTTGTTTGCCATGATAAGTTCCTGTAGCATGTTGTTTTATAGCTCTAAACATTGCAATCTGATGTTATTTCTACTAAGTCTGAAACTGTTATTATTTGCAATCTTGCCATGTCCTTTTGAGCATGTTATATTGTTTTCTGGAGATAGCTCAGTGTTCATGTTTTGTCATTCTTTACCTATACTTCATGACCATTCCTTTTGTTATTATGTTGAGGCGCTGTAGCATATTGTTTTGATGCTTGTGAGATGCCTAGTTGCTGTTTTGGACAGCTTGTCCTTTAAACTAGTATAGAGTGTGTGTTGAACCGTTGCTCCGTTTTGAGTGTGCTGTTGGAAATATGCCCTAGAGGCAATAATAAAAGTATTATTATATTTCCTTGTTCATGATAATTGTCTTTTATTCATGCTATAACTGTATTATCCGGAAATCATAATACACGTGTGAATACATAGACCACAATATGTCCCTGGTGAGCCTCTAGTTGACTAGCTCGTTGTGATCAACAGATAGTCATGGTTTCCTGGCTATGGACATTGGATGTCGTTGATAACGGGATCACATCATTAGGAGAATGATGTGATGGACAAGACCCAATCCTAAGCATAGCACAAAGATCGTGTAGTTCGTTTGCTAGAGCTTTTCCAATGTCAAGTATCTCTTCCTTAGACCATGAGATCGTGTAACTCCCGGATACCGTAGGAGTGCTTTGGGTGTATCAAACGTCACAACGTAACTGGGTGACTATAAAGGTGCATTACAGGTATCTCCGAAAGTGTCTTTTGGGTTGACACGGATCGAGACTGGGATTTGTCACTCCGTGCAAACGGAGAGGTATCTCTGGGCCCACTCGGTAGGACATCATCATAATGTGCACAATGTGACCAAGGGGTTGATCACGGATGATGTGTTGCGGAACGAGTAAAGAGACTTGCCGTAACGAGATTGAACAAGGTATCGGTATACCGACGATCGAATCTCGGGCAAGTAAAATACCGCTAGACAAAGGGAATTGTATACGGATCGACCGAGTCCTTGACATCGTGGTTCATCCGATGAGATCATCGTGGAACATGTGGGAGCCAACATGGGTATCCAGATCCCGCTGTTGGTTATTGACCGGAGAACGTCTCGGTCATGTCTACATGTCTCCCGAACCCGTAGGGTCTACACACTAAGGTTCGATGGCGCTAGGGTTATAAAGGAAGCTTGTATGTGGTTACCGCATGTTGTTCGGAGTCCTGGATGAGATCCCGGACGTCACGAGAAGTTCCGGAATGGTCCGGAGGTAAAGATTTATATATGGGAAGTCCTGTTTTGGTCACCGGAAAAGTTTCGGGGTTTATCGGTAACGTACCGGGACCACCGGGAGGGTCCCGGGGGTCCACCAAGTGGGGCCACCTACCCCAGAGGGCTGCGTGGGCCATGTGTGGGAGGGAACCAGCCCCAGGTGGGCTGGTGCGCCCCCCACAAGGGGCCCAAGGCGCAGGGGAGAGTGGGAGGGGGCAAACCCTAGGGCAGATGGGCCCTAAGGCCCATGCTCCCTGCGCCTCCCTCTCCTCCCCCTCCTGGCCGCCACCCCAGATGCCATCTGGAGGCTGGCCGCACCCCTTGGGGGTGGGAAACCCTAAAGGGGGCGCAGCCCCCTCTCCCCCTATAAATAGTGAGGCCTAGGGGCTGCCCAGAGACACACAGAATACACGTGATTCGATCTCTGCCTTTGGTTGCAGCCCTCTCCTCTCTCCCAAGTACTCCTCCTCTCCCGTGGTGCTTAGCGAAGCCCTGCTGGATTGCCACGCTCCTCCATCACCACCATGCCATTGTGCTGCTACTGGATGGAGTCTTCCTCAACCTCTCCCTCTCTCCTTGCTGGATCAAGGCGTGGGAGACGTCACCGGGCTGTACGTGTGTTGAACGCGGAGGTGCCGTGCGTTCGGCACTTGATCATCGGTGATTTGAATCACGACGAGTACGACTCCATCAACCCCGTTCACTTGATCGCTTCCGCTTAGCGATCTACAAGGGTATGTAGATGCACTCTCTTTCTACTCGTTGCTGGTCTCTCCATAGATAGATCTTGGTGACACGTAGGAAAATTTTGAATTTCTGCTACGTTCCCCAACATGTGCTTTATATGAAACTTGCTTAGATTTGCATGTAGTTTCATATTATCATGTTGCATCCTTGTTTTGAGAGTGTTTGCGTGATGTTTGGAGGCATTTAGCATCAATGCCATGTTTAACTTGTTTTGCTCATATCTTCTAGGCCGTAGCTCCGAATTAAATGAACTTTATATGTAACTTGACTAGAATCTCGTGTAGATCATCTTGGTGCATCTTAACTTGCTGTTTAACAACTTGAACATAAGGTTTATTCAGTTCTGGACCAATTTCTTAATTTGCATACGAGGACTTACCGGAATTGTTATATGTTGTTTCCAACATCATTTAAACTTGCCTTGATGTGTTGCTCTTGTGTGCATCATCTCTTGCCATGAGTAGCCTCATATAGCCTTTGTCATTCATCATGATTGGTTGTGCATCATGTCATGTCTATGTGTGGTGTGTTTACTATGTTGTGTGCTTCTTCTCGATAGTTCCTGTTTCGTTGCGATCGTGAGGATTCGTTTGTCTACGATTGGTTCGGCTTCATCCGTTTGTCTTCTTCATGGACTCGTTCTTCTTCCTAGCGGGATTTCAGGCAAGATGACTGCTACCCTGGATCTCACTACTATCATTTCTATGCTAGTTGCTTTGTTCCATCGCTATGCTGCGCTACCTATCATTTGTTCTTCAAGCCTCCCAAATTGCCATGTCAGCCTCTAACCTTTTAACCCTTCCTAGCAAATCGTTGCTTGGCTATGTTACCGCTTTGCTCCGCCCCTCTTATAGCGTTGTTAGTTGCAGGTGAAGTTGAAGATTGCTCCATGGTGGACAGGATTATGTTGGGATATCACAATATCTCTTATTTAATTAATGCATCTATATACTTGGTAAAGGGTGGAAGGCTCGGCCTTATGTATGGTGTTTTGTTCAACTCTTGCCACCCTAGTTTCCGTCATATCGGTATTATGTTCCCGGATTTTGCGTTCCTTACACGGTTGGGTGATTTATGGGACCCCCTTGACAGTTCGCTTTGAATAAAACTCCTCCAGCAAGGCCCAACCTTGATTTTACCATTTGCCTCACCACCACCTATACCTTTCCCTTGGGTCGGCCATGTTGGGGAACGTAGTAATTTCAAAAAATTTCCTACGCACACGCAAGATCATGGTGATGCATAGCAACGAGAGGGGAGAGTGTTGTCTACATACCCTTGTAGACCCGGCGAAGCGATCACAACGTAGAGGAAGTAGTCGACGTTCTCCTCGCGATCCGACCGATCCGCGCCGTTACTCGACGCCCCGAGTTCTTGACACACGTACAGCTCGATGACGTCCCTCGTACTCCGATCCAGCCGAGTGTCGAGGAGAGTTCCGTCGGCCAACGTGGTGGCGATCTTGATGTTTCACGGGCGAGGCTTCGCCTAAGCTTCATGACGGTATAACCGAGGTGGAATATGGTGGAGGGGGGCACCGCACACGGCTAAGGAACGATCTCACGATCAACTTGTGTGTTCCTAGGTGCCCCCCTGCCCCCGTATATAAAGGAGCCAGGGGGGGGGCGCCGGCCAGGAGAGGGAGGCGCAGGAGGAGTCCTACTCCTTCCGGGAGTAGGACTCCCCTCCAATCCTATTCCAATTAGGATTCCCCGGAGGGGGAAAAGAGGAGGAGGGGGCCGGCCACCTCTCCTAGTCCTAATAGGACTAGGGGAAGGGGGAGGCGCGCAGCCCATCTAGGGCAGCCCCTTCTCTTTTCCACTAAGGCCCACTATGGCCCATTTACCTCCCGGGGGGTTCCGGTAACCTCCCGGTACTCCGGTAAATTCCCGTTTTCGCCCGGAACCATTCCGAACTCCAAACATAGGCTTCCAATATATCAATCTTTATGTCTCGACCATTCCGAGACTCCTCGTCATGTCCGTGATCACATCCGGGACTCCGAACTCCTTCGGTACATCAAAATACATAAACTCATAATAACTGTCATCGTAACCTTAAGCGTGCGGACCCTACGGTTCGAGAACAATGTAGACATGACCTAGAACTATTCACGGTCAATAACCAACAGCGGGACCTGGATGCCCATATTGGTTCCTACATATTCTACGAAGATCTTTGTCGGTCAGACCGCATAACAACATCGTTGTTCCTTTGTCATCGGTATGTTACTTGCCCGAGATTCGATCGTCGGTATCCAATACCTAGTTCAATCTCGTTACCGCAAGTCTCTTTACTCGTTCCGTAATACATCATCTCACAACTAACTCATTAGTTGTAGTGCTTGCAAGGCTTAAGTGATGTGCATTACCGAGAGGGCCCAGAGATACCTCTCCGACAATCGGAGTGACAAAACCTAATCTCGAATACGCCAACCCAACATTTGCCTTTGGAGACACCTGTAGTACTCCTTTATAATCACCCGATTCGTTGTGACGTTTGGTAGCACCAAAGTGTTCCTCCGTAAACGGAGTTGCATAATCTCATAGTTACGAGGAACATGTATAAGTCATGGATAAAAGCAAGAGCAACATACTAAGCGATCGTGTGCTAAGCTAAGGAATGGGTCATGTCAATCGATCATTCTACTAATGATGTGACCTTGTTAATCAAATAACAACTCCTTGTTCATGGTCAGAAACATAACCATCTTTGATTAACAAGCTAGTCAAGTAGAGGCATACTAGTGACACTCTGTTTGTCTATGTATTCACACATGTATTATGTTTCCAGTTAATACAATTCTAGCATGAATAATAAACATTCATCATGATATAAGGAAATAAATAATAACTTTATTATTGCCTCTAGGGCATATTTCCTTCAGTCTCCCACTTGCACTAGAGTCAATAATCTAGTTCATATCGCCATGTGATTGAACACCAATAATCATATCTGTATATGATTAACACCCATCGTTCACATCGTCATGTGACCAACACCCAAAGGGTTTACTAGAGTCAATAATCTAGTTCACATCGCTATGTGATTAACACCCAAAGAGTACTAAGGTGTGATCATGTTTTGTTTGTGAGAGAGTCTTAGTCAACGGGTCTTTCACATTCAGATCCGTTATGTATTTTGCAATTTTCTATGTCTATAATGCTCTTGCGAAGCTACTCTAGCTAATTGCTCCCACTTTCAATATGTATCTAGATCGAGACTTAGAGTCATCGGATCGGTGTCAAAACTTGCATCGACGTAACCCTTTACGACGAACCTTTTGTCACTTCCATAATCGAGAAACATATCCTTATTCCACTAAGGATAATTTTGACCGCTGTCCAGTGATCTACTCCTAGATCACTATTGTACTCCCTTGCGAAACTCAGTGCAGGATATACAATAGATCTGGTACACAGCATGGCATACTTTATAGAAACTATGGCCAAGGCATAGTGAATGACTTTCATTCTCTTTCTATCTTCTGCTGTGGTCGGGTTTTGAGTCTTACTCAATTTCACACCTTGTAACACAGGCAAGAACTCTTTCTTTGACTGTTCCATTTTGAACTACTTCAAAATCTTGTCAAGGTATGTAATTATTGAAAAAACTTATCAAGCATCTTGATCTATCTCTATAGATCTTGATGCTCAATATGTAAGCAGCTTCACCGAGGTCTTTCTTTGAAAAACTTCTTTCAAACACTCCTTTATGCTTTGCGAATAATTCTACATTATTTCCGATCAACAATATGTCATTCACATATACTTATCGAAATGTTTGTAGTGCTCCCACTCACTTTCTTGTAAATACAGGCTTCACCGCAAGTCAGATAAACTATATGCTTTGATCAACTTATCAAAGCGTATATTCCAACTCGAGATGCTTGCACCAGCCCATAGATGGATCGCTGGAGCTTGCACACTTTGTTAGCTCCTTTGGATCGATAAAACCTTCGGTTGCATCACATACAACTCTTCCTCCGAAACCCATTCAGAATGCAGTTTTACATCCATTTGCCAAATTTCATAAATTGTGGCAATTGCTAACATGATTTGGACAGACTTAAGCATCGCTACAGCTTGAGAAAATCTCATTGTAGTCAACACCTTGAACTTGTCAAAAACCTTTTTGCGACAAGTCGAGCTTTGTAGATAGTAACACTACTATCAACGTCCGTCTTCCTCTTGAAGATCCATTTATACAATATGGCTTGCCGATCATCGGGCAACTCCACCAAAGTCCATACTTTGTTCTCATACATGGATCTCATCTCAGATTTCATGGCCTCAAGCCATTTCGCGGAATCTGGGCTCATCATCGCTTCCTCATAGTTCGTAGGTTCATCATGATCTAGTTACATGACTTCCAGAACAGGATTACCGTACCACTCTGGTGCGGATCTCACTCTGGTTTACCTACGAGATTCGGTAGTAACTTGATCTGAAGTTACTTGATCATCATCATTAACTTCCTCACTAATTGGTATAGCAGTCACAAGAACAGATTTCTGTGATGAACTACTTTCCAATAAGGGAACAGGTACAGTTACCTCATCAAGTTCTACTTTCCTCCCACTCACTTCTTTCGAGAGAAACTCCTTCTCTAGAAAGGATCCATTTATTAGCAACAAATGTTTTGCCTTCGGATCTGTGATAGAAGGTGTACCCAACAATTTCCTTTGGGTATTCTATGAAGACGCACTTCCCCGATTTGGGTTTGAGCTTATCAGGATGAAACTTTTTCACATAAGCATCGCAGCCCCAAATTTTAAGAAACGACAACTTTGGTTTCTTGCTAAACCACAGTTCATATAGTGTCGTCTCAACGGATTTAGATGGTGCCCTATTTAATGTGAATGCAGCTGTCTCTAATGCATGATCCCAAAACGATATTGGTAAATCGGTAAGAAACATCATAGATTGTACTATATCCAATAAAGTACGGTTATGATGTTCGGACACACCATAACATTGTGGTGTTCCAAGTGGCGTGAGCTGTGAAACTATTCCACATTGTTTTAATTGAAGACCAAACTCGTAACTCAAATGTTCGTCTCCGTGATCAGATCACAGAAACTTTATTTTCTTGTTACGATGATTTTTCCACTTCACTCTGAAATTCTTTGAACCTTTCAACTATTTCAGACTTATGTTTCATCAAGTAGATATACCCATATCTGCTCAAATCATCTTGTGAAGGTCAGAAAATAACGATACCCGCCGCGAGCCTTAACACTCATTAGATTGCATACATCAGTATGTATTATTTCCAATATGTCAGTTGCTCGCTCCACTGTTCCGGAGAACGGAGTTTTAGTCATCTTGCCCAAAAGGCACGGTTCGCAAGCATCAAGTGATTCATAATCAAGTGATTTCAAAATCCCATCAGCATGGAGTTTCTTCATGCGCTTTACACCAATATGACCTAAACAGCAGTGCCACAAATAAGTTGCACTATCATTATTAACTTTGCATTTTTGGTTTCAATATTATGAATATGTGTATCACTACGATCGAGATCCAATAAACCATTTTCATTGGGTGTGTAACCATATAAGGTTTTATTCATGTAAACAGAATAACAGTTTATTCTCTTACTTAAATGAATAACCGTATTGCAAAAAACACGATCAAATCATATTCATGCTCAACGCAAACCACCAAATAACATTTATTTAGGTTCAACACTAATCCCGAAAGTATAGGGAGTGTGCGATGATGATCATATCAATCTTGAAACCACTTTCAACACACATCGTCACTTCACCCTTAACTAGTTTACATTTATTCGCAACTCCGTTTGAGTTACTACTCTTAGCAACCGAACCAGTACAAAATACCGAGGGGTTGCTATAAACACTAGTAAAGTACACATCAATAACATGTATATCAAATATACCTTTGTTCACTTTGCCATCCTTCTTATCCGCCAAATACTTGGGGTAGTTCGCTTCCCAAAGGACCAGTCCCTTTGCGGTAGAAGTACTTAGTCTCGTGCTTAGGTCCGACTTGGGCTTCTTCACTTGAGCAACAACTTGCTTGCCGTTCTTCTTGAAGTTCCCTTCTATCCCTTTTCCCTTTTCTTGAAACTAGTGGTCTTGTTAACCATCAACACTTGATGTTCTTTCTTGATTTCTACCTTCATCGATTTCATCATCATGAAAAACTCGGAATCATTTTCATCATCCCTTGCATACTATAGTTCATCACGAAGTTCTTACTAACTTGGTGATGGTGACTAGAGAATTCTGTCAATCACTATCTTATCTCGGAAGATTAACTCCCACTTGATTCAGCGATTGTAGTACCTGCACAATCTGAGCACATGCTCACTAGTTGAGCGATTCTCCTCCATCTTTTAGCTATAGAACTTGTTGGAGACTTCATATCTCTCAACTCGGTATTTGCTTGAAATATTAACTTCAACTCTGGAACATCTCATATGGTCCATGATGTTCAAAACATCTTTGAAGTCCCGATTCTAAGCCATAAAGCATGGTGCACAAAACTATCAAGTAGTCATCATATTGAGCTAGCCAAACGTTCATAACGTGCGCATCCGCTCTCCTGCAATAGGTCTGTCACCTAGCGGTGCATCAAGGACATAATTCTTCACAAGCGCAGCAATGAGGATAAACCTCGGATCACGGATCCAATCCGCATCATTGCTACTAACATTTTTCAACACAATTTTCTCTAGGAACATATCAAAATAAACATATGAAAGCAACAACGCAAGCTATTGATCTTACAACATAATTTGCAAAATACTACGGGACTAAGTTCATGATAAATTTAAGTTCAATTAATCATATTACTTAAGAACTCCCACTTAGATAGACATCTCTCTAGTCATTTAAGTGATCACGTGACCCAAATCAACTAAACCATAACCGATCATCACGTGAGATGGAGTAGTTTTCAATGGTGAACATCTTATGTTGATCATATCTACTATATGATTCACGCCGACCTTTCGGTCTCGTGTTCCGAGGCCATATCTGCATATGCTAGGCTCGTCAAGTATAACCCGAGTATTCTGCGTGTGCAAAACTGGCTTGCACCGTTGTAGATGGACGAGAGCTTATCACACCGATCATCACGTGGTGTCCGGGCACGATTTAACTTTGGCAACGGTGCATACTCGGGAGAACACTTCTTGATTATTTAGTGAGAGATCATCTTATAATGCTACCGTCAATCAAAGCAAGATAAGATGCATAAAAGGATAAACATCACATGCAAATCAATATAAGTGATATGATATGGTCATCATCATCTTGTGCTTCACGATCTCCATCTTGCAGCACCACCATGATCACCATCGTCACCGGCGCGACACCATGATCTTCATTGCAGCATCGTTGTCGTCTCGCCAAACTTATGCTACTACGACTATCGCTACCGCTTAGTGATAAAGTAAAGCATTACAGGGCGATTGCATTGCATACAATAAAGCGACAACCATATGGCTCCAGCCAGTTGCCGATAACTTCGGTTACAAAACATGATCATCTCATACAATAAAATATAGCATCACGTCTTGACCATATCACATCACAACATGCCCTGCAAAAACAAGTTAGACGTCCTCTACTTTGTTGTTGCAAATTTTACGTGGCTGCTACGGGCTTAAGCAAGATCCATCTCACCTCGCATCAAAACCACAACGATACTTTGTCAAATAGACTCGTTTTAACCTTCTCAAGGACCGGGCGAGCCACACTCAGTTCAACTAAAGTGAGAGAGACAGCACCCACCAGTCACCTTTAAGCAACGAGTGCTCACAGCGGTGAAACCAGTCTCGCGTAAGCGTCTGCGTAATGTCGGTGCAGGCCGCTTCATCTCACAATACCGCTGAACCAAAGTATGACATGCTGGTAGGTAGTATGACTTGTATCGCCCACAACTCACTTGTGTTCTACTCGTGCAAAACATCAAACCATAGAAAAACCTAGGCTCGGATGCCACTTTGTTGGGGAACGTAGTAATTTCAAAAATTTTCCCTCGCACACGCAAGATCATGGTGATGCATAGCAACGAGAGGGAGAGTGTTGTCTACATACCCTTGTAGACCCGAAGCGAAGCGATCACAACGTAGAGGAAGTAGTCGTACGTTCTCCTCGCGATCCGACCGATCCCGGCGCCGTTACTCCGGCGCCCCCGAGTTCTTGACACACGTACAGCTCGATGACGTCCCTCGTACTCCGATCCAGCCGAGTGTCGAGGGAGAGTTCCACGGCCAACGGCGTGGTGGCGATCTTGATGTTTCACGGCGCAGGGCTTCGCTTAAGCTTCATGACGGTATAACCGAGGTGGAATATGGTGGAGGGGGCACCGCACGGCTAAGGAACGATCTCACGATCAACTTGTGTGTTCTTAGGTGCCCCCTGCCCCGTATATAAAGGAGCCGGGGGGGCGCCCGGCCAGAGAGGGAGGCGCAGGAGGAGTCCTACTCCTTCCGGGAGTAGGACTCCCTCCAATCCTATTCCAATTAGGATTCCCGGGGGAAAAGAGGAGGAGGGGTCGGCCCTCTCCTAGTCCTAATAGGACTAGGGGAAGGGGAGGCGCAGCCCATCTAGGGCAGCCCCTTTCTCTTTTCCACTAAGGCCCACTATGGCCCATTTACCTCCGGGGGTTCCGTAACCTCCGGTACTCGAGAAATTCCGTTTTCCGGAACCATTCCGAACTCCAAACATAGGCTTCCAATATATCAATCTTTATGTCTCGACCATTCCGAGACTCCTCGTCATGTCCGTGATCACATCCGAGACTCCGAACTCCTTCGGTACATCAAAATACATAAACTCATAATAACCATCCATCGTAACCTTAAGCGTGCGGACCCTACGGTTCGAGAACAATGTAGACATGACCTAGAACTATTCACGGTCAATAACCAACAGCGGACCTGGATGCCCATATTGGTTCCTACATATTCTCTGAAGATCTTTGTCGGTCGGACCGCATAACAACATACGTTGTTCCTTTGTCATCGGTATGTTACTTGCCCGAGATTCGATCGTCGGTATCCAATACCTAGTTCAATCTCGTTATCGCAAGTCTCTTTACTCGTTCCGTAATACATCATCTCACAACTAACTCATTAGTTGTAGTGCTTGCAAGGCTTAAGTGATGTGCATTACCGAGAGGGCCCAGAGATACCTCTCCGACAATCGGAGTGACAAAACCTAATCTCGAAATACGCCAACCCAACATTTGCCTTTGGAGACACCTGTAGTACTCCTTTATAATCACCCGATTCGTTGTGACGTTTGGTAGCACCAAAGTGTTCCTCCGTAAACGGAGTTGCATAATCTCATAGTTACGGGAACATGTATAAGTCATGGATAAAAGCAGTAGCAACATACTAAACGATCGTGTGCTAAGCTAAGGGAATGGGTCATGTCAATCAGATCATTCTACTAATGATGTGACCTTGTTAATCAAATAACAACTCCTTGTTCATGGTCAGGAAACATAACCATCTTTGATTAACAAGCTAGTCAAGTAGAGGCATACTAGTGACACTCTGTTTGTCTATGTATTCACACATGTATTATGTTTCCAGTTAATACAATTCTAGCATGAATAATAAACATTCATCATGATATAAGGAAATAAATAATAACTTTATTATTGCCTCTAGGGCATATTTCCTTCAGGCCAACCCGAGGGTCATCTTTATTTTAGCCCCCCCGGCCAGTGCTTCTCTAAGTGCTGGTCCGAACCGGGCAGACTGCGGGGCCACCTCGGGGCAACTCGAGGGATGGTTTTACTCGTAGGCTGACCTATCTGGTGTTGCCCTGAGAACGAGATATGTGCAGCTCCTATCGGGATTGTCGGCGCATCGGGCGGCTTTGCTGGTCTTGTTTTACCATTGTTGAAATGTCTTGTAAACCGGGATTCTGAGACTGATCGGGTCTTCCTGGGAGAAGGAATATCCTTTGTTGACCGTGAGAGCTTGTGATGGGCTAAGTTGGGGCACCCCTGCAGGGTATAAACTTTCGAGAGCCGTGCCCACGGTTATGTGGCAGATGGGAATTTGTTAATGTCCGGTTGTAGATAACTTGACACCAGATCCGAATTAAAACTCATCAACCGCGTGTGTAGCCGTGATGGTCTCTTTTCGGCGGAGTCCGGGAAGTGAACACGGTTTTGGGTTATGCTTGACGTAAGTAGGAGTTCAGGATCACCTCTTGATCATTGCTAGCTTCACGACCGTTCCTTTTGCTTCTCTTCTCGCTCTTATTTGCGTATGTTAGCCACCATATCATGCTTAGTCATTGCTGCAACCTCACCACTTTACCCCTTCCTTACCCATTAAGCTTTGCTAGTCTTGATACCCATGGTAATGGGATTGCTTGGAGTCCTCGTGGCTCCAGATTACTACAACAACAAGTTGCGGTACATGTTATCACGATGATCATGACGCGAGAGAGATGTTTGCTTGTTCTCGAGTTCTTCTTCGCTCCTTCTTCGATCGGGGATAGGTTCGGTCGGCAGCCCTGGGCTAGCGGGTGGATGTCGTTTGAGTTTCTGTTTGTGTTTCATCCATAGTCGGATGGTGCTCTTATGTAAGATGATGTTGTATTCGTGTGGCATTGAATGCCTTATGTATGTATCCCTATCGATTATGTAATGTTGATGTAATGATATCCACCTTGCAAAAGCGTCTTCAAGATGCGCTTCTATCCTTGGTGGGACCTTCGAGTTCCTTTAGGATAGGGTCGCATCTTGGGCGTGACAAGTTATGTCAAAGGCAATTTGCACGGTGCGCCACAGAATTCTCGCCAACGCACACTCAAAGAAGAGATGCTTAATGGTCTCGTCCCGATCACAGAAACTACACCTAGTAGATCCTGTCCAATTGCGCTTAACCAAGTTGTCCTTTGTTAAAATAACCTGTTTATGGACAAACCACATAAACACTTTAATTTTCAAAGGCACTCTCACCATCCAAACATGTTTGGAGCTAGGAATGACAGTGGAGTTAATAACATCGATGTACATTGACTTAATAGTAAATTGTCCAGACCTAGTAAGTTTCCAACACAACTGATCGGGCTGATGAGATAGCTGGACTTCCATCAGTCTCCGCACCAGATGAAGCCAAGCTTCCCATTTCTCACCAACAAGCACCCTCCGAAACTGAATATTAAGGGGAGTGGACTGTTGGGGAACGTAGTAATTTCAAAAATTTCCTACGCACACGCAAGATCATGGTGATGGCATAGCAACGAGAGGGGAGAGTATTGTCCACGTGCCCTCGTAGACCGTAAGCGGAAGCGTTATGACAACGCAGTTGATGTAGTCATACGTCTTCGCGATCCGACCGATCCAAGTACCGAACGTACGGCACCTCCGAGTTCAGCACACGTTCAGCTCGATGACGATCCCCGGGCTCCGATCCAGCAAAGCGTCGGGATGAGTTCCACGACCTGACGGCGTGGTGACGATGATGATGTTCTACGGCGCAGGCTTCGCCTAAACTCCGCGACGATATGACCGAGGTGGAATATGGTGGAGGGGGCACCGCACACGGCTAAGGAACGATCCGTAGATCAACTTGTGTGTCATGGGGTGCCCCTGCCTCGTATATATAAAGGAGCAAGGGGGGAGGAGGCTGGCCCTAGGAGGGGGCGCGCCAAGTGTGGAGTCCTCCTAGGACTCCCTAGGCCTAGTAGGATTCCACCTCCCTTGTTGGAGTAGGAGAAGGGGAAGAGGGAGAGAGGAGAAGGAAAGGGGCTCGCCCCTTGTCCAATCGGACCAGAGGGGTGCGCAGCCTCCTTCCTTTGGCCTCTCTCCTCTATTCCCGTATGGCCCAATAAGGCCCATATACTCCCGGCGAATTCCGTAACTCTCCCAGACTCGAAAATACCGAATCACTCGGAACCTTTCCGAACTCCGAATATAGTCGTCCATTATATCGATCTTTACGTCTCGACCATTTCGAGACTCCTCGTCATGTCCCCGATCTCATCTGGGACTCCGAACTCCTTCGGTACATCAAAACTCATAAACTCATAATATAACTGTCATCGAAACCTTAAGCGTGTGGACCCTACGGGTTCGAGAACTATGTAGACATGACCTAGAACTATTCTCGGTCAATAACCAATAGCGGAACCTGGATGCTCATATTGGCTCCTACATATTCTACGAAGATCTTTATCGGTCAAACCGCATAACAACATACGTTGTTCCCTTTGTTATAGGTATGTTACTTGCCCGAGATTCGATCGTCGGTATCTCAATACCTAGTTCAATCTCGTTACCGACAAGTCTCTTTACTCGGTACGTAATGCATCATCCCGCAACTAACTCATTAGTCACATTGCTTGCAAGGCTTATAGTGATGTGCATTACCGAGAGGGCCCAGAGATACCTCTCCGACAATCGGAGTGACAAAACCTAATCTCTAAATACGCCAACCCAACATGTACCTTTGGAGACACCTGTAGTACTCCTTTATAATCACCCAGTTACGTTGTGACGTTTGGTAGCACCCAAAGTGTTCCTCCGGTAAACGGGAGTTGCATAATCTCATAGTTACAGGAACATGTATAAGTCATGAAGAAAGTAATAGCAACATACTAAACGATCAAGTTCTAGGCTAACGAAATGGGTCATGTCAATCACATCATTCTCCTAATGATGTGATCCCGTTAATCAAATAACAACTCATGTCTATGGTTAGGAAACTTAACCATCTTTGATTCACGAGCTAGTCAAGTAGAGGCATACTAGTGACACTATGTTTGTCTATGTATTCACACATGTATTATGCTTCCGGTTAATACAATTCTAGCATGAATAATAAACATTTATCATGAAATAAGGAAATAAATAATAACTTTATTATTGCCTCTAGGGCATATTTCCTTCAGTCTCCCACTTGCACTAGAGTCAATAATCTAGTTCACATCACCATGTGATTTAACATCAATATTCATATCTGTATATGATTAACACCCATAGTTCACATCGTCATGTGGCCAACACCCAAAGCGTTTACTAGAGTCAATAATCTAGTTCACATCGCTATGTGATTAGCACCCAAAGAGTACTAAGGTGTGATCATGTTTTGCTCGTGAGAGAAGCTTAGTCAACGGTTCTGTCACATTCAGAGCCGCATGTATTTTGCAAATATTTTATGTCTACAATGCTCTGCACGGAGCTACTCTAGCTAATTGCTCCCACTTTCAGTATGTATCCAGATTGAGACTTAGAGTCATCTGGATCGGTGTGAAAACTTGCACCGATGTAACTCTTTATGACGGGCTCTTTTATCACCTCCATAATCGAGAAATATTTCCTTAGTCCTCACTAAGGATATTCTTGACCAATGTCCAGTGATCTACTCCTAGATCACTATTGTACTCCATTGCCAAATAAAGAGCAAGGTATACAATAGGTCTAGTACATAGCATAGCATACTTTATAGAACCTATGACTGAGGCATAGGGAATGACTTTTCATTCTCTTTCTATTTTCTGCCATGGTCGGGTCTTGAGTCTTACTCAACTTCACACATTTGCATCACAGGCAAGAACTCCTTCTTTGACTGTTCTATTTTGAACTATTTCAAAAATTTATCAAGGTATGTACTCATTGAAAAATCTTATCAAGCATCTTGATCTATCTATATAGATCTTGACGCTCAATGTGTAAGCAGCTTCACCGAGATCTTTCATTGAAAAACTTTTATTCAAGTATCCCTTTATGCTATCCAGAAATTCTATATCATTTTCGATCAACAATATGTCATCTACATATAGTATCAGAAATGCTACAGAGCTCCCACTCACTTTCTTGTAAATACAGGCTTCACCGCAAGTCTGTATAATACTATATGCTTTGATCAACTTATCAAAGCGTATATTCCAACTCTGAGATGATTGCACCAGTCCATAGATGGATCGCTGAAGCTTGCACATTTCGTTAGCACCTTTAGGATTGACAAAACCTTCTGGTTGTATCATATACAACTCTTCTTTAATAAACCCATTAAGGAATGTAGTTTTGACATCCATTTGCCAAATTTCATAAAATGTGGCAATTGCTAACATGATTCAGACAGACTTTTAAGCATCGATACAAGTGAGAAAATCTCATTGTATTCAACACCTTGAACTTGTCAAAAACCTTTTTTGACAAGTCTAGCTTTGTAGATAGTAACACTACTATCAACGTCCGTCTTCCTCTTGAAGATCCATTTATTTTCTATGGCTTGCCGATCATTGGGCAAGTCCACCAAAGTCCACACTTTGTTCTCATACATGGATCCCACCTCAGATTTCATGGCCTCAAACTATTTTGCGGAATCTAGGCTCATCATCGCTTCCTCATAGTTCGTAGGTTCATCATGGTCTAGTAACATGATCTCCAGAATAGGACTACCGTACCACTCTGGTGCGGATCTTACTCCGGTAGACCTACGAAGTTTAGTAGAAACTTGATCCGAAGTTTCTTGATCAATATCATTAGCTTCCTCACTAATTGGTGTAGGAATCACTGGAACTGATTTCAGTGATGAACTATTTTCCAATTCAGGATAAGGTACAGTTACCTCATCAAGTTCTACTTTCCTCCCACTCACTTCTTTCGAGAGAAACTCCTTCTCTAGAAAGGATCCATTTTAAGCAACGAATATCTTGCCTTCGGATCTGTGATAGAAGGTGTACCCAACAGTTTCCTTTGGATATTCTATGAAGACGTACTTCTCCGATTTGGGTTCGAGCTTATCAATTTGAAAACCTTTTTTATATAAGCATCGCAACTCCAAATTTTAAGAAACGACAGCTTAGGTTTACTACTAAACCATAGTTCATACGGTGTCGTCTCAACGGATTTAGATGGTGCCCTATTAAACGTGAATGCAGCTGTCTCTAATGCATAACCCCAAAATGATAGTGGTAAACCGATAAGAGATATCATAGATCGCACCATATCTAGTAAAGTACGATTACGACGTTCGGACACACCATTACATTGTGGTGTTCCAGGTGGCGTGAGTTTGTGAAACTATTCCACATTGTTTTAATTGAATACCAAACTCATAACTCAAATATTTGTCTCCGCAATCAAATCACAGAAAATTTATTTTCTTGCTACGATGATTCTCCACTTCACTCTGAAATTCTTTGAACCTTTCAACTATTTCATACTTATGTTTCATCAAGTAGATATACCCATATCTGCTCAAATCATCTTGTGAAGGTCAGAAAATAATGATACTTGCCACGAGCCTTCATACTCATTGGTCTGCATACATCAGTATGTATTATTTCCAACAAGTCATGAGCTCGTTTCCATTGTTCCGAAGAATGGAGTTTTAGTCATCTTGCCCAAAAGGCATGGTTCGCAAGCATCAAATGATTCATAACCAAGTGATTCCAAAATCCATTTTATGGAGTTTCTTCATGCGCTTTACAATCGATATGACCCAAACGGCGATGCCACAAATAAGTTGCACTATCATTATTAACTTTGCATCTTTTGGCATCAATATTATGAATATGTGTATCACTATAATCGAGATCCAACAAACTATTTTCATTGGGTGTATGACCATCGAAGGTCTTATTCATGTAAACAGAATAACAATTATTCTCTAACTTTAAATGAATAACCGTATTGCAATAAACATGATCAAATCATATTCATGCTCAACGCAAACGCCAAATAACATTTATTTAGGTTTAACACTGATCCCGAAAGTATAGGGAGTGTGCGATGATGATCATATCAATCTTGGAACTACTTCCATCACTCAACGTCACTTCCCCTTCAACTAGTCTCTGTTTATTCTGTAACTCCTGTTTCGAATTACTAATCTTAGCAACCGAACAAGTATCAAATACTCAGGGGCTACTATAAACACTAGTAAGGCACACATCAAACACCTGTATATCAAATATACCCTTGTTCACTTTGCCATCCTTCTTATTCACCAAATATTTAGGGCATTTCCGCTTCCAATGACCATTTCCTTTGTAGTGTAAGCACTCAGTTTCAGGCTTTGGTTCAACTTTGGTCTTCTTCACGGGAGTGACAACTTGTTTGCCATTCTACTTGAAGTTTCCCTTTCTTCCCCTTTGCCCTTTTCTTGAAACTAGTGGTCTTGTCAATCATCACACTTGATATTGTTTCTTGATTTCTACCTTCGTCGATTTCAACATAACGAAGAGCTCGGGAATCGTTTTCGTCATCCCTTGCATACTATAGTTCATCACGAAGTTCTAGTAACTTAGTGATGGTGACTAGAAAATTCTGTCAATCACTATCTTATCTCGGAAGATTAACTCCCACTTGATTCAAGCGATTGAAGTACCTGCACAATCTGAGCACATGCTCACTAGTTGAGCGATTCACCTCCATCTTTTAGCTATAGAACTTGTTGGAGACTTCATATCTCTCAACTCGGTATTTGCTTGAAATATTAACTTCAATTCCTGGAACATCTCATATGGTCCATAACGTTCAAAACATCTTTGAAGTCCCGATTCTAAGCCGCTAAGCATGGTGCACTAAACTATCAAGTAGTCATCATATTGAGCTAGGCAAACATTCATAACATCTGCATCTGCTCCTGCAATAGGTCTGTCACCTAGCGGTGCATTAAGGACATAATCTTACGTGCAAAGAATGAGGATAAACCTCAGATCACGGATCCAATCCGCATCATTGCTACTAACATCTTTCAACACAATTTTCTCTAGGATCATATCAAAATAAACATATGAAAGCAACAATGCAAGCTATTGATCTACAACATAATTTGCAAAATACTACCAGGACTAAGTTCATGATAAATTTAAGTTCAATTAATCATATTACTAAAGAACTCCCACTTAGATAGACATCCCTCTAATCTTCTAAGTGATTACGTGATCCATATCAACTAAACCATAACCGATCATCATGTGAGATGGAGTAGTTTTCAATGGTGAACATCACTATGTTGATCATATCTACTATATGATTCACGCTCGACCTTTCGGTCTCCGTGTTCCGAGGCCATATCTGTATATGCTAGGCTCGTCAAGTTTAACCTGAGTATTCCGCGTGTGCAAAAACTGGCTTGCACCCATTGTAGATGGACGTAGAGCTTATCACACCCGATCATCACGTGGTGTCTGGGCACGACGAACTTTGGCAACGGTGCATACTCAAGGAGAACAATTCTTGATAATTTTTAGTGAGAGATCATCTTAAAATGCTACCGTCAATCAAAGCAAGATAAGATGCATAAAGGATAAACATCACATGCAATCAATATAAGTGATATGATATGGCCATCATCATCTTGTGCTTGTGATCTCCATCTCCGAAGCACCGTCGTGATCACCATCGTCACCGGCGCGACACCTTGATCTCCATCGTAGCATCGTTGTCGTTTACGCCATCTATTGCTTCTACGACTATCGCTACCGCTTAGTGATAAAGTAAAGCAATTACAGATGCGTTGCATTTCATACAATAAGCGACAACCATATGGCTCTGCCGATTGCCGATAACTTCGGTTACAAAACATGATCATCTCATACAATAAAATATAGCATCACGTCTTGACCATATCACATCACAACATGCCCTGCAAACACAAGTTAGACGTCCTCTACTTTGTTGTTGCAAGTTTTACGTGGCTGCTACGGGCTTAGAAAGAACCGTTCTTACCTACGCATCAAAACCACAACGATAGTTCGTCAAGTTAGTGCTGTTTTAACCTTCGCAAGGATCGGGCGTAGCCACACTCGATTCAGCTAAAGTGAGAGAGACAGACACCCGCCAGCCACCTTTAAGCACGAGTGCTCGTAATGGTGAAACCAGTCTCGCGTAAGCGTCGCGTAATGTCGGTCTGGGCTGCTTCATCTCACAATACCGCCGAACCAAAGTATGACATGCTGGTAAGCAGTATGACTGTATCGCCCACAACTCACTTGTGTTCTACTCGTGCATATGACATATACGCATAAAACCTAGGCTCTGATACCACTGTTGGGGAACGTAGTAATTTCAAAAATTTCCTATGCGCACGCAAGATCATGGCGATGGCATAGCAACGAGAGGGGAGAGTATTGTCCACGTACCCTCGTAGACCGTAAGCAGAAGCGCTATGACAACGCAGTTGATGTAGTCGTACGTCTTCACGATCCGACCGATCCAAGTACCGAATGTACGGCACCTCCGAGTTCAGCACATATTCAGCTCGATGTTCTACCTGCGCAGGGCTTCGCCTAAACTCCGTGACGATATGACCGAGGTGGAATATGGTGGAGGGGGGGGCACCGCACAAGGCTAAGGAACGATCCGTAGATCAACTTGTGTGTCATGGGGTGCCCCCTGCCCCCATATATAAAGGAGCAAGGGGGGAGGAGGCCGGCCCTAGGAGGGGGCGCGCCAAGTGTGGAGTCCTACTAGGACTCCCTAGTCCTAGTAGGATTCCACCTCCCTTGTTGGAGTAGAAGGGGAAAGAGGGGAGAGGAGAAGGAAAGGGGCTGCGCCTTGTCCAATCGGACCAGAGGGGTGCGCAGGCCTCCTTCCTTTGGCCTCTCTCCTCTATTCCCGTATGGCCCAATAAGGCCCATATACTCCCGGCGAATTCCCGTAACTCTCCCAGACTCAAAAATACCGAATCACTCGGAACCTTTCCAAACTCGAATATAGTCGTCCAATATATCGATCTTTACGTCTCGACCATTTCGAGACTCCTCGTCATGTCCCCGATCTCATCCGGGACTCCGAACTCCTTTGGTACATCAAAACTCATAAACTCATAATATAACTGTCATCGAAACCTTAAGCGTGCGGACCCTACGGGTTCGAGAACTATGTAGACATGATCTAGAACTATTCTCGGTCAATAACCAATAGCGGAACCTGGATGCTCATATTGGCTCCTACATATTCTACGAAGATCTTTATCGGTCAAACCGCATAACAACATACGTTGTTCCCTTTGTCATCGGTATGTTACTTGCCCGAGATTCGATCGACGGTATCTCAATACCTAGTTCAATCTCGTTACTGGCAAGTCTCTTTACTCGTTACGTAATGCATCATCCCGCAACTAACTCATTAGTCACATTGCTTGCAGGGCTTATAGTGATGTGCATTACCGAGAGGGCCCAGAGATACCTCTCCGACAATCGGAGTGACAAAACCTAATCTCTAAATACGCCAACCCAACATGTACCTTTGGAGACACCTGTAGTACTCCTTTATAATCACCCAGTTACGTTGTGACGTTTGGTAGCACCCAAAGTGTTCCTCCGGTAAACGGGAGTTGCATAATCTCATAGTTACATGAACATGTATAAGTCATGAAGAAAGTAATAGCAACATACTAAACGATCAAGTGCTAGGCTAACGGAATGGGTCATGTCAATCACATCATTCTCCTAATGATGTGATCCCGTTAATCAAATGACAACTCATGTCTATGGTTAGGAAACTTAACCATCTTTGATTCACGAGCTAGTCAAGTAGAGGCATACTAGTGACACTATGTTTGTCTATGTATTCACACATGTATTATGTTTCCGGTTAATACAATTCTAGCATGAATAATAAACATTTATCATGAAATAAGGAAATAAATAATAACTTTATTATTGCCTCTAGGGCATATTTCCTTCATGGACTGCAAAATTGTTGCAACTAGCGCATCACATCGCTGGACAATACTATACAGGGATGGGTACTGTAGTGCCAATGGCGTATCACCCAGCCAAGTGTCCTCCCAGGAACGTGTATCATTGCCCTCACCGACAATAAACTTTGTTCTATTAAAGAAGGTTGCCTTGACTCTCATAAGCCCCTTCCAAAACGGTGAATTAGTTGGTCTCACTATCACCTGTGACAAAGTTTTGGACTGCAGATACTTGTTACGAAGAATCTGCGCCCAAGTTGCATCTGTTTGAACTGAAAGCTTATACAGCCACTTACTAAGCAAGCATCTGTTCTTGACCTCAAGATTCTCGATACCCAAACCCCCTTGGTCCTTTGGTCGACAAATAACATCCCACTTGGCAAGCCTATACTTTCTCTTAAGTTCATCACTCTGTCAAAAAAATCTTGATCGGTAGAAGTCCAGCCTTTTCCTAACCCCAACTAGAACCTCAAAGAAGGAGGGTAGGAACATCGGCATACTCGTGAGCACCGAATTAATAAGAATTAACCGGCCTCCATATGACATTAGTTTGCCCTTCCAGCAACTAAGTTTCTTTTCAAACCGATGTTCGATGCATTTCCACTCTCCATTTGTTAGCTTACAGTGGTGAATGGGTATACCTAGGTAAGTGAAAGGTAGAGACCCTAATTCATAACCAAACAATTGCCTATAAGCCTCTTGTTCTTCCTTGGCTCTACCAAAGCAGAACAACTCACTTTTATGAAAGTTAATCTTTAACCCGGACAATTG
Source organism: Aegilops speltoides (assembly GCA_021437245.1). NCBI lineage: Eukaryota > Viridiplantae > Streptophyta > Magnoliopsida > Poales > Poaceae > Aegilops > Aegilops speltoides. The sequence goes on along the minus strand of CM038141.1, from coordinate 420,095,463 downwards.
TTCAAATAAGCATAACACCAACTTCATATTTCTCGCTTTTGCCAGGTCATGCTCCATGAAGATGATCGTATCATCAGCGTACTGCAGAATGGACACACCCCCATCAACTAGGTTGGGCACCAAGCCACCCACCTGACCGGCCTCCTTTGCCCTACCTATTAAAATTGCCAACATGTCAACCAAAATGTTGAACAAAATAGGGGACATTGGATCTCCTTGCCTCAGGCCTTTGTGTGTCTGGAAATAATGCCCGATATCATCGTTTACTTTAATTCCAACACTCCCTTTTTGCGTAAAGGATTCCACCTGGCGTCGCCAAGCCTCATCAAAACCCTTCATACGCAAGGCCTGTTGAAGGAATGGCCATTTGACTTTGTCGTACGCTTTTTCGAAATCCACTTTGAAAACAACCCCATCCAGTTTTTTCATGTGGATTTCATGGAGCGTTTCATGAAGGAGCACTACCCCCTCAAGGATATTCCTGTCCGGCATGAAAGCAGTTTGCGTAGGCTGCACAACAACATGCGATATCTGTGTGAGCCTATTGGTTCCGACCTTGGTGAAAATTTTGAAACTAACATTAAGAAGACAGATTGGCCTGAATTGCTCAATTCTCACAACCTCTGTTTTCTTAGACAGAAGGGTGATTGTTTCAAAATTGAGCTGAAAAAGATGAAGCTGTCTAGCAAACAGATCATTAAACAAAGGCAACAAATCCCCTTTAAAGATATGCCAACATTTCTTATAAAACTCCGCTGGAAATCCATCAGGGCCCGGTGCCTTATTATTCTTCATTTGCGATATGGCCTCCAGCACCTCTTTCTTCGTGAAAGGAGCCGCAAGAATATCATTCTCCACCGTTGTGAGTTGAGGAACATCCTCAACCCTGGACTCATCCAGAGACACATAGTTCTCTTTTGGAGGGCCAAACAGCTGCTTATAGTACTCGGTAATGTACAATTTTAGGTTTTTCTGTCCTACAATTGTACCCTCATCTTGCTCAAGCTGAAAGATCCTCTTCTTTCGATGCTTACCATTAGCGATCATGTGAAAGAATTGAGTGTTCGCGTCCCCCTGGACTACTCGTCGGACATTGGCCCGCAATGCCCACTTCAACTCTTCTTCCATGAGAAGTTCTTTCAGCCTCAATTCCGCCTCAAGCTTGGCATGAAGCTCCGCGGCCGGCAATATCGTGGTTTTTGCTTTGACATCCAGGGACTGAATAAGGGCAAGGAGCTTTTCCATTTCGACCTTATAAATCCCGCTAAGATGCTTAGCCCATCCTCGTAGAAAACTCCTCAAAAGCCTAATCTTATTCTGCCAACGCTGAAGCGCAGTCTTCCCTCCTGAATCCTTAGCCCACTCTCTGGCCATGATATCAAGGATGCTTTCTCGTTCAAACTAAGTCATCTCAAAGGAGAACACATTTTTGTTCCCCAGGTGGGTGGGCTCACCAGAGTCCACAAAATAACGGCGTGTGGTCAGAAATACCACAGGACAAGGCCTGGACTGTTACTAGAGGAAACTTGTGTTCCCAATCGACGCTGGCCAACACTCGATCCAACTTCTCATACGTCGGATTTGGCAGCGCGTTAGCCCAAGTGAATTTTCTACCCAGAGCTCAATTTCTCTCAGGTCCAAACTTTCAATGATAGTATTGAACATGAAGGACCACCTGCCATCAAAATTATCATTGTTCTTATCCTCTCGCTGTCTAATTATATTAAAATCACCCCCACCAGGATAGGCAACTGCTCGGAACCACAAATCCGAACGAGATCAGCCAAGAACTCGGGCTTGAGCTCAGGCTACACAGCACCATAAACCGCAACAAGAGCCCAATTAAACCAATCTTCCTTCGATCGCACCCTAAACTTGACAGCGAAGTCACCCATGACCACACTGCGAACCTCAAGTGCTTCGCACCTACGCCGAGTAAGATTCCACTCGATCTCCCTCTCGGCGGCAAGCAGTGCCAATCAAAATCTATACCCCCTGACAAAGTATTTAGAAACTGAGGCGCGAAGTTATTTCTACCCGTCTCCGATAGAGTTATAAAATCTAAACAATGCTCGACAAACGCCTCAGCAAGAAACCTTCTTTTAGCCAAGTCCTTTAGACCTCTGCTATTCCAAAAGATTCCTTCCATAGATCATCATGGAATTTTTTTGCCGTACGAATCCTAGCACTCCTACGCACTGCGGACACCGGGTACACCTTCCGTCTCCACTTGCGCTTGGGGACAGTTTGACTCTGCAACTGGTCCTCACGACCAGTCTCAGAGGGGCTAGCCAAAACTATCTCAGTAGAGTCCTCCTCTACATCCACCTCAGGAATAGATTGCATAAGATCCGCACAAAAATTGTCGAGCACCCTGACTCCGAGCACATCAACCTCAGAATCACTCATGGGTTTAACAGCCGCAATATTACGAATCATCTCTAAGGCCCGCTCAGCCTCTAGATCTAGAAGATCATTAATAGAATTAGGAGTTTCGTTGGGTAGTAATGTTAGCATGCGAGACATGATATGTGTACCTAAATAAGTACTTTTTTGTGTTATTTATGGTCTCTCTTGTTCTTTTTTTTTGCCCATAACAAAACTTTCATTACTTAACCAAAGTCATTACAATCCTGTTGACGTAACATGTCAACCTCATCAGGGGCACAATGAAGCCAAACAGCAGTTTTGGGCAGTAAACGGCCCATTTGTGCGAGAGCGTGGCTAACTTTATTCTGCTCTCGTTTAATCACCGCTATTTCATGTGGCCGGACAGCCAGGATCTGCTTAATGTCGCCAACCATGGCCGCCACTGGAGCCCTGTTGGTTTCGGTGTCCCTGACCATGTGAGCCGCCGTCGAGCAGTCCGTCTCCACTATCAACTTGTCCGGGCTCCGCTCCATAGCCAGAATCACTCCCTCCATTAGTGCCGCCATCTCTGCCTCGAGGGCGTTTGTACAACGTGGGATGAACCGGCAAGAAGCGAAAATGACGGCACCTGTATGATCACGAAGTATCATCCCAGCACCTCCTGTTCCCTCCTGTTCCGTCCATGCACCATCCACGTTTAGTTTTACCCAGCCAAATGGAGGCTTGCTCCAGTGCTCAACAGGACGTGAGCAAGTGCTTGGTATTTTATTTCGTTCTTTTTCCCACAAATAATCAATTATATTTAGAGCTGTGCGCACAGAATAAAAAACAAGTCCACAGTTGAGTGTGCACGGAAGCAAAAACAAGTCTACAGTTGAGTGCACACAGAATATTCGAAGGATCTTTTTTTTTTTGCGGGGAAAAAGAATATCTCATAACTCAAGGAGGCTTCTCGGGAGGTAAATACATCACTGGTGCTTGAACTTGTCATGAATGTGCACTTTGATGCCTGAACTTGCAAAATACATTGAACTGGTTCCATAACTTGGCATGGATGTGCATATACGGTTCAAATCTCTTTTTTACAGGTCCATGACGCTGATGAGGCACACCAGGATGTAAGGGACAAGGCGTGTGGCCTGGTTCTTTGCGGAAAAAAACCCCTAGAATAATTTTTTCTTACAAAAAAGCCTTAGAGAGAAACTGATAAATTGAAAAAAAACTATTAATCTTTTAATATTTAAAACTGATACGGAGTTCGAACCACACGTGCAGGTGTGTGTGGCTAGCCAGTCGACCCGTTCAAATTTAGTTTCAAGAAAGGATCCATATTCTTTTTATAAACATAACGCTGAGCAACGTAAATTAAAAAAAATATTCCAGCAATATAGTGCCATGGATTTGAACCTCCAACCAGGGGCTCTATAGCGGCCGCACACAGCACTCCAACTGACGACATCGAATGGTAAAATAAAAAGTTTAGGTTTATAACATAACGAGCCCGTGTGGCTAAAACAGACCACGGTGTGGCTTAGTTTTCAACAGGTTTGTTCTTTTCCATTTCTTTATTAAAAATACATAAATTATTATCGCGTTACAAACAATATGCATATATTTAAAACAAATTACGTTAAAACGTTCATATAATTTCATAAAATACGTATGCAATAACTTAACAGAAATACACATAATAAAATTATGAATTAAGAATTTATTTTATAATTTGAAAAAATGCTCGCATTTTAATAAAATACTAAAGTAATTTTAGCAATGTTCATATATTTAATGAATTCACATATATTATATAATTTCCATATTTTTAATAAACTGTTTATGTAGTATATCAACGTGTTCATGCTTTCACAAAAAAATGGTGTTGTTTTAAAAAAGTTTATATAATATCTAAGTTTGTGTGTTTTCTAAAAAAATAAATACAAGCTTAGTGCACCATTAGACTGCGGATCCTCACATGAATAATACTTGAATCATATGAACATTTTAATCATTCGTAAATATTTTCAATTTTATTTTATAGTTACACTCCTAGATTTTATTTTATAATTTGTCAGTTTCTCCCGAGGGCCTTATCAGAAAAAATAATTCTAGAGGTTTTTCTGCAAAACACCAGGCCACACACCCTTTTCACTGACAGCAGGCCCCATGGCATGCTAGCACGCCTCAACTTCATGGACGATACAAACGCCATTTGAACCGTATATGCACGTCCACGCCAAGTTATGGAACCAGTTCAATGTATTTTGCAAGTTCGGGCACTAAAGTGCACATCCATGGCAAGTTCAAGCACCACTGGTGTATTTACCTCGCTTCTCGGCCATAGCCAAGTTTACAACAAAGTCCAACCCAACCACTTATTTATGGTCTCGAAGGATCTTGATGGAGATTTTTTTTAATCGTGCTATACGACACATTTCATTCGATTTTTCGTACGGCGCCTTAAATCAAGCCATCCATGCAACAGATAGGACAAGCGAGTGCCACCGGATTACTTTTCTACAGAAATCGGACAATGATTATCGTGTGTGTGGAGCAGTTTCAGTATTTTCTTTTCTTTTCTTTTCTTGTATGGAATTGCTTCGGATAAGGTAAACTTGCATATGATTCTTGTACGATGTTATTCTAGCTCGTCAATAAAGTTGAAGGAGTACATCATAACTCTTTTTTCCATAATATATGCCTATATTTGTAAATGACATATAACTTTATTTAAACTTGCCAAACATTACATATACATTGCCATCAAAATAATTGCTACTCCCTCGTCCAGAAATACTTGTCCGAGGAATGGATGTATTTAGATGTATTTTAGTTTTAGATACATTCATTTGTATCCATTTCTACGACAAATATTTCCCGAAGGAGGGAATACAAAGTAACTCTTATTAAGAACTACAAGAAAATTTGTTAGAAGCATCTTCACTATGGTATCAATCTTTGTAACGAAAAATACTAACAAGGCTTTTGACGATACTGCAATCAGATCGAAGCTCCAAATAAGGACTTCACCATAACGTCAAAGAAGGATTCCGAAGTCACAACAATTATATGAACAAAGCAACAAAAAAGATGCTAACACAAATTCATCAGATCAAAAAAAAAAAAATCTGCAAGGACATAAGCCTAAAGACATGCAATGTTGGACACATGAAATATGTGGAGACATAAACTTTCAGGGTTCACGACAACGCCCGATGAGACACCGCCACAACAAAAGAAGAATCAGAATACCTTTATTCTCGTGTAAGACATTGCCGGGGAAGATTATAAAATTCACGCTCATAGAAAATTCTTAATACTCGAAGAGAGATTGAAGGTTCCTTTCACCTCACAACACGGCGGCCGGAGGCGAGAGGAGCATAGCTAGTCTCCAGCGGTTGCCCTTGGAACCCTATTCCTCGCCACGAATTGTTCGTTTTCTCGCTTATACATCTGTCCTTTTAATACGATACAACCGGATATGCTCATAAACATGGATATACACTCGCTCCTTATGTTCTTTTTGATAAACGGAATATATTAATATCGCAAAGATATCAATTACACCCGGCCTCTGCAACAACACAATACCTAATGGCATTACGGATGCACAGAGCCAAAAAAAAGAAACAGCAGCTAAAAAAAACCACTACAGAGTTCCAGTCCTTGTAGCAGTAGTACAACCACCACCAAAACAACACCTCAAGTCCAAGTTCTTCAAAAGTGATGCCTCAAAGAAGGAAACAATGCACAAAAACCGTCGTCACCTGATCGTAGACCTTGGGTTTTCACCCTGAAGATAGTCTCCGCTCTCAAAACAATGCCTTCAACAAGGCCATTGTCAGGCACAACCAATTAAGGTCAGACCTTGGATTTTCACCCTGAGAGGTATGACTTTGAACTACACATGTGCTGCCACCCCCACTTACATACTACTGCTACAAAATCCGAAACTCCAAGCAAGTTCCTCATCGCCACAAAGGCTTCAATCACCATTGCTAGTCCTCCAATCTCGGCTTCTATGACATTCTCCGCCTCTGACTTCACCATGAAACTAAACATATCCCATGATGGCAATAGATAGCAGATCTTCGCGCCGCTCCCTCCTGAACGGAGAATTAGTGGGCACGGCCGAATCCCACCCGACCCAGCAATCTGCAGGCATAACACGCCCATGGGAGTTTGCTGGCGGAGCCTTCCTGAACCCGACACTCCGACCAGATCAAGAAGGACATGCGTCAGGCAGATCTTTGTCTTGTCACTTGAGGAACCACCGCTCCCTATGTTCTACCCCCCAACACTTTTAAAGTATATAGTCCACACCATGCCAAGTCTAGGACTTGAAATCTGATGGGCTAGTTCCATCACAACAACCCTAGCCACACATAAACTCTTTAGCTTCATGACAATGCCTGATGAGACAACGGCACGACGAAAGAAGAATTGAAGTACCTTTATTCTCATCGCATCACTCGTCAGAACGTTGCCGAAGAAGATCGTAAAAATCACGCTGATTAGAGCATCTACAGCCGGACCTCTCAAAGCCGCCTCATATGCCCGTGCAGGCAGCCCGGTCACATTTTTTTGACCCAGACAGATGCCTCAAACGGGACTGAAATGCCCGGACTGATCGGCACCCGCATATCCAGCCCAAATATGGGGCGGGGGTGGCCCAGGCATGCCCCGGACGCGTCCGCGTGACAAGCCTGGCCCACCACCAACCCCACAGATGTCCCACAAAAAACCCCATCGGCCTTGTCGGTCCGAAACCCTAGCTCACTCACTCTCCTCTCTCGCTCCGTCCTCTCCTCTCCTCTCGCCGATTCCGATCGAATCCGGCGCAATATCGAGCCCCGGTAGCCGCTCCGACGACCAGGTTGATCCGAAGTATGAGCTTGCCCTCCGCATTGCCTTGGAGCGGTCCAAGGTGGACACCGGGGCAGCTCCGGATTTGCAGCCTCGCCGCCGCTGTTGCTTCCCCGTCGGCACATCTCGGACGCCGCCGCTGGCCCCTCCGACCGATGGGCAGCTCCGTCAGGCGGCCAGCGCAATCGGCGACTCCCCCACGTCGTCCCATCGATCCGCCGACTGCTGCTTCCCCACGCCGTCCCCTCGCCCCGCCGGCTGCTGCTCCCCCTTGTGGGTAGCGGTGGGTGCTTAGCCCCGCTTCGCCGCCCGGACACGCACGCCGAGTCGAGGCGCGCGCGCCGCGAGCGATGAGGCAAGGAGAGGGGGCTGTGGGCAGCTCTGTCCGCCGCCAGCGTGAGTTACCGGCGGAGCCCGACGAGGACCAGCGGCTCCTCGCGTGGGTGTAGCACTGGTCGCTTACGACGGCGGAGACGGACGCTCGGCGGCTCCACTGAAAGAACGCGGCTCTTCTGTTGGAAATATGAGCGATTTACCGAATGATTTTATTAACAGAAATAGTAGGTAAAACATGACTAAAATAGCAAATATAAAGTAAGTCATGCAAACTGGAGAGAAGGTAAACATCATCTGCATATATGAATTTGAGCTTAACACATCTAGAACAGACACTAGATGAAGTTGCTTATATGACATAGAACCTAACATACGAGGGCGTAAACTAGAACCAAGAACTGTAGCGGGACTTCTAATGAAAGGAGAAGAACACGACGGCACAAAGCAGCAGCAGAAGTGCTTGGACTTGGGGTCGGTGTCCTCGCCGCCATGTCGCCGAGGAGGTCGTGGACGCCGGGAAGTAGTCGTCGGCGATCGGATCGTCCGTGATGAAGCAGCCATGAGTCGCAGAGCGCTCCCAAAAACCTTATCACCCTTCTCCGTATAGGACTCAAAGAGTGTGGTTTCGAGGCTCATCGTCCCGACTGCGGTGCACGCCGCAAGCTGGGATGGAGAAGATCGAGCAAAGAACGCAGTGCTCAGAACCGTGGCGAGAGGAAGAAGTAGTTCAGTGCGTCTTCTTTGAGGAGCGACCTCCCTTTATAGGCGCAAGAGAAGGAGGCGAGAGGGCAGCGCCGGGAGCTGAAGGGACCGAGGAAGATGAAACGAACAGACGGCAGCCGAAGGGTGCAGCGTTCGCATTTAATCTTCACTACAGCAAAAACTTTCCATCTCCCGAGTGACCTTTCGTATACCCGTAGTGCGTGGCAAAAATTTAGACATCGGCTCGGCTCATTCCCGCAACCCGCGGCGCGGCGCGTCGTGACGAGGCGAGGCGAGGCGAGGCGAGGCGTGGCATGGCGAGGCGGGCGGCGGAGGAGGAGCGCGCGTGGAAGTCCCTCTTGTTCTCATGCTCATACAAGTGGGGAAGGAGCCTCCCTTATAAAGAGGTCCAACTCCCTCTAAACTAGCAATGTGGGACTAAACTTTAGTTCCACCTCTTGCCTTGCACAAATGGGCTGCGTGGGCCTCTAGGATTTATTAGGAATTTCGAATCACATCGGGCTAGGCCCAAAATGGACAAAATTCCAGCAATCCCCACCAGATCCCGTGAGGCACACAAAATTTGCCTTTGGTTCCAAAACACTGCTTTTATATACCGGTATGCTGCAGGGAGACTGTTAAGTTGAACTTCCACCTAGAACTCTATGCTACACTAGTCAAGAACTTGAACAATGGACTAGGCCTTGAATCGCAAGTTTTCTGCGAATCTAGCTTCACGTAAAGCCTTGACCGATACGTGGCTACCGTGGGTCTTCCCATGGGTGGAGCTTATCGTCATACTCCGTGACCTTTCATGAGTTTACTAGAGAGAACCCTACTCTCATAGATTGCGACGTTTCACAATCAGACTCATATAGGTGTGTTCTTCAAAAGATGTTCTGCAGGACAACATCTCTGCTTCAAAGAGTCACTTAGAACACATTAAAATATACATCAACCTGCCATGCAGATTAGGAGAGTATTGCATCTTCATGGAGTGGTATTTTTAATAGTAAGGATACTCTCCTCCCAGTTGACCAACAGCTTGTCTTCCACATCTAATTCACGGGATCTCCGATCACAAAGAATAGGTTACCACTGTGAACAACTCATATTGTGGGTCTCATACCCATCTCCCTCGATGCATTATCTATCACATTACGTGATAGACCCTTAGTGAAAGGATCTGCCAGATTTTTAGACGTTTGGATATAATCCAATGCAATAACTCCGGAGTTTCTCATTTTTCTGACAGATTTTAACCTTCTCTGAACGTGTCTTGATGACTTCATGTTATCCTTTGAGCTGCTCACTTTAGTGATCACAGTTTGATTATCACAGTTCATAAGGATACCCGTGCAGGTTTCTCAACTACCGCAAGTCATTCAAGAGCCGGCGAAGCCAATCTGCTTCGATCGTAGCTGTATCTAGTGTTGTGAGTTCTGCTTCCATAGTTGACCTCGTTAAGATGGTCTGCTTGCAAGACTTCCAAGAAACAGCGCCACCTCCATGAGTGAACACATATCCGCTCGTGGCCTTTATCTCATCAAGATCGAGATCCAGCTTTGAGTCACTATACCCTTCAAGCACCTTTGGGTGCCCAAAGTAGTAAATTCCATAATTTACAAGGTTTTCAAATAACGCAAAACTCTCTCTAGAGCTTTCCAATGCACATCTCCGGTTTTGAGACAAACTGGCTCAGCTTGCTAACAGCAAAAGAGATGTCGTGTCTTGTAGCAGCTAAGTACATAAGCGAGCCAATAATCTAAGAATACTTCAGTTGATCTCTAGCGATTCTTCGATTCTTTCGAAGCAGCACGCTAGCATCATATGGTGTTGGAGAGGGCTTGCAGTCACTATAGCCAAAGCGACTCAAGATCTTTTCCACATAGTGAGATTGAAGCAAAGTAATCCCACCATCATCATCTCTTAACAACTTGATGTTCAGAATGACATCAACCACTCCTAAATCCTTCATCTCAAAACAGCGAGATAGGAAATCCTTGACCTCCTTAATAACATCCAGATTTGTTCCGAAAATCAGTATGTCATCAACATACAAGCAAAGCATAACTCCCTCGCCCCCACCATGTACACACATTTGTCAGCTTCGTTCACAACAAAGCCTGCAGCTGTTAAAGTTCTTTTTAACTTCTCATGCCACTGTTTTGGTGCTTGCTTGAGTCCATACAAAGACTTCAGCAACTTGCACACTTTCCCTTCCTGACCATCTATAACAAACCCATCTGGTTGTTCCATATAAATTTCCTCATCCAACTCTCCATTTAGGAAAGCAGTCTTAACATCTATTTGATGAACGAGAAGACCATGTGAGGCAGCTAGTGAAAGCAGAACTCGAATAGTGGTCAGTCGAGCCACAGGTGAGTAAGTATCAAAGAAGTCTTCACCTTCCTTTTGGGTATAACCCTTAGCCATGAGCCGAGCCTTGTACTTTTCAATAGTACCATCAGGCCTAAGCTTCTTCTTGAATACCCATTTGCATCCTATAGGTTTGCACCCATAAGGACGATCAGTTATCTCCCAAGTTTCATTCGCCAAGATGGAATCCATCTCGCCATTTAACCGCTTCCTTCCAAAGAGTCAAGATCTTCAAATGCATAGGCTTCAAATAGAACTGGAGTGTCATCTATGAGATACACAAGAAAATCATCACCAAAAGACTTTGCAGTCCTCTCTCTTGCTCCTAATAGGAACTTCATTGTTCTCCTCCACAGACTTTCAAAGTGTTCCATCGAAATGGCAGGTTCGGTAATTGTAATCGGTTCTGATTCGATGAACTAGGCATCTCCCGATTAGATGAGGTAGCCATATCCTTCATGGGAAAGATATCTTCAAAGAAAGTTGCATCATTCGACTCCATGATCGCATCGACATGCATGTCGGTACCTCAGATTTTACAACCAAGAATCTATAGCCAATGCTATGAAAAGCATATCCCAAGAAAACACAATCCACGCTTTGGTCCAAGTTTCCGCTTCTTTGAATTGGAACATTGACTTTCGCCAAACAACCCCATGTTCGCAGATAAGAGAGTTTTAACCTTTTCTTCTCCCAATCCTCGAATGGAGTTATCTCTTTGTTCTTTGTGGGAACTCGATTTAGGACATGACATGTCATCAATATCGCCTCCCCCACCATGCCTTGAGAGACCCGATGTGTCTAACATGGCGTTAACCAAATCAGTTAGAGTACGGTTCTTTCTTTCGGCCACCCCATTTGACTGAGGTGAGTAGGAAGGCGTCCTCTCATGGATTATACCATGTTCCGCACAAAAAGCATCAAATTCATTGGAAAAATACTCTCCACCACGGTCGGACCTAAGCCTCTTGATTTTCCGATCAAGTTGGTTTTCCACTTCAGCTTTATAGATCTTTAAAAAGTTCAAAGCCTCATCCTTAAATTTCGAAGATACATACAGCGAGATATCTAGTGGAGTCGCCAATTAACGCCATGAAATATTTCTTTCCACCTTTTGTCAAAACACCATTCATTTCACATAGATCTAAATGTATAAGTTCTAGTGGTGCAAGATTTCTCGTCTCCGCAGTCACGTGAGATTTACGAGGTTGCTTAGCTTGCACACACACTTGACACTTAGATCCCTTAACGGTGGTGAAAGTAGGATTAAGTTCAACTTCGCTAGTCGCGACATGCAACCAAAGTTAACATGACAAAGTCGTGAATGCCACACATTTGATTCACTATTGTTGCAAATATGATTAACAACTTTATTGCAAACGTCGATAAGGATAAACGAAACAGCCTCTCGACTCATAGCCTTTACCAACAAAGGTTCCATACTTGGATATTACAAATTTATTCGACTCAAAGACAAGCTTATAGCCATCTCTACACGTAAGAGATCCGCTAACAAGATTTTTATTGACGGAGGGACATAATGCACGTTCTTCACCGCACGATCTTTCCCAAGTAAACTTCAGATCGACCGTGCCAACACCACGAATGAAGCACTTGAGCCGTTGCCCATCAAGACGGTTGAAGTCCTGCGATCCGATAAGACGAAAACATGGAAATATCACCGCATACATGCACATTAGCACCGTGTCAATCAACCAATCAGAGAATGACATCTTGAAAGAATAGTGGGAAATATACCATACCCAAAGATCCTTCATGTCAATGTCTTCGATGACAACATTAGCGGTCTTGCCGCCTTTCTCGAGATGACGCTTGTCATAGCGATTGGGGCAACTAGGAGCCCAATGATCAGATCTCCACACACATGACAAGCACCTTTCTTCTTGTCATTCTTCTTCTTGAAGTTCGTGTGCCGCATGCCTTGTTCTTCCCATCAAACTTTCCTTTACCATCAAACTTGCCCTTGTTCTTGAACTTGTGGGATCGGAAGTTTTCATACATGCAGATTGGCACTAGATCCTCCTCAATACCTCAAGCACGTGTGTACTTTGCTCTCGCCTTTTATTCCACATCAAGAGTGCCAATGAGATCCGGAACGGAAAACTCCTGCCTCTTATGCTTCAAGAGGTAGCAAAGTTCCTCCACGAAGGAGGAAGCTTAGTGATGATACCCCGCAACAAACTTGTCCGGTAGGATACAATTGAAGTGCTCAAGTTCTCTAGCAAATGATCAGATCTCGTGAGCACCTTAACCACGGAGCGCTCTTGATCATCCTGTAATCATAGAACTGCTCCATGATGTACAGCTCAGTGCCGGCATCGGAGACCCCAAACTTGGCCTCGAATGCGTCCCACATATCTTTTCCATTGTCAATTGACGCATAAGAATCAACTATGTTCTCACCAAGAACACTCAAGAGAGCAGCCTTAAACAAGGTATCCATTTTCTGAAAAGCTTGTGCCTGTTGGGCATCTTGCTCTCCTTCAGGTTTGCCAATAGTGGCGTCATAGCAACTCATGGTTTGAAACCATAAAACTGCTCTCACACGCCACCTCTTATAGTGGATACCCTCAAACATAGGAGGTCTCATGGAAGCAGCAAAACCATTCGAGGTAAATTGCCTTTAATAAGGTTTTTGGATTGTTGGAAATATGAGCGATTTACCGAATGATTTTATTAATGTAAATAGTAGGTAAAACATGACTAAAATAGCAAATATAAAGTAAGTCATGCAAACTAACGGAGAGAAGGTAAACATCGTCGCATATATGAATTTGAGCTTAACACATCTAGAATGACACTAGATGAAGTTGCTTATATGACATAGAACCTAACATACGTAGGGCGAAATTAGAACCAAGAACTGTAGCGGGACTTCTAATGTAAAGGAGAAGAACACGTCTGACGCACAGCAAGCAGCAGCAGGTTACCGGACTTGGGTCGGTGTCCTCGCCGCCATGTCGCCGAGGAGGTCGTGGACGTCGGGGAAGTAGTCGTCGGCGACCGGATCGTCCGTGATGAAGCAGCCAGTAGTCGCGCAGAGCGCTCCCCAAAAACCTTATCACCCTTCTCCCGTACAGGACTCAAAGAGTGTGGTTTCGGAGGCCTACTGTCCCGACCGGCTCGGCTCATTCCCGCAACCCGCGTTGCGTCGCGTCGCGTCGCGGGCGGCGGAGGAGGAGCGCACGTGGAAGTCCCTCTTGTTCTCATGCTCATACAAGTGGGGAAGGAGCCTCCCTTATAAAGAGGCCCAACTCCCTCTAAACTAGCAATGTGGGACTAAACTTTAGTTCCACCTCTTGCGTTGCACAAATGGGCTGCGTGGGCCTCTAGGATTTATTAGGAATTTCTGAAACTGCTACTGGGCTAGGCCAAAATGGACAAAATTCCAGCATCTTCGGCTTGCCATTGAGCAGTCCGAGCGGGAGGCGTTGGAGAAGGCGAAGGAGGCGGCTTGGCTGGCCAAGCTCAGGCGGCAGCAGGACCTGGCCGTCCAGCGCCTCAAGGGCCTCGTCATCGTCGACTCCTCCTCCTCCTCCATGACGACGGCTCCTCCTTCGACGAATCAGACGCTCCTCCACTAGTCGACGATGGGTACAACTACGCGACGACCAGAAGGGGAAAGGGCAGGCCCGGAAGTGGTGAAGTTGATTTTAATTTCAAGCTTTAGATGTTGTATATAGTTGTCCATCGTTTGTGTGAACTTTGGTGGATCTTTTGAAGAACTATTGTGCAATTTCTACGTCTGAAGCTGATCTACATAGTTTGATCGACGTTGCACGATATAGTATGAATATAGGGGTTCGGATATGAAAGACATGGATATGGACGACGTGATTTGAGGCGTCCCCGATTAATACCCGCTGATGCGGACCGGATTTGCAAAATCCGGGTGTAGATTCTCTTGGCGTGACAGCACGGCGGCTGGAGGCAAAGAGAACCAGAAAAGGTGTCCGATGGCTGCCCTCCGAATCCTATCTCCTCGTCGCGAAAGGTTCTACTCCACCTGACCAGACCCGTTCCTCTTTTTTCTTTAGGGAACCAGACCCGTTCCTGTATCAAGGCCTCGAGGGGGCTCCACTTGTCTGTCTTGTGAGCTCCGTTGGGCCTCGGCCTTTTCTGCCCCCGCAATCTGATCCGCAGGCGGCCCGCAATTCCTCCTCACCCACTCGCCCACCCACCCACCAGCAATCCCTCCCTCGCAGCTCCGGCGGCGATGCCGGCGGGCCAGCAGCCACAGGCGCGCGAGCCCGACGGCGGCGACTCCAACCACCGCCAGCACCCGCCGCCCCCCACGCCCGCGCTCCCGTCCGAGGTGGTGCCGGCCTACCCGCCGCCGGAGTCAGAGGACGACGAGTCCTGGGTGTGGACGCAGATCAAGGCGGAGGCCCGGCGCGACGCCGACGCCGAGCCGGCGCTCGCCTCCTTCCTCTACGCCACGGTGCTCTCCCACCCCTCCCTGCCCCGCTCCCTCTCCTTCCACCTCGCCAACAAGCTCTGCTCCTCCACCCTCCTCTCCACGCTCCTCTACGACCTCTTCCTCGCCTCCCTCACCGCGCACCCCTCCCTCCGCGCCGCCGTCGTCGCCGACCTCCTCGCCGCGCGCGCCCGCGACCCCGCCTGCGTCGGCTTCTCCCACTGCCTCCTCAACTACAAGGGCTTCCTCGCCATCCAGGCGCACCGCGTCGCGCACGTGCTCTGGGCGCAGAACCGGCGCCCGCTCGCGCTCGCCCTCCAGTCCCGCGTCGCCGACGTCTTCGCCGTCGACATCCACCCCGCCGCCGTCGTCGGCAAGGCCATCCTCCTCGACCACGCCACCGGCGTCGTCATCGGGGAGACCGCCGTCGTCGGCGACAACGTCTCCATCCTCCACCACGTTACTTTGGGTGGGACTGGCAAGGCCGTCGGCGACCGCCACCCCAAGATTGGGGACGGTGTGCTCATAGGCGCTGGCGCCACCATCCTCGGCAACGTCATGATTGGAGCCGGGGCCAAGATTGGGGCTGGCTCCGTGGTGCTGATAGATGTGCCGGCGAGGAGCACTGCGGTGGGCAACCCTGCCAGGCTCATCGGAGGGAGGAAGGGCGAGTCCGACAAGGATGAGGACATGCCCGGAGAGTCCATGGATCACACCTCCTTCATACGGCAGTGGTCTGACTACACCATCTGAGGGAGCCATTCTGCAAGGTCTATTACTCATCCTCTGTATCAGTAGTCGTGTTGTGCTACCGAATACTAGTGATTTTGTCTTGCTATTGTTCGCGTGTGGATGAACATCAACTGTAGTCTAATGTCAGTGTGTATGGCCAATTGTTTCTTCAGCTGAGCGACCATGCTCGGATACTGATAGTGGATGATTGATCAATGAATAATTTTGTGATCTACAATGGATTTGGTTGTATTTTCAATCATTTGCTGGATTAATTGTGCTTTTCTGAGAACATAGGTCATGGATTGATCAAGCTTCAAGTCCAATTCTAAGATCACACGCTTCTAGCGTGTGAAGCAATTTATACCACAATGATGCCACATAATAAATTCCGGACGTGTTTTCAGATCCCAGTTTCGTCATTTTACTTGGCATCAAATCAAATGAACTGTACTAGAGCTCTTAGCTAATAATTTACTCTTAAGTTCTGGAACGGGGTGATAAGTGTCGTTCTAGTATCTGTTTTTCCGAGCCTCTTTAATTTGCCAGTGTCACTTGACAAAGTTTATGAAAGCATTTCCCCGAAGTTATAAGTAAAAAAAAAAATCTTGTTCTAGCATTATGAATCTGGTTGAAGTTCATGCTCATTTATTCCGTATGTTTTATTTGTTTGTTCACCTCTTGTAGTTGTAGGACATATGGCTGTATGATTTCACAATCATTGAACTCCCACATGCTGTATCTATATATCCACCATTTTGATATCTGATGAATATAAAAAAATACTTTTCTTCTGTCAAAATAATGTCGCCTTCGTTGGATAGGTCAATGAAGACTAGGAGAGGAAAACACCTATTTTCTGAAAATTATAGCAAAATTGCCTTCTGAACCTTCTGGCTGATTGTCCGGCATGAGAAGTACCACAGCATAGAAGAATAAGAGAAGCACTCTTTGGCACTGTGGTGACATTGCTTTGAGTTATGGCTGGGTTATCTTCTTGTCTACGAACCAAGGCTCACCAGATTGGTAGATGAGACTGCTTGCTGGTCTAAAAGTTGATCTGGTTCTCAAGTCTTGACTCGATCCTATATGGAGTATTGTAACTGATACCCAGTACATAGGGCTCCTTAAATACTGATTGTGCTTGTAGTAACTTGTGTACTCTTCATCTGAATAAACAAGCCCTTGACTAAGTAGCTGATATTTCTTCTAATTCTCTTTTCACTTACTGTATAAAGTTGACATATCTTGCTAGTACTAACATCTAGCGTTGCTTCCAACCACTCGAGAAGCCTGTTTTGGTTACACGAATGATGGCACCAGTCAGAGAGGGCGACGAAAGACAAGTAACCTGGGCGTCCTCAACATTGGCACAGATCCTCAGAAGCAGCTGGTGCAACCTCTACAGATCCTGCCGCTTAGTTTGGCACTTTTCAGCCATGATGCTGGCTAATGGTGTCTTGTCGAAGAAGACATCACTCACACGAGTCTGTGGAGTTCAGTTTAGGCAACCTGCATGCCTTGCTACAAAGATCAGTACCACAAGTGAAAAGTAACACAGATAGCTGGAGCTAACAAGATGAAACAACAGCTGAAAGAACAGAGTGAGCAAACACAACCACTGTCTGATTGTGCAGGTTTTGAGAAGAACAGAAGAAAATGTGATTTCACTGTTGATCCCAACAGGGGAAACTTGCAGCTTCAAGATTCCACCGCACTGACCTTTATTTAATCAGAAACAATACTTCTCTTCTGTCATAACAGTGTCGCCTTCGTTGGCTGGGTCAGATGCCTATTCTCTGAATATTTTGCACAATTGCTTTCTGAAGCTTCCTATTGACCGTTAAAAGTCACCAAGTCAGCAACTTCCTAACTCCATCGAGCTCAGAGTACCATCTAGCTACTCAGTTTTGGAACAACTGAAGCCATCAAGCTAAATTGTTTGTCTAAAGAAGCTTACTGGTATTTCTTCAAGATGCTTGTGTTTGGAAGCACTGACCCAGAGGAGCACCCAAGGTTAACCTCCATAGCCATGGAGCTGGCCCTCAAGATGGATGGATCTTTCATCTTCGTATATCTTGTTGCCGCCTTACTGAGAGAAAATTTCAGTGCCCGGTTCTGGTGCAGGGTTCTCAGAACCATTAGGAAGTACATGCAGAAGAATGCATTATCGTTCGGTGAATATTATGATGTGGACAAGTCTCAGTATGCTTTGCACATTTCTGAAACACAGCGAGTTTCTGAGGATCTTAAGCTATTTCTTGTACATCATAGTTACCAAAAGGGCCTGCTGCTCAGGGCGAAGTTCTGAGGATAACAGTGGCAGCTGTTCTATTCAGGAGATGGAGCACTGTGCCGCGGGGCAAATTGAGGTCTTGTGCTGGAGGTCTCTCATACCACCATACTACAACTACATATATGCTTGTGAGTTTGTGCGGCACAAGAACACCACACCATAGTTCTCTTCTTGTTTACTAGATTAATTATGTTTGGCTTACCAGATTAGCACGTATTAGGCTTCATTGCTTGCTGTTCAAAATGTTGGTGCTTCATTTATGTGATCTGGTTCTAGACTGATTGATCATCATGTAGGGTTGTGTTTGTAATCACCTGTATACTCTTTCATCTCAACAGGCAAAGCGTTGGAATAAAATTGTTGGGCTGTGTCTTATCTGTATTTCAGTGTGTGTGTGTGTGCGCGCTTATGGCCCATGTGGCCCATGTGTCCCATGTGGCCCATGTAACCCTGCAGCCTATATATGTGCTGCCCCCCTTGTACAGAAACCCTAACTCCAATAGAATACAATACCGGGCCATCTTTCTATCCCACCGCCACCCCTCTCTCCCCGATTCTACATGGTGTCGAGCTTGGGTTCCCAATCCCGAGAGTGGTGATGGTGGTTGGCTGGTTGTGCTTGTCGGCGATTGTCCGAGGGGAGAAGGCTTGTGTGGAAGGAGAGGTGGAATCCCAGATCCGAGGGAGGAGGTAGTAGAGAGGTGAAAGTGGGGAGCAGTGGTTCTTTGGAGGTTGCTAGTGGTGTGATTCAAGATTGGAAAGATGGGGACAACCAGGGGTTGGTAAAGGCGCTGGAGAAGCTAGCTGAGCTCATCACCGCTCAAGGCAGAGGTGTGGCTTCCCAGTGCGCTTGTTCCTCACTGAGGTGATACAAAAATAGAACTGATGCCAAATGAAATCAAGATGGAAGGGGTCACAAACTACCTAAGCTGGTCCGTAAGGGCATTGCTAATATTGAGGACAAAGGGCCGGAAGGCTATGTCGGGGGAAGTAGATGAACCGCTGAGCAGGGCAAGTGAAGAGTGGAAGAAGTGGAGTGTCATTGACTCTCTGGTGGTGGCATGGTGCTGAACTCCTTGACCCCATCCATTGCAAAGAAGTAGTGGAGACTCTTCCCCATGCAGCAGAGGTATGGAAAACCCCGAAACATTGTACTCCGGAAAGGGAACATAATGCTTATGGCGCAGATTGAGGATAGAGTAAATGAGCTAAAACAAGGGGATAAGTCGGTGATGGAGTATGTAGCAGAATTGCAGCATTTGTGGGCTGACTTAGACCACTATGATCCACCGGAGTTACCACATTCGAATGTATAGTTGCTACTAAGAAGTGGGTAGAGCGAGGGAGAGTGATGAAATTCTTGAAGGACTTAGCTCGAATTTGAAGGAAGGCGTCTTTGGTCTGTTTCATCACCAAAGCTCCCTCGCTTGAGGAGGCATTCAAAGAATGGCACAGGAGGAGGTCAGTTGAAGTTGACCAGATGGAGAAGCGAATGCATCTCGCTCAAAGCATTTATCGTGTCTCGAATGGAAGGAGACAAGAGAGTGCTTCAACTGTGGAGAGAAAGGTCACATAAGCATCAATTGCACAAAGACAACGCAGAGAAATACGTGGTAGGGGAAGAGGTTACACCGAGGTGGATACCGGGAGTTAGAGGCGAGGTAACTCGAGGGGTTCAATTATTCCAAAGGCCTCAAAGCAAACTTGGCTAACTTGGCAACGCAAGAAGAAGGGACGCCAACAACCTCTCAAGGGGAGTCAAGAGTAGAAGCCAGGAGGACAACACCTTCGGAACTTTGCCCACTTTGTCTACACAGGGAAGGTAACTTTGCAAATGCATCTATATCCACACATGATTTCCTTCAGATTGATATTAGATTCGAGCATCCAAGCATGTTGGGTACCTCAACCGAGTTTGAATCATATACTCGATACCCAATTACACATTGTGAAACAATACAAACTCTGATGGCACCTCACAACCGATTAAAGGAGTTGGATCAGTTCAATGTACACCCACTATTAAATTATCGATGTATTACATGTTCCAATTTTTCCCGTGAACTTGCTTTCTAAGTGCTTTGATTGATCGGATAGATTGCGAATAACTCTTGATAAGAAAATATGTTTGATTCAGAGAGGATGACCGAAGGAAACTTGGGACAGAACCAGCGTAGTGGATTGTGGTATATGGATCGTGATGTGTCTAGGTGCGTGCTAGTCCTATTTTGGCTGTACTAGTTGGAGTAAGTGAGACAATGGCGATGATCCATCACTGTCGCATGGGGCATATGGCTTTTGATAAGATGAGTAAGATGTTTCCTGATGTAATGCGTGGAGTAGACAAGAGTAAGCTTGTGTGTGATGCATGTGAATATGCAAAGCACACAAGAATCTCATATTTGAGTAAGGGCTAAGGAGTATATCCCGCTTATGCTTTGATTCACTCGATGTGTGGACATGTCTGTTGTTTCATTAGTGGAATGAAATATTTTGTGACATTTATAGACTGCCACACTCGCATGACTTGGGTGTACCTCATGCGACATAAAGATGAGGTATTCCAATGTTTTCAGGAGTTTTATGCCTATGTGCGAAACCAATTCAATGTGCAGGTGCAGGTGATCAGATCTGACAATGGAACTGAATACGTAAACAAGCAATTTGGAGGTTTCCTGTCAGCACAAGGCATAATGCACCAAACATCATGTCCAGATACCCCTGCTCAGAATGGTGTTGCAGAAAGGAAAAACCGACACATTTTAGAAGTGGCTCGATCACTTATGTTCACCATGAATGTGCCAAAATTCTTGTGGAGTGAAGCTGTCATGACTGCAACGTTCCTGATCAACCGGATGCCTTCAAAAATGCTTGGCATGAAGTCCCCATGTGAGATGCTATTTGGGGAGAACAAATTCTCAGTTCCTCCGAAGTTATTTGGGTGCACCTGCTTCGTTAGGGATCACAGACCAGCAGTGGGAAAGCTGGATCCACGAGCTGTAAAATGCATATTTGTTGGATATCCTGCAGGCGGCGAGGCTATAAGTGTTGGAGTCCCGCCGAAAGGCGCACATTTGTAAGTATGGATGTCACCTTTCGAGAATCTGAGCCTTTCTATGGTGAGAAGACAGATCTCAAGACTTTATTCAAGAACTTGACCACTCACAATCTATGCAGGGGTGGTCAAGAGGGGAGTGCAACTTGAGTGGTGAGTGCAAGACCAATGGCGACAAGGAGCAGCCAATACCAACCCGAAAATAGTGGGATCCTTCATTCCAGTTGTAGTTGATGGGGCTGAACAATGAGGTGGCAGAGACCAAATGAGGAAAGGAATCCTCGGTGTATACAAGAAGGAAGAGAGTTGTGGAGGAACAAGTGCATGAGGAGCAACAAAAGAAACTATGGAACAGGGGGAGCAGTCAGAAGAAACTCAAGCGACAGGAAGCTCATCTGAAGTGGAGTCATATGAGAATTCAAGTACCGAAGAAGCATCACCTAACCTGCCAATTGCTCTCAAGAAGGAAGTAGCAAGGAAAACTTTGAGCAAGGGCAATCTTGAGCATGACATCGATAATTATGTCACCTATGAAGCCCTATCACCTTCATTTAGAGCATTTGTCGATCACTTCAAGCCGTGATTGTTCCTAAAGACTGGAAAGAAGCAAGACAAGATCCAAAGTGGTGTGAAGCCATGAGGGAAGAGTTGGAGGCCCTGAGAAAGAACAAAACATGGGAGCTAGCGAATCTTCCATATGGGAAGAAGGCAGTCAGTTGTAAGTGGATCTTCACAAAGAAGCGTAATCCCGAGGGTAAGGTTGAGCGTTACAAGGCAAGACCGGTAGCCAGAGGGTACAATAAACGTATGGTATTGATTATGACGAAACATTTGCCCCAGCTTGCAAAGATGAATACAAAGGAGGATTCTAATCTCATGTGCAGCTAACTTTGGATGGCCACTACACCAACTTGATGTAAAAATGCCTTTTACATGGAGATCTACAAGAGGAAGTCTACATGGAAATTCCTCTGGACTTTCTACACCTGGACTGTTGGGAAGGTTTGTAGATTGAGAAAATCTCTATGGTTTGAAGCAATCGCCAAGGGCTTGGTTTGACCGGTTCAGCAAGCGCTTATGGTATGGAGTATAAACAATGCAATGGAGATCACACTGCTTTTCTATAAACATTCCAAGCAACAGACACTATTCTTGCAGTATATGTGGATGACATCATAATAACGGGAGACAATGAAGAGGAGATTGGAAGACTAAAGAAATGCCTAGGCAAAGCATTTGAAGTTAAGGATCTTGGTCAGCTAAAATATTTCCTGGGTATCGAAGTTGCAAGATCAAAGAGGGGAATAGCCTTGTCTCAGCGGAAGTATACCTTAGAGCTCCTAAGTGATATGGGAATGCTTGGATGTAGAGCAGCCCCAACTCCCATTGAACAAAATCACAAATTGACAGCACAGATGGGTGAACAAGTTAACAAAGCAAAATATCAACAATTGGTTGGCAAACTTCTGTACTTGTGTCACACTAGACCAGATATTACATATGCAGTAAGTGTAGTAAGTAGATATATGCATGACCCCAGAAGTGGACACCTTGATGCAGTCTATAGAATCATGAGGTATCTAAAGGGCAGCCCTGGTATGGGACTCTGGTTCAAGAGTAATGGCCATTTGAATGTTGACGGTTATAGCGATCTTGATTGGGCTAGCTGTCTTGATGATAGACGATCAACCTCGGCTATTGTGTGTTTGTTGGTGGAAATTTGGTATCATGGAGAAGCAAAAACAACCGGTGGTGTCAAAATCAACTCGCAAGCTGAGTATAGGGCAATGTCTCAAGGGCTGAGTGAGATGTTATGGGTAAGAGGCCTTCGCTTGAGCTGAAAGTGCTCGAGACAAGATCCTCTCAATGTGTGGTGTGACAACAAATCTGCAATCAGCATTGCTAATAATCCAAAGGCAACATGACGTAACAAAACATGTGGAGATAGACAGATTCTTTATCAAAGAGAAACTGGATGCAGGAATCATCAAGATAACTCATGTGAGCTCGACAACAAGTCGCCGATTGTCCGACAAAAGGTTTGGGAACCAGGAGAGCAATCTTGCTTGTGACAAGATGGGCATGATAGATATCTATCATCCCTCTTGAGGGGTGTTGGGCTGTGTCTTATCTCAGATTTCAGTGTGTGTGTGTGTGGCTTATGGCCCATGTGGCCCATGTGTCCCATGTGGCCCATGTAACCTCAAGAGCCTATATATGTGCTGCCCCCCTTGTACAGGAAACCCTAACTCCAATAGAATACAATACCAGGCCATCTTTCTATCCCAGCCGCCACCCCTCTCTCCCCTGATTCTACAAAAATCTAGTTCATATTTCTGTGGACTTTATTTTCACTTTTGGGCAAAACTGATATATATTTTGCTAGTACCTTGTTTCCAGTGAACGGACGCACTACTCAGTGCTTGTGCTGGATAACAATTGAAAGAACTCGGTGAGCAGGCACAACCACTTCTTGATTGTGCAGGTGTTAGAAATGACGCAGGAAAAAAACGTCATCTGGCTATTTATTCAAATGGCGCAAACATGCTATTTTCTGGAAGCTACAGCATAATTGCTTTCTGAAGCTTTAGCTGACCATTCAAAGTCATGGCGTCAGCAACTTGCTAACTCCCTTCAAGTTCTGGTGAGGCTGGGAGGGGTTCCTGTTTGCTTGCAGTTTACGATGGAGACACTAATTTCTGCAGTTCTTGGTGATACTGTCAGCAGAACCATATTCTACTGGTTGAGAAGTGCTGTGAGCAGAGAACCACGGAAGAGGATCTGCAGAGGCTGCACCAGCTGCTTCTGAGGTTATGTGCCGTCGTTGAGGAGGCTGAGGGGTGGCATGTCACTGCAAAGATTTTCTGTCAGACTAGCATGATGACAAAGCAAATGTTCAGAGGGTACTAACTTCTTGACACCTTCAAGTGTGGAGAGAAGACTGACACTGAGGAGGTGAGTCCCTCCTTGTTCGTTCAATCCAAATTTAATCCAGCTAATGTTTTTACCGCATATCTAGTGACATTCAAATTGAGAGCAGGGTAATTGGTAGAGAGAGCAGCAAGTAGTTGAAATAGGTACTTTTCTTCCGTCATTGCAGTTCTGCTTTCATATTAGGAGAACCCAAGTTAAAAAAAGAAAGATTAGGAGAACCCTCATTTTCTGAAACTTATAGCACAATCTTCTGTCATAACATTGTAGCCTTTGTTGGTGGGTCAATAAAGACGAGCATAACACCCACTTTGTTGAAAAGTATAGCACAATTGCCTTCTGAAACTTTCAGCTTGACCATTCGAGAGCGTGCCTCAGCCCTTCGAGCTTGGAGCACCATCTATCTAGTACCGGCGTGGGAGGGGTATCTGTTCGTAAGAGCATCTCCAACAGGTGCACAAAAACTGCTCCGCGTGCTAAAATTCGGGTTTTTGACTGCCGGACAGCTCCAGCAGAAGCTGTAAAATAGTGCACGCGCAAAAAAGGATTGGGCACGCGCTAAAAAGCGCTATCAGAAGCTGCAAATTTGGGGCGCCGGATTGCGCGCGCTTCACAATTTGCACTGCGTGTTTTTTTGGGCGCGTGTTTTTGGACATCTGCTAAATCAATGGTGGATCCGGTGCGCTAAAAGTGCTATAGTGGCGCGCTAAAACTATTTTAGCGCGCGAAACTTTTATGCGCCTGTTGGAGATGCTCTAAACGCTTCACAATGGAGGCAATTATTTCTGGGGTTCTAAGTGATCTTGTCGGCAGAGCTATATCCTTCAAGCTTGGATCACCATCTATCTAGTACCAGCCTGGGAGGGGTATCTGTTCATAAACACTTCACAATAGAGGCAATCATTTTGGGGGTTCTTAGTGATATTGTCAGCAGAGCTATATCCTTCGCTGTCGAGATGTTCCATCTTCCATGAGCAAACAACCACGGAGGAAGATCTGCAGAAGCTGCACCAGCTTCTTCTGAGGATATCTTCTGTTTGAAGTTCATGCTCATTTATTCCATGTATTTCCTTATTTATTCATCTCTTTGTAGTTATAAGACATATGGCTGTGTGGTTTCAGAGTCATTGAGCTCCCACATGCTATGTCTATATGAAACAGATAGTTGCTACTTACAAGCCTTTCACTGAATTGGTCGGATCAAAATTTTGTCGACTTCAGCATTTTTCTGTGCTTTGAAAGATGTCTACTGTTAGAATTGTCTAAGGTGCGACTACTGGAATCAGCAGTGAGCTCCACAACTTGATGGATCATCCCTCAGTTTGTGACGCTCCCCCCTTGGCCCCCCCCTCAACAACGGCACAGATCCTCAGAAGCAGCCTCTCTAGATCCTGTACCACAGTTGCCTGTTCCCAGCACTTCTCAGCCATGATGCTTGCTAACAGTGTCTTGTAGAACCTAGAAGAAACAAAACCCGCCCAGTGTGGGAGTTCAGATTTCGGACAGCCTGCATGTGTTGCTACAAAGATCAGTATCTCCTTGCTAGGAGTTCTGACTGACAAGACGTAACAACAGTAAAAAGAACACAGTGAGTCAAAGCAACCAATGCCAGATTTTGCTGGTGTTGGAAGGAACGGAAGAGGAGTGTGATTTGACTTTTCTTCCCAGCAGAAGAGACGTGCAGCATCAAGTTTCCACCATTTGGACATCTTTTTCAAAGACAAGTACTTTTCTTCTGTCAAAACAATGTCACCTTCATTGGATGGGTCAATGATGACTAGGAAGTAGGAAAACACCTACTTTCTGAAATTTAAAGCACAAGTGCCTTCTCAAGCTTTGAGCTAACCATTCAAAATCATTGACTCAGCAAATTTCTAAGTCTTTCTAGCTCAGAGCACCGTCTATCTGGTAAGAGGCTGGGAGGGCTTCCTGTTCCTTCGCGTTTCACAATGGAGGCAATCATTTCTGCGGTTCTTGGTGATCTTGTCGGCAGAGCTATATCCTTTGTGGTCGAGAAGTGCCGCGAGCAGACAACCTCTGAGGAGGATCTGCAGAGGCTGCGCCAGCTGCTTCTGAGGATAAGTGCTGTTGTTGAGGAGGCCGAGGGGCGGCGTGTCACAAACCGAGGGATGCTACATCAGGCTAGCACGATGAGAGAGCAAATGTTCAGAGGGTACTACCTTCTTGATGCCTTCAGGTGCAGAGAGAAGAAGACCGATGACGAGGAGGTGAGTCGCTTCTTGTTTGCTCAATCCAATTTCAATCCAGCTAAGCGTATTCGCTGTCTTTCTAGCAACACTCAGATTGAGAGCACGGTAATTGGTAGAGAAAGCAGTCAGGAGTTGAAGCAGGTTGTTCTTGGCCTTGAAAGCATGGTTGCTGATATGAAGGAGTTTGCTATATTTTTGATGAGCTACCCTCGCATGTACCGCCAACCCTATGGGGCATATTTATTTGTGGACAAGTATATGTTTGGCCGCCAAATGGAGAGGGAACAAGCCATCAGGTTCTTGTTACAAGCTGAGCCTCCAGGGAATGGAAATGTGGGTGTCCTTCCAATTGTTGGTCCTGCACGAGTTGGGAAGAGCACTCTTGCGGACCATGTTTGCAATGATGAGCGTGTGCAGAATCACTTCTCCTTGATCTTGCTCTACATTGGAAACGACCTTAAACATGAAACGGTGACAACTTTTAGAGATCATTGTGCGATCAAGCATCAAAATATTGGCTTGGATGAAAAAAGGTTGTTGGTTGTCATTGAGCTGTTAGGGGATGTGTACAAAGGGGCATGGAAGAGGCTGCTGCACTTGTCTAAACGATACATGCCACATGGGAGCAAAATCATAATCACCAGCCGATCAGAGAAGACAGCCAGTCTTGGAACAACGGAAGCTGTCAGGCTAAATTATTTGTCTAAAGAAGCTTTCTGGTATTTCTTCAGGATGCTTGTGTTTGGTAGCACGGATCCGGAGGAGCACACAAATCTAACATCCATAGCCATGGAGATAGCCCTGGAGATGCGTGAATCTTTCATATACGCATATGTTGTTGCTGCCTTACTGAGAGAAAATCTTGGTGCTCGGTTCTGGTGCAGTGTTCTCAGACATCTTAGGGAGCACAGGCAGAAGAATATCTTGTTGTTAGGTGAATATCCTGCTGAGGAAGATCAGCCTCGGTATGTTTGGAGCATGGCCAAAAGGTGGCAAGGTTCTGAGGGTATTAAGTTCTATCTGCAAGGGCGTGACTCTCAAAAAGGGTCTGCTTCTCATGGCGACATTCCAAAGATAACAATGGTGGATCTGCTATCTGGCACCTGGAGTGCTATGCCACCGGGAAAATTTGAGGTCTTGTCCTGGAGGTCTCTCATACCACCGTACTACAGCTACACAACTGCTTGCGAGTTTGTTCGGCACGAGAGTAGTACCACAGCATAGAAGAAGAGAAGTGCTCTTTGGCACTGCGGTGACATTGCTTTGAATTGCTGGTGGTTCTCTTCCTATCTATGGACCATGGTTCACCAGATTGGTAGATGCGACTACCTTGCTTTGCTGGTGTAAAAGTTGGTGGTATTTAAGTTGATCTGGTTCTTGACTCGAGCTTATTTTGAGTATATTGTAACTGGTACCTAATTACCGGTTGTGCTTCATTGTATGGAGCTAGGTGTTAGTACATATGGCTCCTTAATTACCGGTTGAGCTTATATGGAGCTAGATGTTTACATGGGGCTCCTTAATTGCCGGTTGTGCTTGTAACCACTTGTGTACTCTTCATCTGAATAAACAAGCCCTTGACTAAGTAGCTGATATTTCTGCAGACTCTCTTTTCACTTACTGTATAAAGTTGACATATCTTGCTAGTACTAACATCTACTCCCTCCGTTCCTAAATACTTGTCTTTCTAGACATTTCAAATGACTACTACATACGGATGTATGTAGACATATTTTAGTGTAGATTCACTCATTTTGCTCCGTATGTAGGCACTTGTTGAAATGCCTAGAAAGACAACTATTTAGGAACGGAGGGAGTAGTATTGTTTCCAACCACTTGAGAAGCCCGTTTCATTTACACGAATGACGGCACCACTCAGAGAGGGCGACGAAGGACAAGTACCCCGTGCATCCTCAACATCTGCACAGATCCTCAGAATCAGCTGGTGCAACCTCTGCAAATCCTGCTGTGAAGTTTGGCACCTTTCAGCCATAATGCTGGTTATAATGGTGTCTTGTACTCCCTCCGTTCCTAAATAATTGTCTTTCTAGAGATTTCAACAAGTGACTACATACGGAGCAAAATGAGTGAATCTACATTCTAAAACATGTCTATATACATCTGTATGTTGTAGTCCAGTTGAGATGGCTAGAAAGACAATTATTTGGGAACGGAGGGAGTAGAAGACAACATCACTGACATGAGTGTGGGAAGTTCAGTTCTGGCAACCTGCATGCCTTGCTACAAAGATCAGTACCAGGTGAAAATCAACACAGATAGCTGGAGCTAACAAGATGAAAAAACAGCTGAAAGAACAGAGTGAACAAACACAACCACTGCCTGATTGTACAGGTGTTGGAAAGAACAGAAGGAAAAAAAAATGTGATTTCGCTGTTGATCCCAACAGGGGAAACTTGAGCTTCATGTTTCCACCATGCTGACCTTTACTAAATCAGAAACAAATACTTTTCTTCTATCATAACAGTGTCGCCTTTGTTGGCTGGGTCAAACGCCTATTCTCCGAAATTTTCTCACAATTGCTTTCTGGGTCAAACACCTATTTTCTGTAACTTATAGCACAGTTGCTTTCTGAAGCTTTCAACTGACCGTTCAAAGTCATTGAGTCAGCAACTGCTTAACACCTTCAAGTTCAGAGCACCATTTATCTGGTGAGGGGCTGGCAGGGATTCCTGTTTGCTTGCAGTTTACAATGGAGGCACTCATTTCTGCAGTTCTTGGTGATCTTGCTGGCAGAGCCATATCATTCGTGGTCGAGAAGTGCCGTGAGCAGAGAACCGCGGAAGAGGATCTGCAGAGGCTGCAGCAGCTGCTTCTGAGGGTACGTGCCATCATCGAGGAGGCCGAGGGGCGGCGTGTCACCAACCGAGGGATGATCTGTCAGGTTAGCATGATGATGAAACAGATGTTCAGAGGGTATTACCTTCTTGACACCTTCAAGTGCAGAGAGAAGAAGACCGGCAATGAGGAGGTGAGTCGCTCCCTGTTCGTTCAGTCCAAATTTAATCCCGCAAAGCGCTTTCGCCGCCTTTCTAGCGGCACTCAAATTGAGAGCATAGAAATTGGTAGAGACATCAGTAAGGAGTTGAAACAAGTTGTTCTTGCCCTGGAAAGCATGGTTGCTGATATGAAGGAGTTTGCTATATTTCTAATGAGCTATCCTCGCATGTGCCGCCAACCTTATAGTGCATATTTATTTTTTGACAAGTGTATGTTCGGTCGCCAAATGGAGAGGGAACAAGCCATCAGCTTTTTGCTACAAGCTGAGCCTCTAGGGGGTGAGAATTTGGGTGTCCTTCCGATTGTTGGCCCTGGACTTATTGGGAAGAGCACTCTTGTGGAACATGTCTGCGACGATGAGCGTGTGCGCAATCACTTCTCCTTGATCTTGCTCTACAGCGGAAATGACCTTAAAGATGAAACTGCAATGACTTTTAGAGATCATTGCGTGATCAAGCATCAAAATATTGCCTCGGGTAAAGAAAGGTCGTTGGTTGTCATAGAGGTCTTAGGGGATGTGGATGAAGATGCATGGAAGAGCCTGCTGCATTCTGCTGAAAGATGCATGACATGTGGGAGCAAAATCATTGTGACTAGCCGATCAGAGAAGATGGTCAGGTTTGGAACAACGGAAGCCATCAAGCTAAGTTGTTTGTCTAAAGAAGCTTACTGGTATTTCTTCAAGATGCTCGTGTTTGGAAGCATGGATCTGGAGGAGCATCCAAGGTTAACATCCATAGCCATGGAGCTAGCCCTCAGGATGTGCGGATCTTTCATCTCTGCATATGTTATTGCCGCCTTACTGAGAGAAAATCTCAGTGCCTGGTTCTGGTGCAGGGTTCTCAGAAGCTTTAGGAAGTACATGCAGAAGAATTTATTGTTGTTCGGTGAATATCGTGACGTGGACAAGTCTCGGTATATTATGACAATTGCTGAAACAAGGGGAGTTTCCGAGGATCTTAAGCTCTTTCTGCTCTATCCTACTTATCAAGAAGGGCCGGCTGCTCAGGGCGAAGTTCCGAGGATAACAGTGGTAGATGTTCTACTCAGTAGATGGAGCACTGTGCCACAGGGCAAATTTGAGGTCTTGTGCTGGAGGTCTCTCATACCACCATACTACAACTACATATATGCTTGTGAGTTTGTGCTGCACAAGAACACCACACCGTAGTTCTCTTCTTGTGTACTTCATTTATGTTTGGCCTACCAGATTGGTATGTATTAGACTTCCTTGCATGTTGATCTAAATGTTGGTGCTTGATTTAAGTTGATCTGGTTCTAGACTGATCGATCTTATACAGAGTATACTGCATACTCTTCATCTCAATAAACAGAGCCTTGAATAAAATCTAGTTGATATTTCTGCACACTCTGTTTTCACTTTTTGTTCAAAGCTGATATATCTTGCTAGTACCTTGTTTCCAACGAACGGCCGCACCGCTCAGAGATTGCGCAGGATGAAAGAACATGGTGAGCAGACACAACCAGTACTTAATTGCGCTGTTGGAAAGTATGGAGGAAAAATGTGATCTGGTTATTGATTCCAATGGTGCAAACATTCAGCATCAAGTGTTCCACCATGTCATTCAGCATCAAGTGTTCCGCCATGTTGACCTCTAAAGCAAAAACTGGTACTTTTCTTCTTCTGTCACAACAATGTCACTTTCATGTAGCAGCAATAAAAACTAGGAAGACACCTATTTTCTGAAATTCGTAACACAATTGCCTTTTGTAGCTTTCAGCTGACCGTTCAAAGTCACCAGTCAGCAGCTTCCTAATTCCCTCAAGCTCAGAGCACCACTAGCTGGTGGATGGCTGGGAGGGTTCCTGTGTGTTTGCACTTCACAATGGAGGCAATAATTTCTACGGTTCTTGGTGATATTTTCAGCAGATCCATATCTGTCTTGGTTGGCCAAGGAGCAGAGGATAATATACAGAGGCTGTGCTAGCTGCTTCTGAGGATATCTGCTGCTGTCGAGGAGGCCGAGGGGTGTCGTGTCGCACACTGAGGGATGATCCGTCAGGCTAGCGTGATGAGAGGGCAGATAGAGAGTCCATGAAGACTAGAACACCAGATGGTTCAATGAAGACTAGCTGGCCATTAAAAGTCATCAAGTCTGCAACTGCCTAATTCCTTCAAGCTCAGTGCACCTGACTTGGCAGCTGCTTTAAGTCCTTCAAGCTCAGACCACCATCTATCCGGTGAGAGTCTGGTAGGGGTTGTTTGCACTTCGTGATGGAGGCGCTCATCTCCGCGGTTCTTGGAGATACTGTCAGCAGAGCTATATCCGTTGTGGTCGACAAGTACCATGAGCAGACAACCACCGAGGAGGATCTTCAGAGGCTGCGCCAGCTGCTTCTGAGGATATCTGTTGTCGTCGAGGAGGCCGAGGGGCGGCTTGTAACAAACCGAGGGATGATCCGTCAGGTTTGCGTGATGAGAGAGCAGATGTTCAGAGGATACTACCTTCTCGATGCATTCAGGTGCAGAGAGAAGAATACCGGGGAAGACGAGGTGAGCCACTGCTCTTTCGCTCGATCCGCATTCAGTCCAGCTAAGCGCTTTCGCCGCCTTTCTAGCAGCACTCAATCTGAGAGCATGGTACTAGCATGTAGAGAAAGAAGCAGTAAGGAGTTGAAACAGGTTGTACTAGGCCTAGAAACCATGGTTGCTGACATGAAGGAGTTTGCTGTGTTTCTGATGAGTTACCCTCGCATGCACCGCCAGCCTCGTAGCACGTACCTGTTCATGGACAAGTGTATGTTTGGCTGCCAGATGGAGATGGAACAGGCATCAACTTCTTGCTACAAGCGGATCAGCAGACCTTAGGGAATGGAGATCCTGGTGTCCTTCCAATCGTTGGTTCTGCGCTTATTGGGAAAAGCACTCTCGTGGAGCATGTTTGCGACGACGAGCGGGTGCGCAACCACTTCTCGTCGATCTTGTTCTACACCGGAGACAGTCTCAATACAGATGAAACGGCAGCAACTTTTAGAGATGACTGTACAATCAAGCACCAAAGCATCAACAACGCCTCGGTTGAAGAAAGATCCTTGCTTGTCGTCGAGCTCTGTGAAGACTTCGACGAGGACGCATGGAGGGGGCTGCTGCGCTCTTCCACGAGATCCCTGAAACATGGGAGCAAGATCATAATCACCAGCCGATCAGAGAAGGTGGCCAGTCTCGGAACAACTGAGGCGGTCAGGTTAGAACGCCTGCCTGAAGAGGCCTACTGGTACTTCTTCAGGATGCTGGCGTTCGGGAGCACGGACCCCGAGGATCACCTGGATCTGACGTCCATTGCCATGGAGCTCGCCGTTGAGATGCGTGGCTCATTCATGAACGCGTTCATCAGAGCCGGCCTGCTGCTGAGACTGGGCGCAGACCGTCTCTGCGGCCGGTCCTGGTGCAGGGTCCTCACACATTTCAGGGACTACTTGCAGAAGAACACCCTGCTGCTGGGTGGCGAGTACCCTCTCGACCTCCAGTCCCGGTACGTCTGGAGCATGGCCCAAGCGCCGTGTCTGGGTCGTCTCAAGCTGTTCCTGCTGCGCGATAGCTACCAGAGAGGGCCGGATGATCGCACTGAGGCACCGAAGGTGACGGTGGTCGACCTCCTGTCCGGGACCGCCGCAGCGCCATGGGGCACGAGCCGTAGAGGTGGTTCATGCATGTTTTGAGTTCTTGATTGACCGATCATATATTGGAGTATCTTGTGGTTGGTACCCGGCCAGTAGCTCATCGTTTAGTTGCAATCACTTGGTGTATATATATATATATATACTCTTGTCTGAACAAACAAGCCTTGCAATAAAATCCAGTTGATCTCTCTGTGTTTCATTTCTTGGACATATTATCTCCTTCTAGAAGGTCTCAATCATCTGAGATTACTTTAAGTCTCATTTGATATAGAAAAATGTATTTATCTTTACAGAAAATGGCTTACTAGATTGGCATATGCTAAGACTTCTGGTCTAGTATTGGTGCTTGATTTGAGTTGGTATGGTTCTTGAGTTGATCT
The DNA here is from genome assembly GCA_021437245.1 of Aegilops speltoides. Lineage (NCBI taxonomy): Eukaryota > Viridiplantae > Streptophyta > Magnoliopsida > Poales > Poaceae > Aegilops > Aegilops speltoides. The sequence goes on along the minus strand of CM038141.1, from coordinate 420,062,114 downwards.
TATGTTGGAATGTATTGTACTTGGTACCCAGTAGCTCATCATGTAGAGCTCACTAATTACTGGTTATGCTTGTAATCAATTGTGTACTACTCATCTAAAAATCAAAGCCTTGGAATAAAATCCAGTTGATATTTATGCCGACTCTGTTTTTCTTTTCAGACAAAGCTGATATATCTTGCTAATACCTTGTTTCCAGTGACTTGAGAAGTTGAGAAGGTCATTTCTTTGAAGCAAACGGCCGCACTGCTCAGAGACTGCAGAAACAACCACTACTTGATTCTGTAGGTGTTTGAAAGCATGGAACAAAGTTGTGACCTCTAAATCACCATGTAGCGTCAAGCTTCCATCATGTTGACTTCTAAATAAAAAATAGGTACTTTTCTTCTGTCGCAACAATATGTCGCCTTTGTTGAATGGGTCACAATGTAGACTATGAGAACACCTATTTTCTGGAACTTGCAGCACAATTGCTTTCTGAAGCTTTCAGCTGACCGGTCAAAGTCACCGAGTCTGGAACTTCCCAACTCCTTCAAGTTCAGTGTACCATCTATCTGGTGAGAGGCTGGGAGGGAATCCTGTTTGCTTGCAGGTTAAAATGGAGGCACTCATTTCTGCAGTTCTTGGTGATCTTGCAAGCAGAGCCATATCCTTCGTGGTTGATAAGTGCCGTGAGCAGAGAACCGCGGAAGAGGATCTGCAGAGGCTCCAGCAGCTTCTTCTGAGGTTACGTGCCATCGTTGAGGAGGCCGAGGGGCGGCATGTCACTAACCGAGGGATGATCTGTCAGGTTAGCATGATGACAAAGCAAATATTCAGAGGGTACTACCTTCTCGACACCTTCAAGTGCAGAGAGAAGAAAGCCAACGATGAGGAGGTGAGTGTTTCCTCATTCGTTCAATCCAAATTGAATCCGGCTAAGCGTTTTCGCCGCCTTTCTAGCAACACTCAGACTGAGAGCATGGTAATTGGTAGAGAAAGCAGCAAAGAGTTGAAACAGGTTGTTCTTATCCTAGAAAAAATGGTTGCTGATCTGAAGGAGTTTGTTATATTTCTGATGAGTTACCCTCGCATGTACCGCCAACCTTATGGTGCATATTTATTTTTGGACAAGTGTATGTTCGGCCGCCAAATGGAGAGGGAACAAGCCATCAGCTTCTTGCTACAAGCTGAGCCTCTAGGGGCTGAGAGATTGGGTGTCCTTCCAATCGTCGGTCCTGCACTTATTGGAAAGAGCACTCTTGTGGAACATGTTTGCGCTGATGAGCGTGTGCGCAGTCATTTCTCCTTGATCTTGCTCTACAGCGGAAATGACCTTAAAGGTGAAACTGCAATGACTTTTAGGGAACATTGCCTGATCAAGCATGAAAATATTGTTGCATCAGGTAAAGAAAGGTCTTTGGTTGTCATTGAGCTCTCGGGGACATGGATGAAGGGGCATGGAAGAGGCTGCTGCATTCTGCTGAAAGATGCATGACACGTGGGAGCAAAATCATAGTGACTAGCCGATCAGAGAAGATGGTCAGGTTTGGAACAACGGAAGCCATCAAGCTAAGTTGTTTGTCTAAAGAAGCTTACTGGTATTTCTTCAGGATGCTCGTGTTTGGTAGCACGGATCCGGAGGAGCACCCGAAGTTAACATCCATAGCCATGGAGATAGCCCTAGAGATGTGCGGATCTTTCATATTTGCATATGTTGTTGCTGCCTTACTGGGAGCAAACCTTAGTGCTCGGTTCTGGTACAGGGTTCTCAGACACCTTAGGGAGTACAGGCAGAAGAATATCTTCTTGTTAGGTGAATTTCCCACTGAGCAAGATCAGCCTAGGTATATTTGGAGCGTGGCTAAAAGATGGCGAGGTTCTGAGCATACCAAGTTCCTTTTCCATTATAGTGTCTGCCACAGTGGTCCTGCTTCTCGTGGCGCGGTTCCGAAGATAACAGTGGTGGATCTGCTATCTGGTAACTAGAGCGCTATGCCACAGGGAAAATTTGAGGTCTTGTCCTGGAGGTCTCTCATACCACCGTACTACAGCTACACAAATGTTTGCGAATTTGTCCGACACGAGAGTAGCACCACAGCCTAGAGGAAGAAGAGAAGCGCTCTTTGGCACCATGGTGACATTGCTTTGAACTACTGGTGGTTCTCTACACAAATGTTGCTCACCAGATTGGTAGATGAGACTTCCTTGCTTGCTAGTCTAAGTGTTGGTGGTTTATTTAAGTTGATCTGGTTCTTGACTCGACCTTATATGTATGGTACCCAGTACATAAGGCTCCTTAGTCAGTGGTTGTGCTTGTAATCACTTGTGTACTCTTCATCTGAATAAACAACCGCTTGAATAAGTAGCTGATATTTCTGCAGACTCTCTTTGCACTTAGTGTATAAAGCTGGCATATCTTGCCAGTACTAATATCTAGCTTGTTTCCAACCACTTGAGAAGCCTGTTTGAGTTACACAAATGACGGGCACCACTCGGAGAGGGTGACGAAGGACAAGTACCCTGGGCATCCTAAACTTCGGCGGAGATCCTTAGAAGCAGCTGGTACAACCTCTGCAGATCCTGCCGTGAAGTTTGGCACTTTTCAGCCATGATGCTGGTTAACGGTGTCTTGTAGAAGAAGACATCACTTGCACGAGTCTGGGGAGTTCAGTTCAGGCAACCTGCATGCCTTGCTACAAAGATCAGTACCACAAGTGAAAATCCATACGCGAGTTCGGTCTATCAAGATGAAGAAACAGCTGAAAGAAGAACACCACTGCCTGATGGACTGGGGCAGGGGTGTTGGAAAGAATGGAAGAAAATGCGATCTCACTTGTTGACAACAACAGGGGGAAAATGGGGCTTCAATTTTCCACCATGCTGACCTTTCAATCAGAAACAGTTACTTTTCTTCTGTCGTAACAGTATCGTTCGCTGGATCAAACGCCTATTCTCTGAATTTTTTGCACAATTGCTTTCTGAAGCTTTCAACTGACCTTTAAAGTCACGAGTCAAGAATCGCCGAACTCCCCCTTGGGGAAACTTTTGGGGAAACCCCCTTAAAAACAACCCCCTTTGGGGAAAAACCCCCTAGAAAATTTTTGGGCCCTTTTTTTCTTTTCCATAAAAACCCCCCTTTTTTGGGAAAAAATTAGAAAAACAAATTTTTTTTTACAAAAATTTTTAAAAGGGAACCTTTTGGGAAGGGAAAAAATTTAAAATTAAATAAGGTAAACCCCCAATGAAAAACCCAAGAAAAACCCCCAAACCCCCAAAGGGGTCCCAAATTTCCCCATTCGGGTTTTGGGGTTTAAAAAAAAATTTTGAATTTTTAAAAGGAATTTTTGGGTTTGAAATTGGGAAAACCCCTTTTTCAACAATTTTAAAAATTTTCCCCCAAAAACCGTTTTTTTTTTTTTTCTTTTTTTTCCCCCTTTTTTATTTTTAAAAAAAAAAATTTTTGGGAAAAAAAAATTTTAATTGGGAATTTTTTTTCATATTTAAGGCAAAAGGTTTTTTTAAAATTTTAAATTTTTGAAAAAGGGAAAAAGAAATTTTAATAAAAATTAAAATTTTAAAAAAGGGATAAAAAGGGAAAACTTTTAAAATTTTAAATTTTAACAAAAGAAAAATTTTCCCTAGGAAGTCCCTTGTTTGATACGTTTGTGGTCCAACCTTTTTAATTGTTTTCACAATTTTTAATTTATAATTTTTAAAATTTGATATGATTTAATATTTTCAGGAATTTTACTTTTGTGGTTCAAAAAATTTGGTGTTAATCACAAAATTTTGATCGAAATTTGTAATTTAATCTCTTATGTACATTACTATTTTTTGTATAAATTTTGTAACGTGAATTTTCCAAATATTTTTTTTCAAATATAGTATTTTGAAATATATGTTTAGTAAATTTTAATAATTTAACAGATAATAATATTTAAAATTGGATTCAAAAATTGAATCCTCTGAATTCTTATGTTATTTACAATCTTGATATTTTGTAATTTTATATCTTAATAAATGTTAAAATTTTAAATCACTTCTTTTCTTGAAATTCCATTATATTTATTTGTATTTTTTGTCTTTGCCTTAAATATAATTAATTATTTGGAAAATGTATTTCCCTTTTATGCATTTCTTTTAAATATGGTAGAATTTGATGTACTGGTTTTCATTTATTTCAGTTTATTCTAACCATTTTAAACATGAATCAATTTTTTAAATCATAACATTCTTTAATGGTTTAGAAAATTTAGATTATTTGTTTATAAATTTTTCCATTTTTAATTATTACTGAATTCTTATTCAAAATAGTTTGTAATTTGGCCTTTTGATTCTAGTATCTATATTTATTGAAACCATTTATTAAAATTTAATTAAACTAAAAATTATTTTGTTTTGAATTAATCTTAGTAATTATACATTCTGTTAACTTCTTGGGCCTAAAAAAACCTAATTTTTCATTTGTATCATATCATTAGATAATAAGAAATGATAATTCCAAATAAATCAGATTTCACCGATTGGTTAAATTTTCCAACCAATAGGAAAATTAATTTATTGTTTCAGCAAGTTATTGACATGTATCCTCTGGTTTTAAAGTTAATTTGGATGCAATTTTTTATTTGATTCCATTAAATTCCCGATCCGTATCTTTAACCAATTATGTGATTGTGCGGCATACCTAGACGTGGCACTCTTATTGCCAATTTGCCATATTTCCGGAATCAAAATTGAAATATTTGCAAAAATTTCCTCAATGCAAGATTTCGTAATTGCAAAACCAAGACCAGTTGCCAACCAATTGCCGGACCAATCCTAAATTCGATTTACAAGTCCCAATATTTGTTCTTATCAATCATCTGGCATCACTTCCAGGCTTGTTGGCCTACTAGAGATTGAATAACCAAACCAAATGGGCCATGAAGGAGGATCGAATGGAAACTCATTTCGGGACAACTTCAAACCGGGAACCAAGATCAACCAGTGGCCTGGAATCCTAAATAAGAACCCCACACTATTTCCAGGTAAAACCCAAAGGTTGGCATAAACCTTACGCAAATTTCCTTTACCAAATTTTGCCATAATGGCCATCATTACAAAAGCCATCATCAGTTTCAATTTTCATGCGTTTCCAAGCCCCAAAAACCCACCCCATCCTTCCGATATGGCGGTCCCCTTTGCACATAAAATAAATAGGTCCTGGAATGGCCCAATTAAACCCTTTGTTGAACAAGTGGAAAACTTGAAAGGACCTTGTTATTGGAATATTAAAATTGGTTTAGAAAATTTTGGAAATTATCAATTACTTAAAACTTCTGGAACAATCAATTAAAATCTGGAATAATTGATTACCATTCAATGTTCCAATAAAAATTTTTCAAATTGTCATCCCTTCACTTTTTTTATAAATATAATTCAAATTCCTAATTCCAATGAAATACCCCAAAATTAATTTTTCAAAGAATTTTTACACAACCCTCCATAATTTCTGGCTTTTCCATTATACATGTAATGAAAATGTCAAATGTAATTTCCATGTAATGTAAAATTTACCAGGCCTTTTAGTCCAAATTTAATAACCTTCAATCTTACTCATTCTAATAATTTCTTAAAATTTGGAAAATCTTTAACCATTAATAATTATAACTTTTTTAACAACCAAATCGGATGTTAATTTACATACCAAATTTATATTTAAAACTTAAAATAAAGTTGTTGATACTTTAAAAACAGTTTTATAAATACAAATGGAAACATTCATTTGCAATTCTAATTTAGATAGAAATTCAATATGTTCATGCAACCCAAGGCAGCCAAACAGGGTTTTCCGAATTTCAAATTTTTTGTAAAAAAAAATAAAATTTCATTAACAACAACAATGTTCATAAATTCTTTGGAGACCATAAATTTTTGACCCAAACTTGAAGCGATGCCCCCATTGGACTCCAATTAAAGCTGGGACTAATTTTAAGAACACCTTACTCGTCAATTTTGGCTTCCTAAAATCTTTCAATTTTCATGGGTTCCGGACTTTCAATTCTCAAATTGAAATTCTTGTAACAACCATGGGACAAAATTTAACATACCTTTACCTATATTGTTATGGAGTGGTTGATCAAAGGGCAAACCGGAAGAAAATAAACATTTTCAAATGTAATGTCTTTAGTTCACTCTGAAATACCAGCCATCTAAGTTCAATAAAATTTCTGTATTTGGTTATGGTTGTAACCCAGCCCACACCCTGGACCTTATTATGGTTTCTCCTCAACTGGAATTCCAGGTTAATTCTTCAACATTTTCGTACATTAAATCTCAAAAGTTCCGAGGGCCTTATAAAAACACATGAGCCGAAGGGATCGGAGCCCAGGGTGAAAACTTTTAAAATTAACCTTGTATTAATTTTGTTATCAAGGCCATTAATAAGAACATCGTTTTCACAATTCCATGGATTTCCTCCTTACCGACCTTTGTTCTGCTTAATTGGCCCATTTCCTGTTACTTGAACTAAGGGCCCCAAAGGGTTGCCCTTCCCCACTTTTAAATCAAAACTCCTGCCCAAGCATTTGTTTAATTATCCAAGACCCTTTTGGGACCTTGAATTCCAATGTTGATACCAGTTCAACATTTTTCCAAACCAACACGTATTTCCAACCTCAAACTTGTATAATGGAAAACTGGGAACTTCATCTTTTAAATGCCCAATTTCCCTTAAAGATGTAAAAGGCCGCCCAAGGTCCCCTCACTACCATCAAACGGTCCCCCACTTTCCACCTTCCGAGGTCCGAGTTTACTTCTATGGAAGCAAGTTTCGGAAATACCGCCATTTCCTACCTAACAACCCGATTTCTCACCCTCAGCCGCGCAAAGACTTTCATTGCCACTAACTCGAAATTGCCTGGAATAAGGACCGGTTGCATGAGGGGAACAGCCCTCTTGGACTTGAAGCGCAAAGCAAGCCCTCCAATCATCCCTCCTCGGCACGAACCACCGCCGCCCCTGTTCGGCCCCTTTCGCATCAGGCCTTCCGTCTCCTCCAAAAAGGCGCCACCTCCTGCACCCAAACTTGCCAGCTCCCAATCGCCACCACCTTCCGTCCCCCTGGCCCCGGTAACCGCTGCGCCGACGGAACAGAAGATTGTCGCCGGAGGCTCCCTCCGTGCGGGCGGCCCAACCCTTCAAACTCCCCTTTCAGCTCCAGGACCCCACCACCTTCGGCATCTCCCCACAATCTGGAGCCGGAACGCCTTTCCCCGGCAAAACCTCCCTCCACTTGTTCCACTCCGGGGTCGGCCTACCCAGCCTTGAGAAGAAGGTGGGAAGCATGGGCCCGACCACGAACCCCCTTCATCGCCCCCCGGCCCGTGGTGGAGCCCCTCAAATCGCCTTGGCTCCTCCGCGACCCCGCCCACCGGCACTCTTCCAGGTCAGGTTAGGCCCCAGTTCACCCGCGCCAGCACCGCCATCCTCCGCCAGAAATTCCTCCGTGCCCGATCTCCATTTGAAAGGCCGCGACCTGGACCGAGCACCACGCTGAGGTTCCAGGAGAACTTTCGACGGAAGGCCATCACTAGCAACCACGTTTACGGTGCCCAAGGCACTCATGCCGTAGGCTTCTCTGTGCCGTTGGCCAGGGGCCAGGTCGCGGGGCGGCCCAACCCACCCAGGCACTTGCGAGGCCATCTCCTCCGCTGGAATTGATGAGTATCTTGGGCATTGGCACAGAAGTTACGGAACTACCGCAAGCCCTTGAAACCAAGAGCCGGAGGAAGCCACATTTGCTACATTGAAAGGAACCCCTTGGCTCCAAGCTTCCTGATTTAAACCCGCAGCCGACCCTATCCGCGGATTTTAAGAAACCTTGCTCTGGCAAGAATTCCAGCAAGTAAATGACCTTGATTTTGTGAAACCTTCTGCCAAATGGCCTCACCTCCAGGTACAAATTTTGGTGAATGCCTTACACGATCTCGGATGTTTAGAAGGAATTTATTTTCCCGTATTTTCCGTTGACCGGTTCTAAGGACTTATTAAAAAAGCGCATGATTGGAAGATGCGAGACCCTTTGAGGAATTTAGTATTAAAGAGTACCAATACCCTGGAAGAGCCCTTGAAATGTCCCTTCAGGCCCAGTTGGGTACATGTTACCGCCAAGGCCTTTTTCTACTAACCCTTGCTTTGTTTTAAGAAGTCCCGCCTGGTTTCCTTTTTTTCAAAAGTCCTTGGTCCTAAACCGGAAATTTAAAAATTTCTGGAAACGACAAATGTCTATCCTTCCAATATCCTTTGCCTCCCTTTGATTGGGGCTTTAGATTGTCTGCTGCCTTTTTTTTTTTTTTGAAATGTTGTGTGTCCCAAATTCCTGAAAGAACATGTTTGGTTGTAATTTTTGAAGTTTCGAATGGTCAATTAAAATTGATTGGTTTACTTGGTAATCCATGGGGGCCTATAGTTTCTGGCTTGGGTCCCAATATGTTCCTTGTTGGCCCTAGGTCCCAGGATTAAAGCTTTTGTTTGGTTTTTTAAACATTATTCTCTTTGCTTGGTTTTGTTCAGTAATAAGCCGAAAAGTTTCTTTGGCCTTCTTGAGAAAAACCCTTTCGCCAATTTAGTTTCCATTAATTTCACCTTGGGCATTTTCTGTGAGACTTATTTTGTTGTTCTTCTTTAGGGGATTAAAACTAAGTTAAAGTTGTTGGAACAAACCCAAGCGCTTAAATTAATTCGGAAAACTTATCAACATTCAATGTTAAATTTTTTTCCCAAAATTTGGGACTTGTATCCTTGTGGCTAGGGACTGATTTTTTAATTTGTGATAGAAGAATTACCATTGCTCCCAAAACTTAACTTTGTGCCTTTTGTTTCATCCATCCTGCCATCGGAAGTATCGTAATCCTTGTGTGGGAAAACCTGGATGTGGGGTAGGGCCTTTGAAGCGGTTGGTTATCTTTAAAACTTACTGGAAACCATTACTCCGGAGAAAATTGGCTTAATTTGGATATGAACTATAACATATTTTACAAATGTTGGTTGGTTTTTGGGAAGGCTGAGCCAAACCGGATGTCAACCGTTAATAAGCAGATTGGTTTCTGTTATTGAAAAGAATTTGGAGAAGCTTCTTAGTGGAACAAACCTAGAAGGACTTTAATTCCCGATTGTTGCCCCTTTTTTTTATCTTTCCCAAAAATGGAACTTTGGATTCTGGGGTTAAGAAACTTATAAACAGTAATCCTTTTTTTAATTGCATTTTAATTCAATGATTTGTAAATTAAACCATTTAGTGTAATTGTTTAATTACGCCTTTTTCCCAAAATTTGAAATTCCCATTTAAATTAACTGATTCTTTGTGCCTTTTTGGTATCCTTATGTCCTTGTAATTTCTTTTCATAAGTGTTTTCAGTTATCGAATAGTTTTAGGAATATTTAGCCGATGGGTCCCTTCCCAAACTTAAATTTGTTAAAACCAAAAATTGATGTCCGCAAGTCAATCTGCTAGGAACCTTATTGAAATAGCATGACTTCCAAAAGGAAATTAAGATCCCTTTAACCTAACTTTCCAATAATGGTATTTTTCTTTAATCAGTCTGTAACAATGACGTCATCCTTAATCGACCTTTTGACTTCTTCTGTAATTTGAAATTTGAAAACCGTTAAAGGTACATAGCAATGTGCCCCAGGCCTGGGATGAATCCTTTGCAAAAAGTAATAGAGTATTTTTTTTAAAGGAAGGAAAAATAATTCTCGCCAAAATTCCTTCCCTTCCGGAGTAACCTTTTTATTTAACAAACCTTTAGGATGGAAAAAAGCTTTAAAGGGTCAAGTGAACCAAACACTTTAAGGATCAATTTTAAAATGGCCTATCCTTTACCGTCACAAGTGCTAGCCTCCTTTTCTTGCCCTTGGCCCTTAAACCTCCGGTGAGCTGTTAGGTTTCCATCGGCAAGGATGCCATAAACCTTCTCTGTATGAACAAAGGGAAATTTCCTTCGAACCAAATTATTTATTTAAGTCTTCCACTTTTAATTTAACACCTGCACACTTTTTTCCCTTAATGGAAATTTCTTATCCTTTAAATCCTTTTGAATCCCTATTTACATATCTGGTTTACCCAAACAAAACTTTCAAATAGCAAGTAATCAACTTAGTGTTCTTTCATTTCAAAAATTCATGTTTTTCGTCAATCAAGTTTTAAATTAAATTTTAAACCATCTGAGCTTAAATGCCTATTAATGAACCAAACAATTTTTTTCAGATTATCTTTTGGGTATTGTCCGGTGGGGAATATTAACAAAGACCCTTAAAATTGAAGGACAAATAACCTAGGGTAATTAAAGCAGGTCAATTAATCCTTGGCTTGTTCTAAAAGTATAAGAAAAATTTAATTTAAAATATTACGAATTTCATATTAGTCATTTGTTTTCTATTTAAAAACTTAAAGTATTATTTTAAGTTTTTAATAATTACAAAAAATAAATTAAAAATTCATAAAAAGGTTTACAATTATTTAGAAGTTATTTTTTTTCGAATCATGGTGATTTTCCTTTTCCTCGCGTTTTTCCTAAAGGGTCTTATATCACTTGCTTGGGTTTTTTTTTTCATCCTCTCTTCCCCCTCTAATTTGTCTTTTTTAAAGGTTAAATCCTGAATCAGGATATTTAAATATTTACTGCCGTTCCTTTTAAAGTGGAGCAAATTGGCCCATAAATTTAATGTTTAAAATTTGCAAATAAAACCTTAACGGTAAAATTATGATTTTTTTAAAATCATTACAGTTTCGAGTGTAATTTAAAGAAAGCAATTAATATTTTATATCGATTTTCCTTTAAAACTTACCACTAAATAATTCTTTTAATTTCCTTTCATTTTTTAAATAAATAGTTATTTTTATTATTAGATTGGTGACTTATAGTTGTATTAAATAAAAATGGTTTTGTGTTGAATACTCTTACCAATATCTATTTCAAAGAAATTAAATTTTTAAATTTTAAAAAATTGTCAATTTATTGTTTTAAGTAAATTTTTTTTCGTAAGCCATTTAATTTTAAAATAATGACAAAATTAATTGAAATATTTTTAATTATTCTTTTAATGAAATGGTAAAATTATATGGTGGTTTATTTTAAAAACAATCCAGGGGAATTAGTTTAATTTTAAGTGAAGTTTTTTACGGTTTCGTTGGGCCCTTACAATCTGTTCATTTCTTTTTCCATGTTACTCTTTTTTTTCATCCTTCAAATAAATTTGCTGTTTGAATGGTAAATGGTTTTTACAAAACCCTTGGATTCCCCCCCCCCCCCCCCCCCCCCCCCCCCCCCCCCCCCCCCCCCCCCCCCCCCCCCCCCCCCCCCCCCCCCCCCCCCCCCCCCCCCCCCCCCCCCCCCCCCCCCCCCCCCCCCCCCCCCCCCCCCCCCCCCCCCCCCCCCCCCCCCCCCCCCCCCCCCCCCCCCCCCCCCCCCCCCCCCCCCCCCCCCCCCCCCCCCCCCCCCCCCCCCCCCCCCCCCCCCCCCCCCCCCCCCCCCCCCCCCCCCCCCCCCCCCCCCCCCCCCCCCCCCCCCCCCCCCCCCCCCCCCCCCCCCCCCCCCCCCCCCCCCCCCCCCCCCCCCCCCCCCCCCCCCCCCCCCCCCCCCCCCCCCCCCCCCCCCCCCCCCCCCCCCCCCCCCCCCCCCCCCCCCCCCCCCCCCCCCCCCCCCCCCCCCCCCCCCCCCCCCCCCCCCCCCCCCCCCCCCCCCCCCCCCCCCCCCCCCCCCCCCCCCCCCCCCCCCCCCCCCCCCCCCCCCCCCCCCCCCCCCCCCCCCCCCCCCCCCCCCCCCCCCCCCCCCCCCCCCCCCCCCCCCCCCCCCCCCCCCCCCCCCCCCCCCCCCCCCCCCCCCCCCCCCCCCCCCCCCCCCCCCCCCCCCCCCCCCCCCCCCCCCCCCCCCCCCCCCCCCCCCCCCCCCCCCCCCCCCCCCCCCCCCCCCCCCCCCCCCCCCCCCCCCCCCCCCCCCCCCCCCCCCCCCCCCCCCCCCCCCCCCCCCCCCCCCCCCCCCCCCCCCCCCCCCCCCCCCCCCCCCCCCCCCCCCCCCCCCCCCCCCCCCCCCCCCCCCCCCCCCCCCCCCCCCCCCCCCCCCCCCCCCCCCCCCCCCCCCCCCCCCCCCCCCCCCCCCCCCCCCCCCCCCCCCCCCCCCCCCCCCCCCCCCCCCCCCCCCCCCCCCCCCCCCCCCCCCCCCCCCCCCCCCCCCCCCCCCCCCCCCCCCCCCCCCCCCCCCCCCCCCCCCCCCCCCCCCCCCCCCCCCCCCCCCCCCCCCCCCCCCCCCCCCCCCCCCCCCCCCCCCCCCCCCCCCCCCCCCCCCCCCCCCCCCCCCCCCCCCCCCCCCCCCCCCCCCCCCCCCCCCCCCCCCCCCCCCCCCCCCCCCCCCCCCCCCCCCCCCCCCCCCCCCCCCCCCCCCCCCCCCCCCCCCCCCCCCCCCCCCCCCCCCCCCCCCCCCCCCCCCCCCCCCCCCCCCCCCCCCCCCCCCCCCCCCCCCCCCCCCCCCCCCCCCCCCCCCCCCCCCCCCCCCCCCCCCCCCCCCCCCCCCCCCCCCCCCCCCCCCCCCCCCCCCCCCCCCCCCCCCCCCCCCCCCCCCCCCCCCCCCCCCCCCCCCCCCCCCCCCCCCCCCCCCCCCCCCCCCCCCCCCCCCCCCCCCCCCCCCCCCCCCCCCCCCCCCCCCCCCCCCCCCCCCCCCCCCCCCCCCCCCCCCCCCCCCCCCCCCCCCCCCCCCCCCTTTAAATAAGTATGTAGTAAATCCCTTTGAAGAAATTTGTGGTTAAACAAATAATAAATGTGGAGGTTGGAAAATCCAAATTTTAAAGTAAAAATATATAGTTTTGTTGCATTAATGTTCAAATTTAAACTCTGACCTAATTCCTATTTTTTTTAATTAAAAATTCTAAAAAAGGGAAAATTTTTAAATTGTTTTGTATTAAAAAAATGTAAAAAGAAGTTGTTTTCTTGGTTTGAAATTTCAAAAATGATTTAATTTTTTTAAAGTAAATTTAAATTTGTCTATTTTGAGACATATTTTTTATTTTTGTCATTTTATAAATTGTTAAATAATTTTTTTTTTTGAGTTTTTAATGTTAATGAATTTTTTGGAATAAAGAATAAAAGCCAAAAATTGCACCATACTTCAACAGAATTTTTTCCTAATTTAAAAATAACGCGGAATGCTTTCAAATTATCTTCACAGTCTAAATTTGAAACATTTAAAACTTAAACTTGTTAAACCAAAAATAATTTTAAAACCATTCTTTAAAAACAAAATGATTTAATATTGATCGGGTGCTTTCTATTAAAGAATAAAACAATATTGTAAGGAATGAAAATTTAAAAAAATTTAAATAATTTTTTTAATTTTTAATTACCTGTTTTAAATTTTTAAATTACCAAAAATTTAATTTGGTAATTAAACATTTAAAAAGAAATGTTCAATTTCAAAAGAAATGGAAATTGTTTTTTGGAAAAAACTTTCGTCTAGTTTCCCTGAATAATATTTTTTAATTTACCAAAATAAATTCAAACTTGAAATTTTGTCCTTTATTTCTTAAATTGTTAGTTAAATAAGAAATCACAATGGAAATTCAAAATGTTTCCATTCCAGTTTAGAATTTCAGTATTTTCAAAAAAATCCTCCTATTTGAAAAATTTTTTTTACTTAAATTTTTGGTTTCTCAAAACTTCTTAATTTAAAACTTCTAGAATCCAAAAAACCACATTTTACCAACCAAGGAAGGGTAATTTTTTACTTTCTTTTTTTTAAACCCTTTAAACCTTGAAGCAAATTTCAAATTCGACTGGTGTTGCCCATTTATCTGGCTTTTTCCCAAACTCCATTAAGATTGTTTGAACAAGCTACAATTTCATATTTGGGTCATGTTTTAAAGTGGGGGAAAAAAACCCATTTTGGGGCAAATTTTATTTTTCCCTTTAAAAAATTTGAAAATTTTTTTTTCTTCCTTTTTTTTTTTTTTCCCAAAAAACACCCCCTTTATTTAGTTTTTGGGCCAACCCAAGCCCAAATTTGGGAAAGGGAAAAAGGGAAAAACCCTATTTAAAAAGGAATAAAAAGAAAAATTTAAAATTTTGTTAAAATTTTCCAATTTAAAAAAAAAAAAAAAAAAAAAACCCTTTGGTTGTTTAACCTTTAAAGGAACCCCCAACGGGCCCTTCCCGAAAAACAGCCCCCTTTTCCTCCCCAAACTTTTTTTTTTTTTTCCCTTTTTTAAAACCCCAATTGGCCCCCCAAACTAACCTCCCCTTTTTAAAAAGTTTCCCCCCCCTTCCCCCAACCCCGGGCCGTCATTTCCCCCCCCGTTTTTTTCCCCTTTTTTTTTTCCCCTTTTTAAATTTTGCCCCCCCCCTTTTTAAGGGGTTTTTTTCCCTTTAAAACCTTAACCTTGGGTTAAAATTTTAATTTTTAAAAAGTTGGCCCCTTTTTTTTAAAAGGGGGGGCCCTCAAATTTTTTTGGTAAGGGGTTTGGGTTTTCGGCCTCCCTTTGGATTTTGGGCCCCAAAGGTTTTTTTAAAAACCCAGGTGAACAACATTTTAATATAATTGAATTTATTTTGCTTATATGAAGAAAAAGACAAAATTTCTCACAGTTTAGGCTTATAATAAGAAAAAATATTTGGGTAGATCAAAAAATAAGGATTAACAAATTCTTGTTGAACTAAAATTTGGTACCTTCGGGAACTTGGCTTAACTTAGCTCCAAATTTTTCAACATTTCCTGTTCATAAAGGGCTGTCTTTCTCCCATTTTTTGGTCTTGTTTAAAATTCTAAGCCTACTGGGTTCACACTTTCCATGCTGAAATCATATAATTTCTAAAACCCCGTCATCTTCCTTTATATTTTAATCCCCGGTAATTAATTTGCCCAGATTATGGCCCGATTTCCCGACCGATTATTTTTGCCGTACTTTCTCAATTTTATTAAAATTTTTGGAAAATTGCTTTTAAATACGCTTTCCCCCCGATAAAGGTTCTTCAGTTAGTTTTCTTTGGCTCAGCACTTCGTTGCCGTTGCCTTAATTCGTGCTCTTGGGTTAAAGAAAAAGGGGAAAATTCCAAATCCGCTTTCTCCTTTTGAAAAGGTTTTCATGAGATTTATGTTGTTTATTTAGCCTGGATTCGATTGAATATTAATGAGCGTTGCCCTCAAGTTCAGCCAATTTTCAGAACCCCGGTTGAAATCCCATGCCAAAATTTTTCCCCTGTCACATGCCGTGTTTTTCGGGATACGCGGGCGGCCCCCCTTCACTTCTTGATTTATCAAGAAAATTGACCAAATTTTATTAGGTATAAAATTCTTAGATAGAAATAAAAGTCCAATTTTATTTGATATGGGTATTTTGTCTGTACTCATAGGAGTTTAAACATTCCTTCGTGGTAGTCAAGATTTTTAAGTTCTTTACATTTGGATTTAAACTTTAATTGCATTAACTTAGAGGAACTGTAATGCTACATGTTAAATTCATTTGAAACCAAAAATATTCCCTTGAACACCCTCCTTTCCTAAGTTAAATTTTGTGGTTTCATATATCATACAAAGAAAATATGTTCACTTAAAATCTTATATTCATGAGGGCAAATGGAGTCTTTCGTTTAATTTGGCAGGGTAAAATTTTTTTGCCCAGCTAATGTCAAACTTATGCCGTTATAATTTGCCTTTGTTGGTGGGTAAATTTTTAAAATTTTTTATGTTAAAAACCCCTTTCCCTTTTGGAAAGGCCCCTCTATGGTTGGGTTTTAGTTGCCCTATGTAATCTGATTCCTTCCTTATTTCGGCCAAAATTCCCGCAAATTATTTAGGGTTTTCTAATCCTTTATAATACTATTTTTTTGAAAGGACAAAGTTTTTCATTTTAAAGAGTTTGGGTTAATTGGGAAAGCGAAAACCAGATTGCCCTTATGGGCCGGAAACCCCAAACCCGAAACCCAATAGAAACCCCAACCCCCAAAAGGGGCCCGGAACCGCCGAATTCCCAACCCCCGGGGCCCCCCCCTACCTGAACAACTTGCCAAGGGATCTCATCAAACCAGGGGTAAGGATGGATAGCCCAAAACCTATTTGGGGAAAGGCAATCCCTGGGGGAACTGGGGCAAAACCAGCCCGGGGGCCCAAGATTAATCAACTGCAAAATCAACCCGGGTTTGGCCAGACTATAGAAAAAAGAACAAAAAAAAGGAGAAACCACCCAACCATTCCCGGGACTCCTCCCCCATATATTAAAAAGGGCCCAAACCAAAAGGGTTCATAGCTCCAACAACCCCAAGGGAAAAGAAAGCCATCTCCATTAAGACAGGGTTTTAAAGGGGGGCCGCCGGGGGCGGAAAAAGCGACCTGAATCCGCCCCCGGGGGGTAACCCAAAATGGAATAGTTAAATTGCACGCCCCCTTTCCCCCGGGGCCCACCTTATGGTAATTAAATGGTTTTGGGAATTCCGAGACGGGTTTCCTTTCATGGGAATTTTCGGGGAAACCATTTGGGGTATTTGCTTTGGACAATCTATTTTACCAGAGTTTTGGGGACATTTTAAAAGAATTTTCTTTTTATTTGAGTTTTTCCGTTTTCCCTTTTTTTTTTTCCCCTTTTTTAATTTTACAAAACAACAATTTTAGGTAATTTTGAAAAATATGGTTTTTCAAACTTTTTTAAATCATTTAAACTTACAAATCATTTGCTTTTGAATGGTGCAAAATTTTAAAAAATTAATTTTAGATTGTTAAAATTTTTCAAATTTGAAAGCAATAAATGAAAAATTTCAAAACATTAGCAGAAAGATCCTTTTTAAAAAGGAACATATTTTTTACAAGTTTGGAAGTTTTAAAAATTAACAAAAAGAAACCGAATTTTTAAAGGAGAAACATTTGCAACCTTTTTTTACGGAACATTTTTACTTTTAATCAACATTTTCCAAAACGGAGCAAAAACACGTTTTTTTAAAATGATAAACAAAGGACCTTTCAAGAAATGTTTTTATAAATTAAAAATTTTTTAAAAAAATTTTCAAATTTCGAAGGAGGATAACATTTTTAGAAGTTCAGAAAGGCACTAGTAGCATTTTGAAAGGAAATAATTCTTTTAAAATTTAAAACCTAAATTATGTTTTAAATTTTTGAAAAATTAAACAAAATAAAAAAAAAAAAATTATGAATAAAACCAAAAGGAACCAACCTGTTATGATTTCCCTTACAGGTAGGGATAACAACATTGATTTTGATTTTTGGGAATATCTTTATGCTATGTTTTGGTTCCTCCTTAATTTCTTTTACTTTCCCTATTTTTAATTCAAACACCAATAAATTTGGTTTATGAATAAATTTATAATGTGTTTCCGTTGGTTTTTTAACAGTAAATAAATCCAATTTATGGTTACCCTTATTGGTGCTTATTTAATTATAAAAAAAGATATTTTAAATATGTAAAAATTCTATAATGTAAATTATGGGACATTTTGTTTATCAAACTTTTATTAAATTAAATTCTGATGAAGTTAAAAATACAAATGACCTTTTAAGTAATGGGCCCTCCTGAATTTATATTTGGTATACCCAACATGTACCCTTATATAAATTTAAAAAATGTAATTATTTTTTTTTTAATTTTTTAAAATGATAACTTTTTGGTGGGTCCTTATTTAATAATAAGCCAAATTTTAAAGCTTTACTCAATCCGATTTAAAAAAAATTTAAAGATGGGAAAGTGTCACCGTGGGCTTTAATTTGCCCTTAATTAAAAATATTTCTTGATTATGGTAATAAAATTTTGGTTTTATAACAATTTTAAATTTTAAATTTGATGTAAGGTTTTACATTTTGTTCCATTTTAAATCTTATTTATTTGAATTCATTCAGTTTTTAAATTTATTTTTTTGTTTCACCTTTGGCCCCATTAAGTTCCCCTTCCATTCCTTTTTTTTCCACCTATTTTATGAAATAAAAAACATTTTAATTTTAAATTTTGGTTTTGTAAATTAACTAAATCTGTGCTTTGGCCATAAACCAGAGAAATCCAATTGTTTGGAAAAATAATTTATTTTATCATTTTTTAAAAACGTATTAATTATAAATACAATCCGGGAAATTCTCAAATTTGTTGGCACAAACCTAAGCGATATATTGGCCCTCTAAATGTTAATGTTTCCACGAAAAATAATACAAGAATTAACCTTCAACAAGTCTTTTTTCATGAAAGTTGCTTCTAGATTATATGGTTGGCTAATGAATTCCCGCCCCTATCAATTCAATAATTGGCAAATTCCTTGTTTGCCAATCCTTTAACATGCAGAGGTTGCTTTGATCCCGTCCTGAAGGTCCGGTTAATATGAGCCCATGTCATCTGTAAAACCATGCACGCAAGATTCCAAGGCCAAAATGAACCCAGACCAATTTACCGAAACCCCTCCAATCCCATTCCCCCAAATGAATTTCTTTGGGTCCCCGGGCAAAGGTTTTATAACTCCTTGTTTAAAATTAAATGATGTTGAGTTTTAAAATTGGTCTCCAAACCATATTTATAAGTTTTTAAAATTTTTGTTGACTTGCCCAAAACCAACCTCATTTGCTAATTGGGAACAATTTAATAAAAACTTTATTTATAGTGCCAAATGGGTGCCAAAATCTTCATATTCCTAACCCTTTTTTGTTAAACCATGAAGGCCTAAAATCCCTCCATTAAAATAAATAAATCCAATTTTAAGATTTTTTTTGAATTTTTTAACAAAAATCACACCTAAATTGCCTCCCAATTGACACCCCTACCCTGTGGTGCACTAAATGCTTTGGTCCAATGGAAATTGTAATTACAAGACTTTTCCCTCCCAAGTTTAAAACCTTACAAATTTTCTACTTTATTCACTTTGCTATGGGTTTGGGTTTAGGACAAATCTTTGAGAATAACTCATTTAAATGAACTTTTTATCAAAATCTAACATAAAGGTACTGGAATACAAAATTAAATAATTTTTGCATAAATCATTAAAAATTGTTACGGGTTTCATCAGCGCCAGATGAAAAAAAGAAACAAAGACAATTGGAACCAAATTCCCCCACATCATCCCACAACCAGGGTACCAGCCAACCGCCAAATTTTCAAAGGGTCCCCATCCAAATATTTAGTTGGCCCCTTAGATTAGATTAACCCAAAGGCCCAAGGGCCTAGTTGGGGAACTTATTTAACAAATTTTAGGATTGCCCCAACCCAGGACGAACCCCTGCTTCAATCTCCAATCAATTTTGACCACTTAAGTTTCCTTAAAACTTCCGAAGGTCCAAGTCCACTTTCCCAACCTTTCTTTTGCCCAAATATGAAGGCCAAATGGCTTAATTACACATAAAGGGCCTTTCTAATTTAAAGGTTTCAAAAGGGTTTCAAAAATCAGCATCAAATGCGGGGACATGCTCGGACCACCCTCCTGTTGGGCTAAGTTGGTTAACTCGGGTTGGTGGAATAGGCCCCAAACCCAGGGGCTTTCCCCTTGGCTCTTTTTGGTGGAAATTACAAAATCTCTTCTTCAACCCCTTTTTTCATAAATTTGTTTGACCAATCCCTTTTTGGGGAAACCCTAAGGGAAATACCCTAATTAAGTACTGAAAATAAAAACCATTAGGTACTTAAACCCTTCCAAGAAGTATTTTAATTAGCTGGCAACACGACTTATTTTATGGAAATTTTTTTCAAATTGAGGGGCAAATTCCACACATTTAAACCGGGTTCGGACGGAAGCATGGGCTCAAAGGGCCTCCCATTTCTTTTTCCCTCAAGGTTTTTTCTTTACAAACGGTACAAATTTGTTTTTATCTGATTTCACTCTGTAATTAAGGTTTAGATTGCCCCCAAAAAGTGTTTATCAACCCGGTTAACTTTTTAAAATTCCAATGGTTAATTAATAAAAAATTTTTCAATTGAAAATGAAAGCCACTCACTATGCCAAAAGGGGCCCGGACCCTACCCCACCGAGGAGTCCCAAACCCTATCCACCTTCAAGTTTACTTTCCATTTTGAGTGAACCCCATGCCTTCCTAAAAAACCCCATTTCTGAAGCCCAGATTCCTTGACCTCCATCTAGCCCGAAAACCTTTGCCCTAATACCCTGGGGGGTTAACTTGACCCAAGGAGCCAGGCCCCCCCCGCCGGCCCTCCCCTCCCCTCCAACCCCCCTTCTCCCAAATCCTCCCTTTCCGCCACAACCCCCGGGACCCAGCCTCCCAGCCTGGGGGACCAGATGGGAGCCGACTGGCCCCCCTAACTCCACCCCTCCGGCCCCAAACCCTTTAGCGGGGCCGGGCTTTCCGGGCCCCCCCCCTTTTCCCTGGATGGGGGGAAGGGTTGCCCCCCAGAAACCCCGTCTTAAACCCCGGGTCCGGGGGCCCCCCCGGGGAAGTCCCCTTTGGCAAGGACCGGTCCCGTTTCCCTTTACTTCCACAGGTTCACCGTGGGTCAAATTTGGGATGCCGGCAGGTTTGGCAGGGAAACCTTGGGTTCCATATAGAACCTTTCCATGGAATGGACCGGGCCCCGGTGGGTTGGAGGGAAAAGGGAGGGGGCCGCCCTCACCCCAACCAGGGATCCACCCTTTCGCCCCTCAGACCCGCCTTTCCATTCGTCCGTCAACCGGCGTCTCTCGTTAGCCGCCACCCAGAAGGCCAGGTCTTGGGCAACCACAGGCGCCCCTTCCCCCTCCCCACCTAGCGCGACCCATTCCTCCGGCCAATGGAGACAGGGGTTCGGGGGCGACTCTCGCTTTTAACCCCACTTGGCCGCACTCCTTACCTCCCCTGACAGACACCGCCAACACCGCCCAGGCCTGCAGCGAGCCGCCCCCTCTCCCTCTAACAGGTGGCAAACCCGTGCCCCCTTCAAACCTCCCACCGGCTTGGGACTCCCTCCGCCCACCTTGCTGAACGGTGAAGCGGCCGTTGCAACAAGGGAACAAACCCGTTCTGAACAGGTGCGGAACCCGGGAAGCTTTGTGGCAGGAACCCGTTTCTGGTCGCCTTCCCAATCCATTCCAGGACCGCCCGGTAATTCCGTCGACCCCCCGCGGTCGGGTGAAGGAGGAACCTTGGTCTCCCGTATGAATCCACCCCCATCCAGCCGCCCCCCCGGCCTTGGGGAAACGAAGCCAGCGGACCTGGGACCTGGGTGGGCGGCCCAGCACGGTACTCATCCTGGTGGCCCGCCTTACCCGAAAGCCCGTGTCCTTCTTCGTCCGGGTTGGGGGGACCGGTCTGGGCAGCAGCCAACGCCGTTGGAAGGAACACCAGAGCCCGGTTCAAATGCGCCAACCTTGGGAGGACGCCATTTTTCCGAAAGGAGACCAAGAAGAATGGGGAGAAGCGTTCTGGCTTTGAACCCCAAAGGGGCAGAAGGTACTTTAAACTCCCTGATTTGCCGCCCCCACAGGCTAGCCAGTTTTAAACTTTCCCGGCAAAACATGAAAGCAGAAAGTCTTTTGGGTGTTTAGAAAATTCCATAAAAAAAGTTTTAATTTTTCCTTTGTTTTACAATTTTGGCAAAAATGTTTCTAACATTAAAGAAAAAGTTTAAAGTTTGTTTCAGCACGTGATAGTTTGAAGAGGGGCCCTTTTATTTTCCCCAGTTATTTCCTTTTGGAAATTCGGTATTTTTGTGGTAAATCCTGGCTTGATTTAATTTTGAGAACTTGTGATTTGTTCGCTTGGATATTTAGGAAAATAAAGGTCGCGGCCCGGAATACCATGTGAAGAAAAGAAATTATTGAATGCAGTTTCCCTAAAATTTACCATGTTTGCCGCAAGGGTTTTCCCTCAAAAAAATTTTGTGTTTTTGTTCGTTTGAAAAAATTCTGACGGTTGTACGCAGCAAGTTGAGAAAATAACGCCAAATAACTTTTAAAACTTGCGGGAAAAACAAAATACAAATTTCAATTTTAACCCTTTGGGCACTTTCCAAACTAGGGTAGTTACCTATTGGAATCATTGGTTTTTTTGTTTTTTTTTTAATTAATTGTTTAGATTTTGTCCTTGCAAAAACCCTGAAATTTAATGAATGTCTTTGTGAAATTATTTGAATCCTTAAAAAAAAGGTAAAATTATTTGTGGGTTTTATTCCAAAAATCCACAATCATGCATAGGTTTGTGGTTAGAAAGGTCAATGGAATATGTTTTATTTTGCGGATAGAAAAATTCCCCTCCGGGAAACTTTCCTGTTCTCTATTTTTGGGAATAATAACATTTTTTTATTTTGTTATTTTCGGAAGTGTTAGAATTTTTGTTTTTTTGGTGTAGATTAAGGGGTGGAAAGTTTTCAACACATTTAGGTTATCAGTTTTAAAATTTTTTAATACTTTTGTTGGCAAATAAGTTTTTAATTTAATTTTTGGGTTGGTTAAAAAAATTTTAAAGCAATTAAACAACTGTTGACTTCAATTTGGAAGAAAAAGGACCAAAACCCTTTCTCAAACTTGAAAAAAAATATTTTTTTTATTACCCAATATTTGATTTTTTAAACCAATTGGGTGAACCCTGGGAATTTGGACCCTTGTTTTGCCCCTTGTTTTTTTTATTGTGTTTTTCCCCAATCCCATTTGTACCTATTTCCTGCCCTTTTTCTTGCCGCATCTTTCCAAACCGAGAAAGGGTTTTTAATCACAACGGATTTGGCCTTTAAGTTGTTTGGTTATGTTTCTAAAAATGAAAAAACCTTCCCCTTTTTTTGTTTCCAAAATTCCTGGAAAATTTATGAGTTAAACATATGTTTAAATTACTATCCCTTGGGATTGGTATGGCCCACCTATACCATATTGACATGTTAGATTGGTTTGAAGACCCCTTTAATTAGCTGAATTGAGGAGATATTCCTTTTCAAAAACCCCTTTCTTTAATTTGGGGAAGGTAATTTGGGAAGTAACACCCTTTGGGGCACACGTGGGTTCCCGCGCTCCCCTTGTGGTAACTTTCCTTCATTCCAAAAGGTAATTAAAATCCCTTCTGGGTTAGGGTCATTTTCTAGTAAGCCCTTTCCTTTAAATTCTTCATTTTAGTTTTAACAATTTTCGGACCTTGGGTACTTTTTTAATTTTCCTTAAAATACGAAAAGGTGTTTCCCAAAAAAAAGGGGAAAAAAACCCAAAAAACCATTTTTTGGATCTTTTTGGTTGCCACTTTCCTCTTTAGGGTGGCCTTTTTCCAGGCCCTTTTTCCTCCCCTTTTTTTCCTTTCCCCCCTTTCCTTCTCCCCCCCCTTTTTCCCTTGAATTTTTGGGTTAAAGGGTTTGTGCTTTCCATTGGTTATAGGGGGTTTAGAATCCTCCCGGGGATAAAAAAGAACATATAAATTATAAGTTTTTCCTTTTTTAAAAAAATTTAAATAAAATTCTCAATTTAGATTCCTTTTTTAAAAATTTCATTTAAATATGTTAAAAGGTTAAGGTTTAAAAGAAAGAAATTTAAAAACAGGTTTACTCAAAAATTCCAAAAAATATTTAAAATCTTCTAAAATAATTCCATATTTTTCATTATTTTTCTTCTTTCTATGATTGTGCACACAAATCCTAAGAGGGTCAGAAGGTACATATATATCATCCACTGATTTGTCCTTTCTTCTTTCTATCTAGTGCTAGTCCTTTTAGATTTTAACACGTTCTGCGTACAAAACATAGAAAGTTACTTTTTCATGAATATGTCTGTGTGGTACTATTAGAAAATTCCATGATGGAAAAAAGTAATATTGATTTTTACTTGTGTTTTTTACATATTTCTGACAAAAAAATGTTTCTAACATATCAATAGCAAAAGTTGGAAAGTTTGATTTCAGACATTGTCATGTGTCATATGTTTCCGAATGAGTGGCGTCATATGTTATTTTTCCTTTGTTGCAAACTTCTGTTCCATCTAATTTGTAGCTATATATCAACATGGCTTGAGTTGAATTTTGTAGATTTTTTTATCGTCAGTGCATTATGATTCTTTTTGTTATGGATATTGGTAGTGTGATAATATGAAGGTCGAACAAAGTGACACACGAAATACCATGTAGAAGATATATAGTAAATTATCATAATGTCTAGTTTCCTATATATATTACCATGTTTGGAGTCATTGGGTGTCTCCCTCAAAATAATTATTTTTCCTTTTTGTTCTCTAAGAATTTAGCGAAAAATATATCTCGTCACTGTGTCGTACTTGCATTTTTAGAGTTAATACTTCAACATAATACTCAAATTTATATTAATTAAAAACATTTCTGTGGAAAAAAACACACATATGATATCATTTCAATTTTATTTACCCATGTGTCATTTTCTCCTTGAAGCAATATGTGGTGACTTGTTATCTATGTGGATGCATGTGGTGACTTGTTTATATTTTTTAGTAATATAATAATATAATAGATAGAAGTTTGATTCTTGCAAAATACCCTGAAGACTGCTAACTAATGCGCATGTGCATTTGTGAAATCTATTTGCAGTATCCTTCAAAACCGAAAAGGTGCACAAATTAGTAATGATGTGGGTTTTTGATTACGAGAAATACAGCTCAGCGGGGGTGCTCAGGTTTGCTGGCTTAGAAGAGTCAAGTGGAAGATGATGTTTTATTTTGCTGTGACGAGGAAGAAAAACTTCACGCATCTGGAGAGAAACTTTACATGTTGGCTCTATTTTCTGGGCATGTAATAACATATATTTTTAGTTTTTGTTCCACTCTTATCAAGATGTTGCGGAATAAGTGTTTGCTTTCTTTGTAGTGGTTGTCGCGATGTGCCTAGGGGAGTGTTGGGGCTGGACATCAAAGATACACTGCACAAATTCACCGACACGGCAAATATGCACACTACATAGCCCCCTTCACTTGTGATGAACTTTGAGGACAGCTTCAACCAACAAGTAAGCAGCGGAATAACACAAACAACATGCACAAGTGACACATGATTTAACGTGGAAAAACCTCCTCAACTTGAGGAGTAAAAAACCACGGCTGTGGACCGACCGGTCCACACAACTTCACTATGAGAATGATGAGTACAAAGTCTTCTCTAGAACCTCTAGAGAGATTTACAACACACTCTCCACGTTGTCAACCGGCAACAGCAACAACAACCACAAGAGGCAAGATTTCAGCAAAGCAGAGTTTACACAGCTTCTGTACCCTCCAGTGTTTTGCAAACTGCTCTTAAACCGCTGAACCAAACAGCACCAATTTTGGCAGACAAGTAGACACACGAGTTCCTGAGATCCCCTCCAAATTTCAGCTCAATCGGACATCGTTTGCCTACCCAAACTGTTCGTCTCCCAAAACTACTCTGTTCTGAAACTGCAGCAGTCAGAGCTGACAAAAACCACTCTCAAATCTGATGCTCCACTGACCCAATCCTCAAACCAGCTAACCAGATCGAAGTACTCAAAGTAAGGAACGAGCTCACCAAGTTTGGGGCGATCCAAGCACGTTTGAGCCTCCAATCACCAGCTTGAACACTGTCTAGTCAGATGCAGCAAATCTGGACAGAACCTCTGCTTCTTCTTCTTCCTCTCTCTCAGGTTGTGTTTTCTCTTGTGTGCTCTCTCTCTCACTCTCACGAATGGCAGCCACCACCAGCAAGGGGTGGAGTGGCTAGGGTTTTCTTCTTGCTTCACTTCCCTTGGAAGCGCTCTCAACCGTTGGATGCAGCGAAGATCAACGGCTGACATGTGTTGGACTTATGGGCTGATGTTGGGCTGCCAACACACCTCCATGTGGAGGGACTTAGCCCAACAGGAAGGAGAACCCTCTTGAACAACTATTTCGTGTCATCAGTTTTGAAAAGTAAATTTTGGACTGATGCTACTTCTTCAATTGAGACAAATGATTTATTGATACCACTCGCAAAAAAAAATTGATTTATTGATACTCTAATTTCTTAGGTGGTTGGTGCTAGAGAAACAACTATTTATAAGTCATAGCCGAGAACAATCTGATTAGGCTTCAGGATTCATGGAAGAAAAAACGGGACAAAAACACTTCATCTCACAAAGCTAGCATAAGTGAATGAGAAAATATATTTCTATGTCGATTGAGCCAATCATTTGAATGTTTTATAAACCGAATCTAGGGCGTAACCACTTGTGTGTAAGCTTTAAGGAATCCCTTGTTCTCCCCCGACCGGTTGTCTTCGTCCTCCCGACCCTTACCAGTTGCCGCCTGCTCTTCTCTCCCCATCACTCCCGCTTTGTCGTCCTATTTGCTGTCCCCTCCTCTCCGTCTTAGCTCGCCATATTGTCTCTAGCTAACCGCCCTAGCCCCTTCACTAGTTTTGCCACCACCACCACTCTCTCAACCTGCAGTGTCAAGTCAGATCATTAAAACTCTTAATCCTTGTTTGGGTTATCACTTTCCTTTAAAATATCCCTATAAAAAATACTCGTCTCGGCCCGTTGTTTTGTTTCTGGAAGGAAATTGCATAGTTGTCTGTAAGATAAACATCTGAGTTAAACACTCCTGGTTAAATTACATCGATCCCAAGTGTGGCCTTATTAGGTATCTACCTACGCTGTTTGTGTTGACAATCATTGTCATTGATGTTAGAGGTGGTTGTGACTACTTTCGCACATCCCTTTAGCTCATTAAACTGGCTGCAGAAGCAGTCATTTCTTTATCAAAGCAACCCACGGATGCCTGCTCCTAGTCTGGGATGGGGAGTATCACATGCTGGAAGCAGACACCATCAACCTTGGAGTGGCCACACCAGCAGCCGTGATGGGCCATTCATAGAAAGTGAGATTAAGAAAATCACATGGGAGAAGCGTCTCACAGAGATTGTGTTCAGAACTCATAAGAGGGTTAGAAGGTATATATAATATCATCCATTCAATTATCCTTTCTTCTTTATATCTAGTGCTAGTCATTTTGGATTAACATGTTCTCGGTACAAAACTTAGGAAGTAATTTTTATGAATATGTTTCCGTGAAACTATATAGTAGGTACAAATATCGATATTAGATTCTATGATTTGAAAAGTAATATTGATTTACTTGTGCACTACCATGTGGAACACATGGTATGCAATCAAACTTGATGAAGAAAAGATTTACTTATGCAGTCTAAGTGCTTTTACATATTATTAGCAAAGGTTAGAAAAGTTTGATTTGAGACATTGTTAGTTGCCACCTATTTCTGAATGAATGAGCAATATGTATTATTGTTCCGAGCTAGTTATTCTCCCTTGTTGCAAATTTTTGTTCCATTTAATTTGTAGCTATAGCAACCTCGATTTGACTTGTGTGTTGTATATATATTAATTTCAAGTTTGATCATTAAATTTATAATCAACGGTTTAGATATTTAAGCCTATGATGAATCACATGATGACTTTGTCGTCTTTTGTTATAATATAATTGATAGGTAAACGTTTGATATTCTTGGAAATTACCTGAATATTGTGCTAACAGTGTCCATTCTCCTGTGAAATCTATTTGGAGTATCTTTTAAATCTAGAGAGGTACACAGACGAGTAATGATGTAGTCGATATAGGCTTGTAATTTTGAGGAATGCAACTCAATAGGTCGAGCATGTTGCTACAAGGCGCTCAAGATTGCTAGCTAGAAGAGTCCATAGGATATGTTGTTTCCGTTTTCTCTCATGACAAAGTAAGCAAAACTTCTGGTGTTGGACGAGTGAAACTTTCCCTGTAACTGGTTTTGTTTTCCGGGCGTGTGCTGGAGGTTTTTAGTTTATGTTCTAGTCTTGTCTAAAAATTGTGGAAAAAGTGTTTTCTTTCATTCTAATGATTGTTGCGATGTGCTCATGAAGGGGGGCTTCTCGAGGACGAGGACCCTTTTGAATGACTATTTTGTTTTATTTCCTAGGTGGTCAGCGACTAAGAGAGGCATCTGATTAGACTTTGGTATTCATGACAGTAAAATGGGATGAAAAAAAATATCATGTAACATCTATCATAACCGACTGGGAAAATGTATTTCTATGTCGACTAAGCAATAATCATTTGAATGTTTTATAGGATGAGGCTAAGGTATGATCGCTCGTGTGTAAGGTTTAGGTGCAATCCAGCGTTCTCCCTTGACCATTTCCTTCTTCCTCCTGCCCCTTCCTCGTTGTTGCCCGCCCCTCTATCCCGCACCACTCTCGCCTTGTTGTACTCTTTATTGCCCCCACCTATAAATCCTCGCCATCTTTTTTATAACTGGCCCAGTCCCCTTCCCTATGCCTACAACAGTGCTACCACCACCATTAATTGTCTTATTTTGTACCGTCAAATTGCAGTGTCGTCGCTCTTACTATAGGCATACGACCAAGCTGCCAGTGAGGCAGTAACCACCATCATTGTTATCGTTATCCGTGGTGGTTCACTACTTCAGCACAACCCTTCGATGCCCTTCTTCCATATCAGTTCCTCCTCTTCTCGTGTCTCACTTTTTCCTCCACCCACCTTCTTCCTCCTCCTCCCTGCCAAGATTTTTTGCCTCCCAAGCCTAGACGCACATCAGTTTAGCATTTATATCTCTAAGACTAGGGATCAAATGTTTGGTATGTACATAATTCAATTTTTATCTTTTTATTTTCTAGTGGATGTATATGTTTGCATAGTATAGTTGATTGTCATATACTCCCTCCGTTCCGATTTACTCATCGCGGTTCTAGTTCAAATTTGAACTAGAACCATGACGAGTAAATCAGAACGGAGGGAGTAGCTGAAAATGACGAGGAGGATTAGGTGCTGGAAGCAGCAACCAACGCCCTTGGAGTGGCCACACACTCACACCAGTAGCCGCAGGTTCAAGAATGACGCCAGTGATCCCCTTGTGGTGGACTTTCACTAACAAAAAGACACATTCGACATTTTGGGCCGAACGAATTTTATTCTGTCATGCTTACCAGCTTATGACACTTATATGACAATAATTGTGACAAAACCATGTATCATCATAGATGTGGTGGGCTCCTACTTATATGATAGAAAAATCATGACAGAAAATGGGCTTTTCATCCTGGGCGGGCCAGGGTCGCACCTGCATGACATTCTTTGGGTCGTCCATGATGGAAAAAATCGTGGTAGAAACGAGGGCGAGGAAAATTTCGGTGAGTTCCCGGTTACGGTGGATGGTCGGAGCCGAGCGATGCACGAAGGTTTGCGCGTTTCTCTCGTGTACACGCGTGTGTGCGACTACTAAAGAGCCGATACTCCTCTACATCGCCACCACCAACCGAGTCATCAACACGGTGATCGTCGTCGAGCGCCGAGAACACGGCAAGGTACAGTCGGTCCAGAGGCCGGTGTACTACCTAAGCGAGGTCTTGTCCGCCTCCAAGCAGAACTACCCCCATTATGAGAAGATGTGCTACGGCGTGTACTTTGCCGCCAAGAAGCTAAATCGGTATTTCCAAGAGCACTCCATCATAGTTGTTTGCACCGCTCCCCTCGCCGAGATCATGGGCAACAGAGATGCTTCGGGCCGGGTGGCCAAATGGGCCATTGAGCTGGCTCCCTACACCATCCTCTACCAGCCCCGCACCGTCATCAAGTCCCAAGCGTTGGCCGACTTCCTTGTCGACTGAGCCGAGTCCCAGTACCTGCCGCCAGCGCCGGATTCTACGCATTGGCGGATGCACTTCGACGGCTCAAAAATGCGCACCAGCTTGGGAGCCGGCATCGTCCTCACCTCTCCCAAAGGCGACAAGCTGAAGTATACACTGCAGATCCACTTTGCCGTCTCCAACAACGTAGCCGAGTATGAGGCGCTCATCTTTGGGCTCCGACTGGCCAAAGAAATCAGCATCCGCCGCATCCTCTGCTACGGCGACTCGGACTTGGTGGTCCAGCAGTCATTCGGCGACTGGGACACCAAGGACGCCAACATGGCAAGCTACCGCTTCCTCGTCCAACAGATGAGAGGGCACTTTGGTGGATGCGAGTTCATTCACGTACCACGAGCCAACGACGATGCATCAGACGCCCTCGCCCGCATTGGGTCGACCCGGCAAGCCATACCAGCCGACGTCTCCCTCGAGTGCCTGCGCAAGCCGTCCATCAAGAAGAAAATGCCAGGGAGAAGCGTCTGGCTGAGATTGTGCACACAAACCCTAAGAGGATCAGCAGGTACAGATATATGCAGTAATGTGTTCTTTCTTCTTTCCATCTAGTGCTAGTCATTTCAGATTTTAACATGTTCTCCAATGCAAAACTTAGAAAGTTACCTTTTTGATGAATATATGTAGGATTCCACGGTACAATTAGAAACTTCTATGATGAAAAAAGTAATATTGATTTACTTGTGTTTTCTTACATATTCCTAATAGAAAAAGGCTTTTTTACATATTAATAGCAAAAGTTTAAAAGTTTGATTTCAGACATTGTTAGGTGTCATCTGTTTCCGAATCAGTACGTGGAGCCATATGTATTATTTTTCTCGGCCTTCAACATTTGTAGCTCATCGAACTGGATGCAGAACCAGTCATTACTTTATCAAAGGAACCCGCTGATGCCTTCTGTCGTGCCTGGATGGGGACCACCGGGTGCTAGAAGCAGCAGCCATCGCCCTTGGAACGGTAACACCAAAAGCCGCAGGTTCAAGAATGATGACATTAATCCCCTTGTGGTGGATTGCGGATATGTCATTCACAGAAAGTAAGATCAGGAAGTTCACCAGGGAGAAGCGTCTGGCTGAAATTGTGCACAACAAACTCTAAGAAGGTAAGAAGGTACATATATATCTAGTAATTTGTTCTTTCTTCTTTCTATCTAGTGCAAGTCCTTTTAGATTTTAACATGTTCTCTGGTACATAACTTAAGAAGTTACTTTTCTATTAATATATGTATATGGTACTATTAGAAAATTCCATGATAAAAAAAAGTTATATTGATCTACTTGTGTTCTTTACATATTCCTAATAAAAAGTGTTTTTTACATATTAATTGCAAAAGTTGAAAAGATTGATTTCAAACATTGTTTGGTGGCATCTGTTTTTGAATCAGTATTTGAGCTATATATACTATTTTTTCTCGGCCTACAACAACGGTAGCTCATCGAACTCGATGCAGAACCAACCATTACTTTATCGAAGCAACTCGCTGATGCCTTCTGTCGTTCTTGGATGGTGTGGACCGGGGGCTGGAAGAAGCAGCCATTGCCTTTGGAATGGTAACAACAAAAGCTGCAGGTTCGAGAATGACACCAGTGATCCCCTTGTGGTTGATTGTGGATGGGTCATTCAGAGAAAGTGAGATCAAGAAGATCACCTGGGAGAAGCAGTTGGCCGAAATTGTGCACAATAACCCTAAGAGGGTCAGAAGGTACATATATATGCAGTAATT
This sequence comes from Aegilops speltoides, assembly GCA_021437245.1. Taxonomy (NCBI): domain Eukaryota; kingdom Viridiplantae; phylum Streptophyta; class Magnoliopsida; order Poales; family Poaceae; genus Aegilops; species Aegilops speltoides. The sequence continues at coordinate 420,030,835 of CM038141.1, read as the reverse complement.
TGTTCTCTCTTCTTTCTATCTAGTGCTACTCTTTTTAGATTTTAACACGTTCTTCGGTATAAAACTTAGGAAGTTACTTTTTTATGAATATATGTAGGTTTCCATGGTACTATTGGAAAATTCCATGAAGAAAAAGTAATGTTTTTTACTTGTGTTTTTACATATTCGTAATAAAAAGAGTTTTTTTACATATTAATAGCAAAATTGAAAAGTTTGACTTCAGACATTCTTAGGTGTCATCTGTTTCCGAATCAGTATGTGGAGCCATATGTATTATCTTTCTTGGCCTTCAACAGTGGTAGCTCATCGAACTGGATACAGAGCCAGACATTACTTTATCAAAGCAACCCGCTGATGCCTTCTGTCATGCTGGGATGCGGAGGACCGGGTGCTGGAAACAGCAACCATCGCCCTTGAAATGGTAACACCAAAAGCCATAGGTTCGAGAATAATGCCAGTGATACCCTTGTGATGGACTTTGCGGATGGGTCATTCACAGAAAGTGAGATCAAGAAAATCACCAGGAAGAAGCCTCTGGCTGAGATTGTGCACACAGACCCTAAGAGGGTCAGAAGGTACATGTATATGCAGTAATTTGTTCTTTCTTGTTTCTATCTAGTGCTAGTCCTTTTAGATTTTAACACGTTCTCTGGTACAAAACTTAGAAAGTTACCTTTTTATGAATATATGTAGGTTTCCACGGTACTATTAGAAAACTCCATGATGAAAATAGCAGTATTGATTTACTTGTTTTTTTTATGTATTCCTAATAATTTTTTTCCTGACATATTAATAGCAAAAGGTGAAAAGTTTGATTTCAGACATTGTTAGGTGTCATCTGTTTCGAATCAGGACATGGAGCCAAATGTATTATTTACTCGGCCTTCAACAGCCATATCTCATCGAATTGGATGCAAAACAAGCCATTACTTTATCAAAGAAACCCGATGATGCCTTCTGTCGTGCCGGGATGGGGAGGACCGGGTGCTAGAAGTAGTAGCCATCGCCCCTGGAATGGTAACACCAAAAGCCGTAGGTTCAAGAATGACGCCAGTGATCCCCTTGTGGTGGATTGCGGATGGATCATTCACAGAAAGTGAGATCAAGAAGATCACCATGGAGAAGCATCTGGCTGAGAATGTGCACACAAACCCTAAGAGGGTTAGAAGGTACATATATATGTAGTAATTTGTTCTTTCTTCTTTCTATCTAGTGCTCATCCTTTTAGATTTTAACACGTTCTCTAGTACAAAACTTAAGAAGTTACTTCTATGAATATATGTACGTTTCCATGGTACTATTAGAAAATTCCAAGATAAAAAAAGTAATATTGATTTACTAACATATTCCTAATAAAAAGTGTTTTCTACATATTAATAACAAAATTTAAAAAGTTTGATTTCAAACACTGTTAGGTGACATCTGTTTCCGAATTAGTACATGGAGCTATATTTACTATTTTTCTCGGCCTTCAACAGTGGTAGCTCATCGAACTGGATGTAGAACCAGCCATTACTTTATCAAAGCAACCCATCGATACCTTCTGTCATGCCGGGATGGGGAGGGCCGGGTGCTGGAAGAAGCAGCCATCACCTTTGGATTGGTAACAACAAAAGCTGCAGGTTCGAGAATGAAGCCAGTGATCACCTTGTGGTGGACTTTGCGGATGGGTCATCCATAGAAAGTGAGATCAAGGAAATCACCGGGGAGAAGCGTCTGGCTGAGATTGTGCCACAAACCCTAAGAGGGTCAGAAGGTACATATAAATGTAGTAATTTGTTCTTTGTTCTTTCTATCTAGTGCTAGTCCTTTTAGCTTTTAACACGTTCTTCGGTATAAAACTTAGGAAGTTACTTTTTTATGAATATATGTTGGTTTCCATGGTACTATTAGAAAATTCCATGATGAAAAAGTAATATTTTTTACTAGCGTTTTTTACATATTCCTAATAAAAAGTGTTTTTTACACATCAATAGCAAAATTTGAAAATTTTGATTTCAGATATTATTAGGTGTCATCCGTTTCCGAATCAGTACGTGGAGCCATATGTATTATTTTTCTCGGCCTTCAATGATTGTAGCTCATCGAACTAGATGTAGAGCCAGCCATTACTCTACAAAGGAACCCGCAGATGCCTTCGGTCGTGCCGGGAAGGGGAGGACCGGGTGCTGGAAGCAGCAGTCATCGCCCTTGAAACGGTAATGCTAAATGCCTAAGGTTTGAGAAGGACGTGAGTGATCACCTTGTGGTGGACTTTGCGGATGGGTCATTCACAGAAAGTGAGATAAAAAAATCACCACGGAGAAGTGTCTGGCTGAGATTGTGCACACAAACACTAAGAGGGTCAGAAGGTACATATATATGCACTAATCTGTTCTTTCTTCTTTCTATCTAGTGCTAGTCCTTTTAGATTTTAACACCTTCTCCTGTACAAAACTTAGAAAGTTACTTTGTTGATGAATATATGTAGGTTTCCATGGTACTATTAGAAAATTCCTAGATAAAAAAAGTAATATTGATTTACTTGTGTTCTTTACAAATTCCTAAAAAGTGTTTTTACATGTTAATACCAAAAGTTGAAAAGTTTGATTTTAGACATTGTTATGTGTCATCTGTTTCCCTCAGGACATGGAGCCTTATATACTATTTTTCTCGGCCTTCAACAGTGGTAGCTCATCGAACTGGATGCAGAACCAGCCATTACATTATCGAAGCAACCCGCCGATACCTTCTATCATGCCGGAATGGGGAGGACTGGGTGCTGGAAGAAGCAGCCATCGCCTTTGGAATGGTAACAACAAAAGCTGCAGGTTCAAGAATCACGTTAGTGATCCCCTTGTGGTGGATTCCGGATGGGTCATTCACAGAAAGTGAGATCAAGAAGATCACCAGGGAGATGCGTCTGGAAGAGATTGTGCACACAAACCCTAAGAGGGTCAGAAGGTACATATGTATGCTGTAATTTGTTGTTTCTTCTTTCGATCCAGTGCCATTCCTTTTAGATGTTAGCACGTTCTCTGGTATAAAACTTAGGAAGTTACTTTTTTATGAATATATGTAGGTTTCCACGGTACTATTGAACTGGATGCAGAACCAGCCATTACTTTATTAAAGCACCCCACTAATACCTTCTGTCGTGCTGGGATGGGGAGGACCGGGTGCTGGAAGAAGCAGTCATCGCCTTTGGAATGGTAACAACAAAAGCTGCAAGTTCGAGAATGACGCCAGTGATCCCCTTGTGGTGGATTGCGGATGAGTCATTCACAGAAAGTGAGATCAAGAAGATTAGCAGGGAGAAGCGTCTGGCAGAGATTGGGCATACAAACCCGAAGAGGGTCAGAAGGTACCTATATATGCAGTAATTTGTTGTTTCTTTCTATCTAGTGCTAGTCCTTTCAGATTTTAACACGTTCTCCGGTATAAAACTTAGGAAGTTACTTTTTTATGAATATATGTAGGTTTCCACGGTACTATTGAACTGGATGCAGAACCAGCCATTACTTTATTAAAGCACCCCACTAATACCTTCTGTCGTGCTGGGATGGGGAGGACCGGGTGCTGGAAGAAGCAGTCATCGCCTTTGGAATGGTAACAACAAAAGCTGCAAGTTCGAGAATGACGCCAGTGATCCCCTTGTGGTGGATTGCGGATGAGTCATTCACAGAAAGTGAGATCAAGAAGATTAGCAGGGAGAAGCGTCTGGCAGAGATTGGGCATACAAACCCGAAGAGGGTCAGAAGGTACCTATATATGCAGTAATTTGTTGTTTCTTTCTATCTAGTGCTAGTCCTTTCAGATTTTAACACGTTCTCCGGTATAAAACTTAGGAAGTTACTTTTTATTAATATATGTAGGTTTCCACGGTACTATTAGAAAATTCCATGATGAAAAAAGTAATTTTTTTACTTGTGTTTTTTTACATATTCCTAATGAAAAGTGTTTTATTTATATTAATAGCAAAATTTGAAAAGTTTGAGTTCAGACATTGTTAGGTGTCTTCTGTTTCCGAATCAGTACGTGGAGCCATATGTATTATCTTTCTCGGCCTTCACCAAAGGTAGCTCATCGAACTGGATGTAGAGCCAGTCATTACTTTATCAAAGCAACCCGTGGATGCCTTCTGTCGTGCCGGGATGGGCTGGACCGGGTGCTGGAAGCAACAACCATCACCCTTGAAACGGCAACACGAAAAGCCACAGGTTCGAGGATGACGCCAGTGATCCCCTTGTGGTGTACTTTGCAGATGGGTCATTCATAGAAAGTGAGATCAAGAAAATCACCAGCGAGAAGCGTCTAGCTGAGATTGTGCACATAGGCCCTAAGAGGGTCAGAAGGTACATATATATATATATATATATGCAGTAATTTGTTCTTTCTTTTTTCTATCTAGTGCTAGTCCTTTTAGATTTTAACATGTTCTTCGGTACAAAACTTAGAAAGATACCTTTTTTTATGAATACATATAGATTTCCAGGTTACTATTAGAAAATTACATGATGAAGAAAGTAATATTGATTTACTTGTGTTTTGTTTACATATTCCTGATAAAAAAATTACATATGAAAAGCAAAAGTTGAAAAGTTTGATTCAGACATTGTTAGGTGTCATCTATTTCCGAATCAGTACGTGGAGCCATATGTATTATTTTTCTCGACCTTCAACAGCGGTAGCTCATCGAACTAGATGCAGAACTAACCATTACTTTACCAAAGCAACCTGCTGATGCCTTCTGTCGTGCCGGTATGGGGAAGACTGGGTGCTAGAAGCTGCAACCATCGCCCTTGGAATGGTAATACCAAGAGCCATAGGTTCGAGAATGACGCCTGTGATCCCCTTGTGGTGGATTGCGGATGGGTTATTCAGAGAAAGTGAGATCACCAAGGAGAAGCGTCTAGCTGAGATTGTGCACACAAACCCTAAGAGGGTCAGAAGGTACATATAGATGCAGTAAGTTGTTATTTCTTCTTTCTATCTTGTGCTAGTCCTTTTAGATTCTAACACGTTCTCTGGTACAAAACATAGGAAGTTACATTTTTATGAATATATGTAGGTTTCCATGGTACTATTTCAAAATTCCATGTTGAAAAAAGCAATATTGATTTACTCATGTTTTTTTACATATTGCTAATAAGAATTGTTTTTTACATATTAATAACAAAAGTTGAAAATTTTGATTTTAGACATTGTTAGGTGTCATCTATTTCCAAATCAGTACGTGGAACCATATATATTATTTTTCTCGGCCTTCAACAACGGAAGCTCATCGAAATGGATACAGAACCAACCATTAATTGCTTTATCAAAGCAACCTGGTGATGCCTTCGGTCGTGCCGGGATGGGGCTTGACCGGGTGCTAGAAGAAGCAGCCATTGCCCTTGGTAAGGTAACACCAAAAGCCGTAGGTTCGAGAATGACGCCAGAGTTCCCCTCGTGGATGATTGCGGATGGGTCATTCACAAAAAGTGAGATCAAGAAGATCACTAGAGGAGAAGCGTTTGGTTGAGATTGGGCGCACAAACCCTAAGAGGGTCAGCAGGTAGATATATATGCAGTAATTTGTTCTTTCTTCTTTCTATCTAGTGCTAGAACTTTTAGATTTTAACACGTTATCCGGTACAAAACTTAGGAAGTTACTTTTTTTATGAATATATGTAGGTTTCCATGGTACTATTAGAAAATTCCATGATGAAAAAGGTAATATTTTAACTGTCATCTGTTCACGAATCAGTACGTGGAGCCATATGTATTCTTTTTGTCGGTTAGTTATTTTCCCTTGTTGCAAATTTCTATTCCATGTAATTTGTAGTCATATATCAACATGGCTGGATTTGAATTTAGTAGATTTTTCAATCGTTAGTGCTTTATGATTCTTTTTGCTATGGATATTGGTATGTGTGATAATATGAAGGTCGAACAAAGTGACACGTGACATACCATGGAGTAGAAGATATATACTTAATTGTTGTAATGCTTAGTTTCCCATATATATATTACCATGTTTGGCGTCATCGGGTGTCTCCCTCAAAATATTTTTTTTGTCTTTTTTGTTCTCTAATAATTTAGCCAAAAATTATATCTTGTCATGGTGTCGTATTGAATTTTTTAACATATTATGGTGTTTCAATTTTTGATTCCCCAAAATTTAATTCATAATATCCGTGAAGAAGTTTGCCGAACATCATGTAGACCAGTAGACAATCATAAGTTGCATTTTGGACAACAATAATGAAATATTATTTTCGGATGCACTTCTTTTGAATTGAATAATCTAGTTCACGCTACGCCAAAATGAGTAGTACAAGACATGCCATCACCGTCTAACAAGTCTTTCATTTCATGCTCCAAGTATGCATATCTAGATGGATCCATGGACTTGTCGTTAATGAGATTCACCGCCTTCAGACTATCATATTCAATCAATGGGCAAAATACTCCATTGTTTAGCCAGTGCAGTGCCTTCCATTCATGTCGAGACTTGAGAGGACACTAGTAGAAAATAGGGCTTACGTGCGGGCCAGATAAGCCCATTAGTTTCGGTTCAGTCACGAGGGACCAATGAGACAAATCCTATTTGACGCCCGCAGGCGTCAAAAGGACGAGCCTTCGCTGAAGCAAGTCGCCACTTGGGCCGGCCCACGTTCGGATTTTCGTTCACTGCTGTGTCCTTGTTTCTGGCGTTTTTTTTCCGTTTTTCTTCTATGGTTTTCTGCTTCCAGTTTTTTCACTGTTTTGACCGGTTTTCAGTTGTTTTGTATTTTTGTCCTTTCATTTTCTTTTTTTACGTTTCCTTTTTTATTTTTTGTTTCTGTTCTTCTTCTCATTATTGCGTATTTATATAAAAAGTTCACCATGCGTTACAAATTTTTTCAACGTACTGAGAAAATGCTCAACGCATATTATGAAATATTTCACCTTGCACTGTAAAAATGTTCATTGTGTATTACAAAAATGTTCATTGTGTAATATTAAATTGTTCAATGTACATTTAGAAAATGTTCATTGTGTATTACAGAAAATGTTTAATGTATATTATTAAATTGTTAATGTATATTAGAAAATGTTCATTATGTAGTACAAAAATGTTCATTGTATAATATTAAATTGTTCAACGTATATTAGAAAATGTTCATTGTGTATTTAAGTTTTGTTCATCATATATTAAAAAATTGTTCAACACATACCCATAAAATGTCCATTTTAGTATTTTAGTTTTTTCGGTATTTTTTACAAAAAGTTTGCTGTATTTTAAATTTTCTTCAACGTATATTATAAAATTGTTCAACATTTTTTAAAAGAATTTGCTGCGGCGTAGTCTACTTAAAGTATGGCGCTGGATTTAAATCGTTTGAGGTAGGTAGCTCGGCCGGTTATCCCCATTGTATTCTAGCACGAGGTCGGCGGTTCGATCCCACGTATGCGCTTCTTTTTTCCGATTTTGCGCTCACAGCGAGATGATTTGGCCGGCCTGTGTGCACGTCGCTTCAGCGAAGTCGCAACGATCGGACGCACATGGGCGGCGTATAGGAGCTGGCCATTGGTCCCGATTCATGAGGCCAGGGGGCCTGCTGGGCCTCGTGGGGGCATTGGTCCTGGTTCGTTTGGCGTCGTTTGAGGTAGGTAGCTCGGCCGGTTATCCCCATTGTATTCTAGCACGAGGTCGGCGGTTCGATCCCACGTATGCGCTTCTTTTTTCCGATTTTGCGCTCACAGCGAGATGATTGGGCCGGCCCGTGTGCGCGTCGCTTCAGCGAAGTCGCAACGATCGGACGCACACGGGCGGCGTATAGGAGCTGGCCATTGGTCCCGATTCATGAGGCCAGGGGGCCTGTTGGGCCTCGTGGGGGCATTGGTCCTGGTTCGTTTGGGCTCTTTGGTCCTTGTTGGTGGGACGAACCGGGACCAATGGGCCTCGCTCCTGGTCCACCACCATTGGTCCCGGTTCGTGGCATAAACCGGGACTAAAGGCTTTAGGCATCTCATTTGTCCCGGTTGGTGGCTTCAATCGGGACCAAAGGCTTCCCTTTAGTCCTGGTTCATGACACGAACCGGGACCATTGAGATACCTAAATAAGTAGGAACAAAATAAAATAAATAAGTGGAAACAAAAAAAACTTTAATAAATAAGTAGAAACAAAATAAACTTCAATAAAGTAAAATAAATAAACTTTAATAAAATAAATAAAAATAGCAACAGTAAGTAGAAACAAAATAAAATAAATAAAGCCAAAAAAAGGAATTTTCAAAAAAGAAATAAAAAAGCAAAAAAGAAAAGAAAATAAATAATTAGAAACAAAATAAACTTTAATAAATAAGTATAAACAAAAAAACTTTAATAAAGTAAAATAAATAAACTTTAATAAAATAAATAAAAATAGCAAGAGTAAGTAGAAACAAAATAAAATAAATAAAGCAAAAAAAGAAGAATTTTCATAAAATAAATAAAAAAGCAAAAAAGAAAAGAAATAAATAAGTAGAAACAAAATAAACTTTAATAAATAAGTAGAAAAAAAATAAACTTTAATAAATAAGTAGAAAGAAAATAAACTTTAATAAAGTAAAATAAATAAATTTTAATAAAATAAATAAAAATAGCAACAGTAAGTAGAAACAAAATAAAATAAATAAATCAAAAAAAGTGCCACCTACTGGGCCACCACGGCCTGATTACGACTAGAAACCCAATCATGGCCCAGGATTCAGGCCCGCAGGAGGCCCTGTAGGCCCACATGCACACACTAACAGGTTAGGCCCGAAAGCCTGCAGTTGAGAGTAGCTCGAGAGGGTGGGCGCAACAGCGTTTATAAACCACTCTTGAGCACTCTCAACAAGCGAGGTGGGACTAAACTTTCACCGCGACGCGGGCAGCATAGGGCCTTTGGTCCCGGTTGGTGGCACCAACCGGGACTAAAGGTGGGCATTGGTCCCGGTTGGAGCCATGAACCAGTACCAATGCCCCCCTTTAGTCCCGGTTGGTGCCACCATTCAGGACCAAAGGCCTCTGCTTCCCGCCCTTTGGGCTGCTGAAAATAGACCTTTGTTCCCGGTCGGTGGCACCAACCGGGACTAAAGGGGGGCATTAGTCCCGGTTGGCGCCACCAACCGGGACCAATGGCTTTGCTATATAAGGCAATACTTAGCATTTTTCAGACTTCATATGTCAGTTGCCCCCGACGACGCCGCCAGGCTGCCCGATCGAGATCGCCGTCGATGACGTCGGCGTCCCCCGCCGCTGCCACCGTCGCTGCGCCGCCCTTGCCGGCCCCGACGACGCCGCTGCCGCCAGCGCCGTCACCGCCCCGACGCCGCTTGCTTTGTCACCTCCCGTGCCACCCAGCGCCATCGCCGCCCGCGCCTGCGCCATGACCACCTCAAGACCGCCCGACGCTGTCGCCCCATCGCCGCCGCCCGCGCCACCACCACCACCCGCACTGTCGCCGCCCGTGTCCCGCGCCGTCACCACCCGCTCCATCGCCATCACCTCCCCGCGCCGCCCCGACGCCATCGCCGCCCCGACGCCATCACCGCCCCGCGCCGTGATGTCTACTACACAACCTTCTTCTTTTAGACGTTGTTGGGCCTCCAAGTGCAGAGGTTTGTAGGACAGTAGCAAATTTCCCTCAAGTGGATGACCTAAAGTTTATCAATCCGTCGGAGGCGTAGGATGAGGATGGTCTCTCTCAAACAACCATGCAACCAAATAACAAAGAGTCTCTTGTGTCCCCAACACACCCAATACAATGGTAAATTGTATAGGTGCACTAGTTCGGCGAAGAGATGGTGATACAAGTGCAATATGGATGGTACATATAAGTTTTTATAATCTGAAAATATAAAAACAGCAAGGTAACTAATGATAAAAGTGAGCGTAAACGGTATTGCAATGGTAGGAAATAAGGCCTAGGGTTCATACTTTCACTAGTGCAAGTTCTCTCAACAATAATAACATAATTGGATCATATAACTATCCCTCAACACGCAACAAAGAGTCTCTCCAAAGTCACTAATAGCGGAGAACAAACGAAGAGATTGTTGCAGGGTACGAAACCACCTCAAAGTTATCCTTTCTGATCGATCTATTCAAGAGTCCGTACTAAAATAACACGAAGCTATTCTTTCCGTTCGATCTATCATAGAGTTTGTACTAGAATAACACCTTAAGACACAAATCAACCAAAACCCTAATGTCACCTAGATACTCCAATGTCACCTCAAGTATCCGTGGGTATGATTATATGATATGCATCACACAGTCTCAGATTCATCTATTCAACCAACACAAAGAAATTCAAAGAGTGCCCCAAAGTTTCTACCGGAGAGTCAAGATGAAAACGTGTGCCAAACCCTATGCATAGGTTCACAAGGTCACTGAACCCGCAAGTTGATCACCAAAATATACATCAAGTAGATCACGTGAATATTCCATTGTCACCACAGATAAGCACATGCAAGACATACATCAAGTGTTCTCAAATCTTTAAAGACTCAATCCGATAAGATAACTTCAAAGGGAAAACTCAATCCATTACAAGGGAGTAGAGGGGGATAAACATCATAAGATCCAACTATAATAGCAAAGCTCGCGATACATCAAGATCGTACCACCTCAAGAACACGAGAGAGAGAGAGAGAGAGAGAGAGAGAGAGAGATCAAACACATAGCTACTGGTACATACCCTCAGCCCCGAGGGTGAACTACTCCCTTCTCGTCATGGAGAGCGCCGGTATGATGAGGATGGCCACCGGTGATGGATCCCCCCTCCGGCAGGGTGCCGGAACAGGGTCCCGATTGGTTTTTGCCGGCTACAGAGGCTTCCGGCGGCGGAACTCCCGATCTAGGTTATTTTCTGGAGGTTTCAGTGTTTATAGGAATTTTTGGCGTCGAGAACAAGTCAGGGAGGTCTCCGGGCTGTCCACGAGACAAGGGGCGCGCCTAGGGGGTGGGCGCCCCCCCACCCTCGTGGGCAGCCCGGGACTCTTCTGGCCCAACTCTTTCACTCCAGGGGCTTCTTTGGTCCATAAAAAATCATCAAAAATTGGCACGTCAATTGGACTCAGTTTGGTATTCCTTTTCTGTAAAACTCAAAAACAAGGAGAAAACAGAAACTGGAACTGGGCTCTAGGTTAATACGTTAGTCCCAAAATCATATAAAACAGCATATAAATGCATATAAAACATCCTAGATGGATAATATATTGGCATGGAACAATCAAAAATTATAGATATGTTGGAGACATATCAAGCATCCCCAAGCTTAATTCCTACTTGTCCTCGAGTAGGTAAATGATAAGAACAGAATTTTTGATGTGGAATGCTACCTAGCATAATTCTCAATGTAATTTTTCTTTATTGTGGCATGAATGTTTAAATCCAAAAGATTCAAGACAAAAGTTTAATATTGACATTAGAGTAATAATACTTCAAGCATACTAACAAAGTAATCATGTCTTCTCAAAATAACATGGCCAAAGAAAGTTATCCCTACAAAATCATATAGTCTGGCTATGCTCTATCTTCATCACACAAAATATTTAAATCATGCACAACACCGGTTTCAGCCAAGCAATTGTTGCATACTTTAGTATTCTCAAACCTTTTCAATCTTCACGTAATACATGAGCGTGAGCCATGAACATAGCACTATAGGTGGAATAGAATATGGTGGTTGTGTAGAAGACAAAAAGGAGTAAGATAGTCTCACATCAACTAGGCGTATCAACGGGCCATGGAGATGCCCATCAATAGATATCAATGTGAGTGAGTAGGGATTGCCATGCAATGGATGCACTAGAGCTATAAGTGTATGAAAGCTCAAAAGGAAACTAAGTGGGTGTGCATCTAACTTGCTTGCTCACGAAGACCTAGGGCACTTTGAGGAAGCCAATCATTGGAATATACAAGCCAAGTTCTATAATAAAAAATACCCACTAGTATATGAAAGTGACAACATAGGAGACTCTCTATCATGAAGATCATGGTGCTACTTTGAAGCACAAGTGTGGTAAAAGGATAGTAGCATTGCCACTTCTCTCTTTTCTCTCGTTGTTTATTTGCGCCTTTTTTTCTCCTTTTTTATGGATCTTTTTATTTATTTTTTATTTTTTTCGTCCGGAGTCGATTTGTGGGGGAATCATAGTCTCCATCATCCTTTCCTCTCTGAGACAATGCTCTAATAATGAAGATCGTCACACTTTTATTTACTTACAACTCAAAAATTACAACTCAATACTTAGAACAAAATATGACTCTATCTGAATGCCTCCGACGGTGTACCGAGATGTGCAATGAATCAAGAGTGACATGTATGGAAGAATTATAAAAGGTGGCTTTGCCACAAATACGATGTCAACTACATGATCATGCAAGGCAATATGACAATGATAAAACGTGTCATAATAAACGGAATGGTGGAAAGTTGCATGGCAATATATCTTGGAATGGCTATGGAAATGCCATAATAGGTAGGTATGGTGGCTGTTTTGAGGAAGGTGTCTGGTGGGTTTATGGTACCGGCGAGAGTTGCACGGTACAAGAGAGGCTAGCAATGGTGGAAGGGTGAGAGTGCGTATAATCCATGGACTCAACATTAGTCATAAAGAACTCACATACTTATTGCAAAAATCTATTAGTCATCAAAACAAAGTACTACGCGCATGCTCCTAGCGGAAGGGTTGGTAGGAGTTAACCATCGCGCGATCCTGACCTCCACACATAAGGAAGACAATAAATAAATAAATCATGCTCCAACTTCATCACATAATGGTTCACCATACGTGCATGCTACGAGAATCACAAACTTTTAACACAAGTATTCCTCAAATTCACAACTACTCAACTAGCACGACCCTAATATTACCATCCTCATATCTCAAAACAATCATCAGGTATCAAACTTCTCATAGTATTCAATGCACTTTATATGATAGTTTTTATTATATCCTTCTTGGATGCCCATCATATTAGGACTAATTTTATAACCAAAGCAAATTACCAAGCTGTTTAAGACTCTCAAAATAATATAAGTGAAGCATGAGAGTTCATCTATTTCTTCAAAATAAAACTACCACCGTGCTCTAAAAAGATATAAGTGAAGCACTAGAGCAAATGACAAACTACTCCAAAAGATATAAGTGAAGATCAATGAGTAGTCAAATAATTGTGCAACTATGTGAAGACTCTCTAACATTTAAGAATTTCAGATCTTGGTATTTTATTCAAACATCAAGCAAAACAAAATGAAATAAAATTACATTGCAAGGATAGAACAACCCATGTGAAGAAGTAAAAATTTGGGCTCAACCGATACTAACCGATAATTGTTGAAGAAGAAAGGTGGGATGCCAACCGGGGCATCCCCAAGCTCAGATGCTTGAGACTTCTTGAAATATTATCTTGGGATGCCTTGGGCATCCCCAAGCTCAGATGCTTGAGACTTCTTGAAATATTATCTTGGGATGCCTTGGGCATCCCCAATCGTGAGTTTTTGTGTCTCCTTAATTCCTTTTATATCTCGGTTTCCTAAATCTCGAAAGCTTCATCCACACCAAACTCAACAAGAACTCGTGAGATAAGTTAGTATAAACCAATGCAAAAACCTTATCATTTTCTACTGTAACAAATCACAAAAATTATTATTCAACATTGCATACTTCATATCTCTGCATATTTAATACTCCTATCCTCAAATAGAATCATTAAACAAGCAAACATATGCAAACAATGCAAACATAACTGCAATCTGCCAAAATAGTACAGTCTATAAAGAATGCAAGATTCATCATACTTCCCTAACTCCAAAAATTATAGGTCTACCACACTGTATAAGATTTATCAGAGCTCAATATGCAAAAAGTTTCAACATTTTATCATTTTCTGACTTTTCTAGGGAATTTTTGCAACAGCGGTAAACTTTCTGTTTTGAAACAGCAACATGTATACTTGCAAAATAAGCATGGTAAAGGCTATCCTTGACATTTTTATTGAAAATATAGATGCAAAGCACTATTCTAAATAACATCAAGCAAATACTAACAAAATAAAATGATGCTCCAAGCAAAACACATATCATGTGGTGAATAAAAATATAGCTCCAAGTAAAATTACCGATGAACGAAGACGAAAGAGGGGATGCCTTCCGGGGCATCCCCAAGCTTAGGCTCTTGGTTGTTCTTGAATATTACCTTGGGGTGACTTGGGCATTCCCAAGCTTAGGCTCTTTCCACTCCTTATTCCATAGTCCATCGAATCTTTACCCAAAACTTGAAAACTTCACAACACAAAACTCAACAGAAAACTTGTAAGCTCCGTTAGTATAAGAAAATAAATCACCACTTCTAAATTCATATTGGTGTAATATCTAATGTATTCCAACTTCTCTATGGTTCATACCCTCCGATACTACTCATAGATTCATCAAAATAAGCAAACAACACATAGAGAACAGAATCTGTCAAAAACAGAATAGTCTGTAGTAATCTGTATCATTAGAATACTTATGTAACTCAAACAATTCTACAAAATTATGAAAACCGGAGAAATTTGTGTACCAATCCAGATCAAAAAGAATCAGATCAAAATCACGTTCCTGTGAATTATCAAAACTAATTTACTTTGTGTAAAAGTTTCTGATTTTCAGCAGGATCAACACAACTATCACCGTAAGCTATCCTAAAGGTCTTACTTGGCACTTTATTGAAACAAAAGCTAAAAAACATGGTTACTATAGTAGCATAATCATGTGAACATAAAAAAACAGTAAAGGTAAATATTGGGTTGTCTCCCAACAAACGCTTTTCTTTAATGCCTTTTAGCTAGGCATGATGATTTCAATGGTGCTCGCATAAAAGATAAGAATTGAAACATAAAGAGAGCATCATGAAGAATATTACTAACACATTTAAGTCTAACCCACTTCCTATGCATAAGGATTTTGTGAGCAAACAACTTATGGGAATAATAATCAACTAGTATAGGAAGGCAAAACAAGCATAACTTTAAAACTTTAAGCACATAGAGAGGAAACTTGATATCATTGCAACTCCCACAAGCATATATTCCTCCCTCATAATAATTTTCAGTATCATCCTGAATGAATTCAACAATATAACCATCACATAAAGCATTATTTTCATGATCTACTTGCATAGAAATTTTACTACTCTCCACATAAGCAAATTTATTCTCATCAATAGTAGTGGGAGCAAACTCAACAAAATAACTATCATGTGAAGCATAATCCAGTTGAAAATTAAAATCATGATGACAAATTTCATGATTATCTTTATTCTTTATGGCATACGTATCATCACAATAATCACCATAAATAGGAGGCATGATTTCATCATAATAAATTTGCTCATCAAAACTTGGGGGACAAAAAAATATCATATTCATCAAACATAGCATCCCCAAGCTTGTGGCTTTGCATATCATTAGCATCATGGGTATTCAAAGAATTCATACTAACAACATTGCAATCATGCTCATCATTCACATATTCTATGCCAAGCATTCTATGTAATTCTTCTTCTAGTACTTGAGCACAATTTTCGGAATCCTTATTTTCACGGAAGACATTAAAAAGATGAAGCATATGAGGCACCCTCAATCCATTTTTTGTAATTTTGTTTTATAGACTAAACTAGTGATAAAACAAGAAACAAAAAGATTTGATTGCAAGATCTAAACATATACCTTCAAACACTCACCTCCCCGGCAGCGGCGCCAGAAAGGAGCTTGATGTCTACTACACAACCTTCTTCTTGTAGACATTGTTGGGCCTCCAAGTGCAGAGGTTTGTAGGACAGTAGCAAATTTCCCTCAAGTGGATGACCTAAGGTTTATCAATCTGTGGGAGGCGTAGGATGAAGATGGTCTCTCTCAAACAACCCTGCAACCAAATAACAAAAAGTCTCTTGTGTCCCGAACACACCCAATACAATGGTAAATTGTATAGGTGCACTAGTTCGGCGAAGAGATGGTGATACAAGTGCAATATGGATGGTAGATATAGGTTTTTGTAATCTGAAAATATAAAAACAGCAAGGTAACTAATGATAAAAGTGAGCGTAAACGGTATTGCAATGGTAGGAAATAAGGCCTAGGGTTCATACTTTCACTAGTGCAAGTTCTCTCAACAATAATAACATAACTGGATCATATAACTATCCCTCAACATGCAACAAAGAGTCACTCCAAAGTCACTAACGGCGGAGAACAAACAAATAGATTATTATAGGGTACGAAACCACCTCAAAGTTATCCTTTCTGATCGATCTATTCAAGAGTTCGTAGTAAAATAACACGAAGCTATTCTTTTCGTTCGATCTATCATAGAGTTCTTACTAGAATAACACCTTAATACACAAATCAACCAAAACCCTAATGTCACCTAGATACTCCAATGTCACCTCAAGTATCCGTGGGTATGATTATACGATATGCATCACACAATCTCAGATTCACCTATTCAACCAACACAAAGAACTTCAAAGAGTGCCCCAAAGTTTCTACCGGAGAGTCAAGACGAAAACGTGTGCCAACCCCTATGCATAAGTTCACAAGGTCACTGGACCCGCAAGTTGATCACCAAAACATACATCAAGTAGATCACGTGAATATCCCATTGTCACCATAGATAAGCACATGCAAGACATACATCAAGTGTTCTCAAATCTTTAAAGACTCAGTCTGATAAGATAACTTCAAAGGGAAAACTCAATCCATTACAAGAGAGTAGAGGGGGAGAAACATCATAAGATCCAACTATAATAGCAAAGCTTGTGATACATCAAGATCGTACCACCTCAAGAACACGAGAGAGAGAGAGAGATCAAACACATAGCTACTGGCACATACCCTCAGCCCTAAGGGTGAACTACTCCCTCCTCGTCATGTAGAGCGCCGAGATGATGAAGATTGCCACCGGTGATGGACCCCCCCCTCCGGCAGGGTGCCGGAACAGGGTCCCGATTGGTTTTTGGTGGCTACAGAGGCTTGCGGCGGCAGAACTCCCAATCTAGGTTATTTTCTGGAGATTTCAGTATTTATAGAAATTTTTGGCGTCGGGAACAAGTCAGGGAGGTCTCCGAGCTGTCCACGAGGCAAGGGGGCACGCCCATGGGGTGGGCACGCCCCCCACCCTCGTGGGCAGCCCGGGATTCTTCTGGCCCAACTCTTTCACTCCAGGGGCTTCTTTTGGTCCATAAAAAATCATCAAAAATTGGCACGTCAATTGTACTCCGTTTGATATTCCTTTTCTGTAAAACTCAAAAACAAGGAGAAAACAGAAACCGGCACTGGGCTCTAGGTTAATAGGTTAGTCCCAAAAATCATATAAAACAGCATATAAATGCATATAAAACATCCTAGATGGATACTATATTAGCATGGAACAATCAAAAATTATAGATACATTGGAGATGTATCAGCGCGTTCATCCAGACGCGAAGACTCTGGAAGATATATCGTGCGTAGCACCTGCTGACTAGGCATTGACACAACATAGCACCTGTCGGCCAGGCTTGAGTTGACATCTCCACGGAAGCTCCGTGCAAGACTTAGCCGCTCCACCTATTGCCATTGTCTTCCAGTGTTGCTCTACTGTCTTCCAGCGCTGCTCCATAAATGATGCTCCCAAGAAAGGAACGACACTGCAGTACCGCCATTGTCTGATCTGGATGACCAGATCCTAGGGTTCCCCCCGAAGCAGCACGAGAGGGTCGACAGAAGTTACATGACGATGCCTTCATCAAGGTAACGACGCAAAACGCCGCCATCGGCTCGGTTTTCACTGGCAACTCTGTCTCCCCAACTCGCAGTGGGAACTAGATGACGGATCTGGAGATCCGACCACCCAGCCTCAGGCTGACCATCTCCGGCGAAGAAGGTGGCCACTACCGCCACACCCTGGGCCGGAGCCCCTGACATCCTCGTGATGCAGGTTGATCCCAAGGGCAGCATGCCATTGACGGGATGGTACACGACATCAGCAAGTGCGGCCCATCGAAGTCCATCTGGACCCAGATCAGGTGCCCAAGCCGCCGCCGCTAGACTTGTCGCCGAACGCAGCCGCCTGCCTGGCCGCCGCCGCCCCGCACCACTGACATAGATCCGGCCATCGCGGACCGCCGCCGTCCTGACGGAATCGTTGGCCGAGGAGAAATGTCGCCGCCGCCGCTGCAGCACACAGGCTTTGCCTGCGACGCCCCCGACAGCAGCGGGTGGGGAGAGGGGATGGGGACGCTCCGGTGCGGCGTGGCGGCACCGCACGGGAGCGGGTAGGGTTCGGAACGGGAGTGAACTCAGCTGGAGATCTCGATCTCTTAGAGGCCCCACACGGCCGTCTCTCAGCTGGATATTTTGTCCACAGTCGACACCAGATGATTGGGCAGTTATAGCAAGAGATGAGCTCTCAAGTGTTGCAATGAGAGCAAACTCCAAACACATAAGTAGCTAGTATAGCTCCAGGAAACTCAAGAACTACGGGGCAGCCTGATAACTTCACCGCACATCAGACACTGCAAGGAAATTTCATATGAAAAGTTTAAGCGGGAAACCATATGACCTGGATAATATTGATGTGGTAACAATGGCAGAATGGCCCATCCTTTTTGTGTTGCTTGGTCAAGCCAAATATATTTTGTTAGATGTTGTGAATTGGGTTCTTACTTACATGGGTGGAAGTTTGACTATACATGGTTCGCGCCTTTATATATTAATTCATGCTTGAATAATGACAAGCTAGTTTTCTGCATGGCCCTTTAAAATCGGAGAGGTGCGCGAATGAGCAAAGCATTGCAAGATGATGCAAACCGATGCATGTTTGTAGTTCCGGGGATTAATTGTTTGAGCATATGTTCTATATTTGTTTAGTTCTTTTCTCAGGAGATTAGCGACCCAGAAACAACTATTTATAAGTCACTGTTGAGAATATCCATTTAGGCTTTAAGATTCATGAAAGCACAAATGGGACCAATATGTTTCTCATAGAAATTGCTTTGATTTTTTTTTTAACTAGGCTACAACGATTGGGCCGGGCCAGCGAGGTTGCGACGTCAAACCGAGGCGAGCCGCGAGCGCTCTTCCCACTCTCTCATCTCAATCCTCTCATGTTACTCAAAAAAAAAAAAAAACAAATCTCAATCCTCTCATCTCCCGCTTCTACCCCTCAAAAAATAAATCTCCCGTTTCTTTCCATATATATCAAGCTCGCTCGCTCTCGCTTTTGGCAACTCCGAGCACCCTCCGTTCGTCCGATCCGTGTCGACAACTCCCGGAACCCTAGCGAACAATAAGTTTCCCTTTCTTCCCATTCCGTCATGGATCCCAGCCGCCGCCGCCACCTCCTCCCGCAGGGCTCGCCCGCCTCCCTCCGCCGCCACAGCTCCTTCTCTCCTCCGCGGCTGCCCACCTCGGCAACTCCTCTCGCCTCCCAAAGCGGCGGCGATGGCTCCGGCGGCTATCCGCCCCACCTCCTGAATCCCTTGTCGTGGTCGCTCGGCCGCACCGCCGGAACTAGTAGTGGCGCCGGCAGCAGCTCTCACGCGCAAAATGCCTTCTCCACTCCGGTCCTGGAATCCTTCCGTTTCGAGGACGATCCAGTCACGGATGATATCGTCGCCGTCGGCCATTTAATCGACCTGAACGGACTCTGCGGGGTCACCCCCGGCCACGGGAACGACGCATGGACGGGGCAGGTCGATGGCCCCGTGGATGGCAAGAGTGTCCAGATCACGGTGTTGAATAGCTCGGAGCCGGAGGTCAATTCCAGAACCTTAGTCCTAGAGCAGCCGCCACTACCGGCGCCTTCTCCAATGGCTGCTGGCCCTGGCAGGAGTAGGCGTCCGCCCAGCGGCGCTTCTCCACGGGCAGGCGGCTCTGTCAAACGCAGCCGCTTATCCATTGGTGATCGCGCTACCCCAGGGGCAGGCGGCGCTTCGGCAGGACCAGGAGGCGCTGGCCGTAGCCATCTATCCATAGGCAGCCGGGCTTCTCCTCCAGCAGCTGGCGGCGGCGGCAACAATGGCGCTTCTCCAGGGGTAAGTGTCCCTGGCAGCAGCGCCCCCTTAACCATGGTCATGGGTAGAGGCGGGGCAACTCTCTTTGAACTGGCAAGAGAGGTGAAGCCCAGTGAGGCTCACATGAAGAAGATCATGAAGGACAAGGCTCTCGCGGAGCTTGCGCTTACAGACCCTAGGAGGGTCAGGAGGTGAGGATTTCCTTCGCTCTAGTGCATGTGGAGATTGATTTATTTATATATTTGACAAAATCATGTGGAGATTCAGATTGCCGCCGATCAGATATACTCATATGTGTTGTCCATGGATTGAAATTCTGAAACTGTGTATTTTCTTTTGGAACAAATTTGTAGGATTCTGGCAGTCCGGGTGTACTCTGCCAAGCAGGAAAAGGACAAGGCGGGCCGCAAGCAGGAACTTGAGCAAATGGTTGAGACGCTGACCAAGAGGATCGGTACATTATCTGAAGAACTGGTATGTTCCTTCACCGTTAGAAAGTTAATATATGATCAGTTTGGTAGCCTGTTGTTATGTTGGTTGCACATCTCTGCATATACCCAGTTCTCCCCACACGATTTTATCATCAAAAGTATTAGTGTTCACTTATCTATAGAGGCTGCTGTTTTGGAGATTAGCATGGTTTTCCCCACGCGGTTGTACGATCATAAGTATTAGTATATAATTGTATTGAAGTTGTTGTTGTGGACATTGGCATGGTTTTTGGAAATACGACATTTTCCTGTATTAGAAATACATTTCTAAAATATAAACTGCTTTTGTAAGTTAAGAGTACTTCTCGAGACATGTTCCCTCCTATTATTTTCAAGACCCACTGGACTGTCTAAACCGGCACGGGGGTACGTGCTCCCTCTTATCTGAACCGCAAAACTGGAAGGGTGGTTCTTTTGGATATGCACCATGTGCAGAACATCCAAATTCTCTAGTATAAATATTTCTTGCGGTAATAGTAGTTGAAATTTAAAGTCTGACTCTAGCATGTTTTACAATTATAGCTTCTACAGAATTGGAGTGGTACTCTTTTGTTGACACAGTGGGTCTATTTTAACTAGTATATGTTAAGTATGTAGAACAATGTGGAAGTTATTTTTATTTTATTATGGAAAAATAACTCAGCCCAAGTATCTTATTGTATATACTAGGTTAATCTACTCATTGCAGAGCTGAGCAAGTATCTTATTTCTAGGTTAATCTACTCAGCCCAAGTATCTTATTTCTATTTTAACTAGTATATAACTCAGCCCAATTATTTTTATTTTTAACCTATTAATTATTCTACTCAGCCCAAGTATCTTATTGTTGTGTTGTCTCATTGCAGAGCAAGTATCTTCAAATTAGGACTGAAAATAGTGAGCTAATGATTAAGCTGCGGTCAATGGAGGAAATGTCACAACTGAGAAACGGTATGCTTGTTTCATTGTTAATCGAAATTATATGTTTGTGCACATTTGTTCCCTAGATGCAATAAAAAAGATGATTGACGCATTGTAAATGGATGCATAAGGGCATAGGTTTTGCTTGGAGAACAAGTTTTTCTTGTCTTTAGCTTGCATACTCACCTTAGATACTTGTATTATCTTTTCAGAGTAAAAATGTGTGTGCGTGCGCGCGCATGTAAATGCAGGCTGCTAGCTGTCTTAAAATTAATATAAATAAACTATGCTGAGTACTTGAACGTTAAAACAGGACATTTACCAAATCATCATTTGATATTTCATGACATGATAATTGTGCCATGATGCGGTTATTCGGGTTATGCCACTTCTTTTCTACTGATCGACCACAGTCGAACCGAACATAAATATTACTGATGTATCTCTTCGTATTTAAAATGTTGTCATATTGACAAAACATATATTCATGCAGCCACTATGTCGTCTGGATTTTACAAGTTACATCGATATTTGTTCCTTTGAATAACTGAATGTGTACAGCAGCAATGTTATGCATGTTGAATACATAGTTTATTTCTTTGGATGCTTCTTGTGCTAGCTAATCTCGTACAGGTCATTATATTAATTTACTAGTCCGTTTGTTTTCCTATCAATGCTATGGTTTTCATTTTTATCCAATGTCAAGTTAATTAACTTAATTTATTATTTATTTATTCTCCAGCTCAACACAAAGCACTAACTTCTGAGGTCAAGGTATGGAAGGCTAAATACAATGCTATGCTTTCTCATAAGCTAAACACTTCATGCCAAGAGCGCAAGGGATAAGCACCCAATTGCTAAATGCCCATTCAAAAGGACAAGTGTACCTTGAGCATCCCATTTAATGTGAGCAGCTACAAATACAGGGGCAACCATCAGAAGCACATAAATGAGCCATACTTACAGGAAAATCCCCGCGAGATTGAAATGGTGTAATTTAAAAGGTCACTTCTTGTAAAATTGATCGAGAACACCATACATGTATGTGATTATACTTCCCCTTGTTGTGTTGTTGGATAATATCCACTACATAATCTAGGTTGTATGTGTGTGTGCGCGGGCCAATATCATTGTATTAACTAATAGTTGAATGGATAATTCATGTGCCGAATAATATGTACTCCCCCCCCTTCCCCTAAAAAATGCTAAACTAATAGTTGAATGGAAGATTATTTACTTTTACCTATCATGTATTCACACTACTTTTATTAGGCATACACGGACGGTGCCGACATCTCGCAATATTGTTAGGTATGATGATTGCATATGGGGGTCACACGTTCCACATGGACAGCATGCCTTTCCATTTTTGTTTGCTTCTTTTTTATTGGAAATATATGAGAATACCGATGGTTGTGATTCATTCCAAGCCATACATACACATGTAGTGTTGGTGATGAATAAAAATGATTGTAATGTTGGTCACATATACATGGTGGTGTGCCTCTTTTTGGCCGTCTTAATCATATATTGTTGTGTTTTCTCATTGCAGAGCAAGTGTCTTCATATTAGGACTGAAAATAGTGAGCTAATGACTAAGCTGCGGTCAATGGAGGATATGTTGCAACTGAGAAAGGGTATGCTTGTTTCATTGTTAATCGTCATTATATGTTTGTGCACATTTGTTCCCTAGAGGCAATAAAAAAGATGATTGATGCATTGCAAATGGATGCATAAGGGCATAGGTTTTGCTTGGAGAACAAGTTTTTCTTGTCTTTAGCTTGCAACTTGCATACTCACATTAGTTGTAGTGTGAATTAGGCCCCCTGAAATTTGTTGTATATTGGGGGGTTACATACATATATAAGAAGTGCTTTACTAGCATGCACAACAGATGCCATACTCGTATTATCTTTTCAGAGTAAAAATATGTGTGCGTGCGCGTGTAAATTCAGGCTGTTAGTTGTCGTTAAAATTAATATAAATAAACTATGTTGAGTACTTGAACGTTGACACAGGACATTTACCAAATCATCACTTGATATTTCATGACATGGTGACTATTCCACGATGCGGTTATTCGGGTTATGCCACTTCTTTTCTACTGATCGACCACAGTCGAACCGAACATAAATATTACTGATGTATCTCTTCGTATTTAAAATGTTGTCATATTCATAGAACATATATTCATTCAACCACTATGTTGTCTAGATTTTACAAGTTACATCAATATTTGTTCCTTTGAATAACTAAATGTGTACAGCAGCAATGTTATGCATGTTTCAAGATGGCAACGGGGACGAAACCCATCGGGTTTTGCCTTCCCAAATCCATCCCCACGAGAAAATCGTAAACCCGTCCCCATCCCCATCACTGTGTGCGGGGCTAGTTTTCCGCCTGTCCCCTAAACCCATCGGGTTTTGGCGAACCCACGAGAAAATCAAACCTTTTTTTTACCAAGCACTGATCCGGCGCAGCCCAAACTAAAGCTACCTAGCCTGAGCGACCGAGCCCCCCCACCCCCCAGCGTCCAAGGCCAAACCAAGAATTCTATTTTAGAACTTATGTAATTGCACATCCTTTGGAACCATGTATGGCTGAAATCTGATCATCTTTGATGCTGAAATCTGATCATTTTTGTTGCTAAAATGTGGCATCATGCTGCTGAAATACACTCTATATAGCTGTTGAACCATCTACTATTTTTTTGTTATTTTGCCGGGTTTGTCGGGTTTCGGGTTCGGGTAGTACCAAAACAGGTACAAACCCACAAAATGTGTTGGGTTGTATAATGTGCCCAACAACAGCCCCGCGGGGATGGAAATACGCCCTTCCTCGTTGTTGGGGAACGCAGCAGAAATTCAAAATTTTCTACGCATCACCAAGATCAACCTATGGAGATTCTAGCAACAAGAGAGAGGGGAGTGTATCTTCATACCCTTGAAGATCGCAATGCGGAAGCGTTACAAGAACGCGGTTGGAGGAGTCGTACACGCAACGATTCAGATCGTGGTCGTTTCCGATCTAAGCGCCGAACAACATCGCCTCCGTGTTCAACACATGTGCAGCCCGGTGACGTCTCCCGCGCCTTGATCCAGCAAGGAGGAGGGAGAGGTTAGGGAACACAACTCTAGCAGCAGCACGACGGTGTGGTGGTGGTGGAGCAGCGTGGTTTCCAGCAGGGCTTCGCCAAGCACTACGAAGGACGAGGATGTGGAGAGGTAGGGCTGCGTCGAGAGAGAGAGAGATTCGTGTCCCTGGCAGCCCCAAAACCCCCACCATATATAGGAGGAGGGGAGGTGGCTGCACCCCCTCTAGGGCTCCCACCCTAGGGGGTGCGGTAGCCCTAGATGGGACTGGAGGGGGTAGCCAGGATGGGGAGAGAGGGGGCGTGCCCTAGGGTGGGCCTTTAGGCCCATCTGCACCTAGGGTTTCCCCTTCTCCTCCTAGCTGCGCCTTGGGCCTTGGTGGAGGCGCACCAGCCCACTCAGGGGCTGGTCCCTTCCCACTGTTGGCCCATGCAAGCCTCCGGGGCTGGTGGCCCCTCCCAGTGGACCCTCGGGACCCTTTCGGTGGTCCCGGTACATTACCGTGATGCCCGAAATACTTCCGGTGGCCAAAACCTCACTTCCTATATAGTATTCTTTACCTCCAGACCATTCTGGAACTCCTCGTGATGTACGGGATCTCATCCGGGACTCCGAACAACATTCAGTAACCCCATACAAACTTTCCCTATAACCCTAGTGTCATCGAACCTTAAGTGTGTAGACCCTATGGGTTCGGGAGGCATGTAGACATGACCGAGACAGCTCTCCAGCCAATAACCAACAGCGGGATCTGGATACCCATGTTGGCTCCCACATGTTCCACGATGATCTCATCGAATGAACCACGATGTCGGGGATTCAAGCAATCCCGTATACAATTCCCTTTGTCAATTGGTACGTTACTTGCCCGAGATTCGAACGTCGATATCCCAATACCTCATTCAATCTTGTTACCGGCAAGTCACTTTAACCATTCTGGAATGCATGATCCCGTGACTAACTACTTAGTCACATTGAGCTCATTATGATGATGCATTACCAAGTGGGCCCAGAGATACCTCTCCGTCATACGGAGTGACACATCCTAGTCTCGATTCGTTCCAACCCAACAGACACTTTGGGAGATACCTGTAGTGTACCTTTATAGCCACCCAGTTACGTTGTGACATTTGGTACACCCAAAGCATTCCTACGGTATCCAGGAGTTGCACAGTCTCATGGTCTAAGGAAATGAAACTTGACATTAGAAAAGCTTTTAGAAAACGAACTACACGATCTTGTGCTATGCTTAGGATTGGGTCTTGTCCATCACATCTTTCTCCTAATGATGTGATCCCGTTATCAATGACATCCAATGTCCATAGTCAGGAAACCATGACCATCTGTTGATCAACGAGCTAGTCCACTAGAGGCTCACTAGGGACATATTGTGGTCTATGTATTCATACATGTATTACGGTTTGCAGTCAATACAATTATAGCATGAACAATAGACAATTATCATGAACAAGGAAATATAATAATAACCATTTTATTATTGCCTCTAGGGCATATTTCCAATAGTCTCCCACTTGCACTAGAGTCAATAATCTAGTTCACATCACTATGTGATTGTAATGAATCCAACACCCATTGGGTTTGATCATATCTCGCTTGTGAGAGAGGTTATTAGTCAACGGGTCTGAATCTTTCAGATCCGTGTGTGCTTTACAAATCTCTATGTCATCTCCTAGATGCAGCTACCACGCGCTATTTGGAACTATTCCAAATAACTGCTCTACTATACGAATCCGGTCTACTACTTAGAGTCATCCAGATTAGTGTCAAAGTTTGCATTGGCGTAACCCTTTATGGCGAACGCTTTTACCACCTCCATAATCGAGAAAATTCCTTAGTCCACTAGTTACTAAGGATAACCTTGACCATTATCCTGTGATCCATTCCTGGATCACACTTGTACCCCTTGATTGATTCATGGCAAGGCACACTTCAGGTGCGGTACACAACATAGCATACTGTGGAGCCTACGTCTAAAGCATAGGGGACGACCTTCGTCCTTTCTCTCTCTTCTGCCATGGTCAGGTCTTCAGTCTTACTCAATACTCACACCTTACAACACAACCAAGAACTCCTTTGCCGATCTATTTTGAACTCCTTCAAAATCTTGTCATGGTATGTGTTCATTTGAAAGTACTATTAAGCGTTTTTTTATCTATCCTTATGGATCTTGATGCTCAATGTTCAAGTAGCTTAATCCAGGTTTTCCATTTAAAAACACTTTTCAAATAACCCTATATGCTTTTCAGAAATTCTACATCATTTCTTATCAACAATATGTTAACAACATATACTCATCAAAAATTCTATAGTGCTCCCACTCACTTCTTTGGAAATACAAGTTTCTCATAAACTTTGTATAAACCCAAAATCTTTGATCATCTCATCAAAGCGTATATTCCAACTCTGAGATGCTTACTCCAGTCCTTAGAAGGATTGCTGGAGCTTTGCATAATTGTTAGCATCTTTCAGGATTG
The DNA here is from genome assembly GCA_021437245.1 of Aegilops speltoides. Lineage (NCBI taxonomy): Eukaryota > Viridiplantae > Streptophyta > Magnoliopsida > Poales > Poaceae > Aegilops > Aegilops speltoides. The sequence continues at coordinate 420,003,841 of CM038141.1, read as the reverse complement.
ACAAAACCTTCTGGTTGTATCAAATACAACCTTTCCTCAAGAAAATCGTCGAGGAAACAATGTTTTGACATCCTATCTGCAAGATTCCATAGATAATGCAGTAACTGCTAATATTATTCCAACAGACTCTTAGCATCGCTACGAGTGAGAAAGTCTCATCATAGTCAACTCCTTGAACTTGTCGGAGAACATGTTAATGACAAGTCAAGCTTTCTTAATGGTGATACTTACCATCATTGTCCGTCTTCCTTTTAAAATCCATTTGTACCCAATAGCCTTACGACCATCAAGTATCTCCTCCAAAGTCTATACCTTATTTTCATACATGGACCCTCTCTCGGATTTTATGGCCTCGAGCCATTCGTCGGAATCCGAGCCCACCATCGCTTCTCCATAGCTCATAGGTTCATTGTTATCTAGCAACATGACCTCCAAGACAGGATTACATAGTACATATCCTTGTCATCCTATGAGTTTTGCTAGTGACTTGATCCAAAGTTTCATGATCAATATCATTAGATTCCACTTCAATTGGTGTAGGTGCCATAGGAACAACTTCCCGTGCCCTGCTACACACTAGTTGAAGTGACGGTTCAGTAACCTCATCAAGTCTCCACCATCCTCCCACTCAATTCTTTCGAGAGAAACTTTTCCTCGAGAAAGGACCCGTTTCTAGAAACAATCACTTTTGCTTCCGGATCTGAGATAGGAGGTATACCCAACTGTTTCAGGTGTCCTATGAAGATGCATTTATCCGCTTTGGGTTCGAGCTTATCACCCTGAAGCTTTTCCACATAAGGGTCGCAGCCCCAAACTTTTAAGAAACGACAGCTTAGGTTTCTCTAAACCATATTTCATACGATGTCATCTCAACGGAATTACGTGGTGCCCTATTAAAGTGAATGCGGTTGTCTCTAATGCCTAACCCATAAACGATAGTGGTAATTCGATAAGAGATAGCATGGTATGCACCATATCCAATAGGGTGCATTTATGATGTTCGGACACACCATCACACTATGGTGTTCTAGGCGGTATTAGTTGTGAAACAATTTCCACAATGTCTTAATTGTGTACGAAACTCGTAACCCGATATTCATCTCTATGATCATATCATAGACATCTTATCCTCTTGTCACGGTGATCTTCTACTTCACTCTGAAATTACTCGAACCTTTCAATAATTCAGACTTGTGTTTCATCAAGTAAATCTACTTAGCATCCACTCAAATCATCTATGAAGTAAGAAAATAACGATATCCACTGCGTGCGTCAACACTCATTGGACTGCACACATCAAAATGTATTACTTCCAACAAGTTGCTTTCTTGTTCCATCTCACTGAAAATGAGGCCTTTCAGTCATCTTGCCCATGTGGTATGATTTAGACGTCTCAAGTGATTCAAAATCAAGTGAGTCCAAATGATCCATCTGCATGGAGTTTCTTCATGCGTATATACCAATAGACATGGTTCACATGTCTCAAACTTTTCAAAACCGAGTGAGTCCAAAGATCCATCAACATGGAGCTTCTTCATGCGTTTTTATACCAATATGACTCAAATGACAGTGCCACAAGTAGGTGGTACTATCATTACTATCTTATATCTTTTGGCATGAACATGTGTATCACTACGATCGAGATTCAATAAACCATTCATTTTAGGTGCAAGACCATTGAAGGTATTATTCAAATAAACAGAGTAACCATTATTCTCCTTAAATGAATAACCGTATTGTGATAAACATAATCCAATCATGTCTATGCTCAACGCAAACACCAAATAACGATTATTTAGGTTTAGCACCAATCTCGACGGTAGAGGGAGCGTACGATGTTTGATCACATCAACCTGGAAACACTTCCAACACATATCATCATCTCACCTTTGGCTAGTCTCCGTTTATTTTGTAGCCTTTTATTCCAAGTTACTAACACTTAGCAACCGAACCGGTATCTAATACCCTGGTGCTACTAGGAGTATTAGTAAAGTACACATTAATATAATATATATCCAATATACTTCTGTCGACCTTGCCAGCCTTCTCATCTACCAAGTATCTAGGGTAGTTCTGCTTCAGTGACTGTTCCCCTTATTACAGAAGCACTTAGTCTCGGGTTTGGGTTCAACCTTGGGCTCCTTCACTAAAGCAGCAACTGATTTTTCGTTTCATGAAGTATCCCTTTCTTGCCGTTGCCCTTCTTGAAACTAGTGGTTTTACTAACCATCAACAATTGATGCTCCTACTTGCCTACTTTCGCGGTGTCAAACATCGTGAATAGCTCAAGGATCATCTTGTCTATCCCTGATATATTATAGTTCATCACGAAGCTCTAGTATCTTGGTGGCAGTGACTTTGGAGAACCATCACTATCTCATCTAGAAGATTAACTCCCACTCGATTCAAGCGATTGTATTACTTAGACAATCTGAGCACATGCTCAACGATTGAGCTTTTCTCCCTTAGTTTGCAGGCTTAAGAAACTTGTCGGAGGTCTCACACCTCTTGACGTGGGCACGAGCCTGAAATCCCAATTTCAGCTCTTGGAACATCTCATATGTTCCGCGACATTTCAAAATGTCTTTCGTGCCTCAATTCTAAACCGTTTAACATTATGCACTGAACTATCACGTAGTCATCAAAACATGTATGTTAGATGTTCACAACATCCACAGACGATGCTTGAGGTTCAGCACACCGAGCGCTGCATTAAGGACATAAGCCTTCTGCGCAGCAATGAGGATAATCCTCAGTTTACGGACCTAGTCTGCATAATTGCTACTATCAACTTTCAACTAAATTTTCTCTAGGAACATATCTTAAACAGTAGAACTAAAGCATAAGCTACAACATAATGTGCAAAGAACTTTTGAGTATGTTCATGATAATTAAGTTCATCTGAACTCCCACTTAGATAGACATCCCTCTAGTCATCTAAGTGATACATGATCCGAGTCAACTAGGCCGTGTCCGATCATCACGTGAGACGGACTAGTCATCATCGGTGAACATCTTCATGTTGATCGTATCTACTATACGACTCATGTTTGACCTTTCGGTCTCTTGTGTTCCAAGGCCATGTCTATACATGCTAGGCTCGTTAAGTCAACCTAAGTGTTTTGCATGTGTAAATCTGGCTTACACCCGTTGTATGCTAATGTTAGAATCTATCACACCCGATCATCACGTGGTGCTTCAAAACAACGAACTTTCGCAACGGTGCATAGTTAGGGGGAACACTTTCTTGAACTTTTAATGATGGATCATCTTATTTATGCTACCGTCGTTCTAAGCAAATAAGATGTAAACATGACAAACATCATATGCAAATCATAAAGTGACATGATATGGCCAATGTCATCTTGCGCCTTTGATCTCCATCTTGGGGCACGACATGATCACCTTCATCACCGGCATGACACCATGATCTCCATCACCATGATCTCCATCATCGTGCCTTCATGAAGTTGTCTCGCCAACTATTACTTCTACTACTATGGCTAACGGTTAGCAATAAAGTAAAGTAATTACATGGTGTTATCATTGACACACAGGTCATACAATAAATTAAGACAACTCCTATGGCTCCTGCCAGTTGTCATACTAATCGACATGCAAGTCGTGATTCCTATTACAAGAACATGATCAATCTCATACATCACATATCATTCATCACATTCTTTTGGCCATATCACATCACATAGCATGCCCTGCAAAAACAAGTTAGACGTCCTCTAATTGTTGTTGCATGTTTTACGTGGCTGCTATGGGTTTCTAGCAAGAACGTTTCTTACCTACGCAAAAGCCACAACGGTGCTATGCCAATTGCTATTTACCCTTCATAAGGACCCTTTTCATAGAATCCGATCCGACTAAAGTGGGAGAGACTGGCACCCGCTAGCCACCTTTATGCAACAAGTGCATGTCAGTCGGTGGAACCTATCTCACGTAAGTGTACGTGTAAGGTCATTCCGGGCCGCTTCATCCCGCAATACCGCCGAAACAAGAGAGGACTAGTAACGGTAAGAAAATTGAACAAACTAACGCCCACAACTACTTGTGTTCTACTCGTTCATAGAATCTACGCAATAGACCTAGCTCATAATGCCATTGTTGGAGAACGCAGCAGAAATTCAAAATTTTCTACGCATCACCAAGATCAATCTATGGAGATTCTAGCAACAAGAGAGAGGGGAGTGTATGTTCATACCCTTGAAGATCGCGATTCGGAAGCGTTACAAGAACGCGGTTGGAGGAGTCGTACACGCAACGATTCAGATCGTGGTCGTTTCCGATCTAATCGCCGAACAACAGCGCCTCCGTGTACAACACATGTGCAACTCGGTGACGTCTCCCGTGCCTTGATCCAGCAAGGAGGAGGGAGAGGTTCGGGAAGACAACTCCAGCAGCAGCACAATGGCGTGGTGGTGGTGGAGCAGCGTGGTTTCCAGCAGGGCTTCGCCAAGCACTAGTAAGGACGAGGATGTGGAGAGGTAGGGCTATGCCGAGAGAGAGAGAGAGAGAGAGAGAGAGAGAGAGAGAGAGAGAGAGGAGAGAGAGAGAGAGAGAGAGAGAGAGAGAGAGAGAGAGAGAGAGAGAGAGAGAGAGAGAGAGAGAGAGAGAGAGAGAGAGAGAGAGAGAGAGAGAGAGAGAGAGAGAGAGAGAGAGAGAGAGAGAGAGAGAGAGAGAGAGAGAGAGAGAGAGAGAGAGAGAGAGAGAGAGAGAGAGAGAGAGAGAGAGAGAGAGAGAGAGAGAGAGAGAGAGAGAGAGAGAGAGAGAGAGAGAGAGAGAGAGAGAGATTCGTGTCCCTGGCAGCCCCAAAACCCCCACTATATATAGGAGGAGGGGAGGTGGCTGCGCCCCCTCTGCAGCAGCCCTAGATGGGACTAGAGGGGGCGGCCAGGACGGTGAGAGAGGGGGCGCGCCCTAGGGTGGGCCTTTAGGCCCATCTGCACCTAGGGTTTCCCCTTCTCCTCCTAGCTGCGCCTTGGGCCTTGGTGGGAGGTGCACCAGCCCACTCAGTGGATGGTCCCTTCCCACTCTTGGCTCATGCAAGCCTCCGGGGCTGGTGGCCCCTCCCGGTGGACGCCCGGAACCCTTCCGATGGTCCCGGTACATTACTGGTGACGCCCGAAATACTTATTTACCTCCGGACCATTCCGGAACTCCTCATGACATCCGGGATCTCATCCGAGACTCCGAACAACATTCGGTAACCACATACAGACTTTCCCTATAACCCTAGCGTCATCGAACCTTAAGTGTGTAGACCCTACGGGTTCGGGAGGCATGTAGACATGACCGAGACAGCTCTCCGGCCAATAACCAACAGCGGGATCTGGATACCCATGTTGGCTCCCACATGTTCCACGTTGATCTCATTGGATGAACCACGATGTCAGGGATTCAAGCAATCCCGTATACAATTCCCGACAATACATTACTTACCCGAGATTCGATCATCGGTATCCCAATACCTCGTTCAATCATTTTACCGGTAAGTCACTTCAATCATTCTTTAATGCATGATCCCGTGACCAACTACTTAGTCACATTGAGCTCATTATGATGATGCATTACCGAGTGGGCCCAGAGATACCTTTCCGTCATACGGAGTGACAAATCCCAGTCTCGATTCGTGCCAACCCAACAGACACTTTCAGAGACACATGTAGTGTACCTTTATAGCCACCCAGTTACGTTGTAACGTTTGGTACACCAAAAACATTGCTACGGTATCCGGGAGTTGCACAGTCTCATGGTCCAAGGAAAGGATACTTGACATTAGAAAAGCTTTTAGCAAACGAACTACACGATCTTGTGCTATGCTTAGGATTGGGTCTTGTCCATCACATCATTCTCCTAATGATGTGATCCTGTTATCAATGACATCCAATGTTCATAGTCAGGAAACCATGACCATCTGTTGATCAACGAGCTAGTCAACTAGAGGCTCACTAGGGACATGTTGTGGTCTATGTATTCACACATGTATTATAGTTTCCGGTCAATACAATTATAGCATGAACAGTAGACAATTATCATGAACAAGGAAATATAATAATAACCATTTTATTATTGCCTCTAGGGCATATTTCCAACACCCATCCCATATTAAGGTAAAAACCCGCAGGGATGTGGGTTTCGGGGCCCCATTGCCATCTTGATGCATGTTGATTACATAGTTTGTTTCTTTGGATGCTTCTTGTGCTAGCTAATCTCGTACATGTCATTATATTAATTTACTAGTCCCTTTGTTTTCCTATCAATGCTATGGTTTTCGTTTTTATCCAATGTCAACTTAATTAACTTAATTTATTGTTTATATCTTCTCCAGCTCAACAAAAAGCACTAACTTCTAAGGTCAATGTATGGAAGGCTAAATACAATGCTATGCTTTCTCATAAGCTAAACACTTCATGCCAAGAGTGCAAGAGATAAGCACCCAATTGTTGAATGCCCATTCTGAAGGACAAGTGTACTTTTAGCGTCACATTTAATGTGAGCAGCTACGAATATAGGGGCAACCATCAAAAGCACATAATTGAGCCATATATACCAATAGGAAAATCCCTGCGAGATTGAAATGTTGCAATTTAAAAGGTCGCTTCTTGTATATTTGATCGAGATCATCATACATGTATGTGATTATACTTCCCCTTTTTGGGTTGTTGGATAGTATCCATTACATAATTTAGCTTTTGTGTGTGTGTGCCAATATCATTCTAATAACTAATAATTGAATGCATAATTCATATCCTGACTCCTGAGTAATATATACCCCCCCCGCCCCCCTTCCCCTAAAAATATGCTAAACTAATAGTTGAATGGAAGATTATTTACTGTCACCTATCATGTATTCGCACTACTTTTATTAGGCTTACACGGTGCCGACATGTGACACCCCAAAATTTTGACCTTGTTTTATTAATTAAAATTTTGCCAGGAAATTAAAACTTTTATTTTCTGGGCTCCCTTTTGATTTTTGAACCTTTTTCTCCCTTGCTATTATGGAGTTTTCCCCATAGAGAAAACTTTTCAAATATGTTATTGGACTTGTTTAACCTCTCAAGAAAAACTTTTCTTTTATTAGTAGAACTAATTACATAATTAATTTGCTTGATCTTTATTTTCTTCAAAAATGGTTTTTCAAGGTTATATGGCCATATTTGAACTACAACCATTTGATATATTTATCTAAAAATCCCACCAAAATTTGGAGATGTCATGTGATGCTTTTAAATCACTTTTGTGCAATAATATATTTAATTCATTGCATATTTTGAGCTCTACACCCAATTTTCTTATCTGGTCCAGAGGACAGTTTTGCACTACAACCTATTTATTTATTTCTTTAAAACTTCTACCAAAATTAGGGGAGGTCAGTAGGAGCATATTATTCCACTTTGTGCAAAAACCCATTTATGTTCTTTGAAAAATTTGAGTGAATCATCCTCATTTCCATTCTGGTCCAACTTAAGGTTTTGTACTACAACTATATTTTAACTTGCTCCTTTTGCTGTGATTCCTTTTCCTACTTGTAGTATACCTTACTAAACCCCTATGTCCAGGAGCATGCACCAATTGGATCATTTTTGGTTCATGAAGTGATGCCATTTGTCTCCTGTCCAGAATTGAGTTTTTGCAAAACTTGCACTAACAAGTTTCTCCTTTTAACAAACTAACCTCACCACCCTCTCGTGCATCTAAAGAGACCCCACTTTGGAAGTTTTGGCCACTCCAAGAAATGCCTAAGTGCCCCTGGCATTTTGTCAAACACCTTTTGGGCATGATCAGTTTTGACATGAGTTTTTGTTTGCACTGTGGACTTGATCCCCTGACCAAACCAGCATGTCCAGTGGTTTTGCCCTAGTCTATTACCCCACCCTGCTATCCCTCTTGTGGTTTAAATCCCCCTAGCTTGCAATGGCATTTCGTCGAGCACGTTCCATGCGTGCACTGGGCACGCCCAGAGCGCGAGCGGAGCACGCGTTTTGCACGTGCCGTGACCGACCGCAGCCAGCACGCCGTGTCCCTTTCTGCACCCCACGAGCCCGCAGCCCTCGCCACGTCTCTGGCAGGCCAGCCGCTAGCCGCCACCGCCGCCCGACAGCTCCTGCGCTAGCCAGCGCCGCCCAAGCCATCCCCGCTCGCCAGCTCGCCCTTGGAGCAGTAGCCGCTCGTCCGCTAGCTCCTGCCGCCATCCCCAGCCGCGCCACGTTGCCCTGCAACTACAGAAGACGGTCGCCGACGCCCTTATCCGCGGCCGCCACCGAACCGACTCGACTCGCCTTTATAAGGAAGCCCCGAGCTCCCCCGAGCACTCAGGTAGCCTCACGCCGTCTCCCTAATGCCCCGTTGCCGTCAATTGAAGGGGAGCAAGCCGTCTCCAACCTCTCCGGTCAGCCCGGCCGCCGCCTCGTTCCGGTTCACCCCGGCGCCACCAGGGCCTCCCCCACCCTTCCATCACCACCACTCGGCTCATCATCGTCTTGCCGAGCCACCCCGACCCCAAATAGCGGCGGAGCATCACCCTAGCCCGAACCCCCAAACCCACCGAAGCTTTCCTCCGCCGCGAAGCTCGCCGCCGGCGATTTCCTCCACCTCCGACGACCCTCGACCACGGGAGGACCTCCGCTGATCCGCGGATCCATCCCGCCTCGGCTCCCGCGAGAAGCTTACTGTTCACGGCGACAAACGCCGGAGTCGCGCCTCTGCTCGGGCAGAGGAAGAGGAGAGGGGGGAGACTAGTCAAACATGACTAGTGGGCCCCCTGGACCCACTGTCAGTGGCCCCTGCGCGGCCCACGCTGGATAAGTGGAGGCGTAAACCCTGAAGTACGCCTCCTCTGCCCGAAAGCGTATTCTCGTTTGAAACGTTTTCTTTTTCTGTTTTTATTAAAAACAGATTTTGACCAAATCTTTGACTGGCTATATCTTTTTAATTAAAACTCCAAATGAATTGATTCTTCTTCCTACATCTCTCAAATTCTGTCTAGTTTATTTTAAGATTTATTTTAAAAAATTTCAGAACAACTTTTTGTGCTGTTTTGAATTTGTGTGTTGATTCATATTTATTTAAAATAGGACTTTGGAGAGAGAGAGAGAAGAAAACTTTCAAAAGTTTTGGAGTGCACCCTGCCTTTCCACACATTGAAGGCAAGCATTCTGAATCCCGGCGTAATATTTTTGGTGTGATCGTTGATACATTTATAACACCTCCGCATTTCGAAGGACTTGTTATTTCATGTGGTATGATCATATGCATGAGTGCATATTAGTGATTTCCATGCTGTTGGAAATGAACACACTTGTGATGATAATCACCCTCATGTGCCTTGCATGCATACCGGCAGGAACCCGGGAAAACCTCTGCCTTGGGTAGGCATGAGTTTGTCGCCGGTCTCCGCCGGGACGGTTATGTCTAGTATGGCATGGTAAGGTGATATGAGCGGTGACTCTATTGGATGAAATATATTTGTTCTACATGTCATGCAGGAAACTATAAACCTCCTGAGTCGACCGTAGATCGAGTCTTGTTCCAGTAACCCCCACACTTGTTTCGTGCTACCACTTGTCCCTGCCACAGGTAGGGTACGGTTCAGTAATTTGTCAATCCCTTTCTAGCACACACCGTACAGAGGGGCCGGGATGAGGCTACCATGGCCATGGATTAAAGCCAGTCATCCGGTCAGGGGGCATGGGTGTTTCGGTTGTAGCCGAGGGGATAGCTTCCCCAGTTTTGCGCGCGGTATAAATTTTGTGATCCCATGCTAATCGAGGTTGTAGCCTCCCCACTTAGAGTTTTGCTTAACAGTGTCGTGGGTGATTCCAGACACAGGTAAGTTAAGCTGGTGTGTGCAAGTTAGGTGTGTTTTCATTTAAAAGACCGTGGACGGAATTAGTCTTGACGGACTAAAGAAATCCGTTACTCGTGGGTAAAGAGTACACCCTCTGCAGAGATTAAACCTATTCGAATAGCCGTGTCCATGGTTAAGGATTACAGTCTGGGATGGGTCAAGTGTCGGTCTTAGCGTCGGTCTTCGGAGGTGAAACTGTTAAACCAGAACGGGAATTACTACTTGTGACTTGTGATAATAATAATAATTATTATTATTATTGACTAACCCGTGATATTATTGTTATTATCGAGTATCTCTGGGATGGTTCTACCTCCGGGATATTCACTATGATTGTTTATTTTAAAGCCCTTTATGCGGTGTCGCTCAGACGCCCGACTGTGGCATTTCTTTTAAAGCCCTTTATGTGGTGTCGCTCAGACGCCCGACTGTGGCATTTATTTTAAAGCCCTTTATGTGGTGTCGCTCAGACGCCCGACTGCGGCATTTCTTTTAAAAGCCCTTTATGTGGTGTCGCTCGACGCCTTGATCGTGGCATTTCTTTTAAAGCCCTTTATGTGGTGTCGCTAAGACGCCCGACGGCATTGCTTGCTATTTATTTCATAAATTTTAATACTACTATGTTATTGCATTTTTATAAATAACTTGCTTGCACGCATCGGGGTTTTATTTATCTTTTGTGACTGACGTTATGAGCATAAAATATTTTCAGCACATCATTGTTATATTATACCTGTGTTCATAATGTTTGCGAGTACATTCAAAGTACTCACTGGCTTGTCCCTGGCTATTGTCTTGGCCAGATTTTCCTGCACGGAGAGGAGCGTCGCGATGACAGCCCCGGAACCTAAGCAACGATGATAGCAGCCTCGTGAAGATAGGAGTTAACCTGGTCAGCTGTTCCTGTGGGAATTGGAGTCCCATAGACATTGATGATCCACAAACCGCTTCCGCCATCAACCACTAGAAACCATTTGTTGTACTCACAGGCCAGAATGGTCTTGTACTGCATATTTTGTATTTTTGCTTGGAATTTCTGTATCAAGTTGGGGCCTCATCAGCTAACAGTAATCCTGGGGCTGATGAGCACGACGGTCTTTTCTGGAAATTTATTACCCGGAAAACCGGTCGTGACACGACATCTCACAATAAAGTTAGCTATGATGATTGCATATGGGGGTCACACATTCCAAATGGACAACATGCTTGTCCTTTTTTGTTTGCTTCTTTTTAATTGGAAATATATGAGAATTCCGATGGTTGTGGTTCATCCCAAGCCATACATACACATGTAGTGTTGATGATGAATACAAATGATTGTAATGTTGGTCACATATACATAGTGAGTCAAATATATACAATTTAAGTAAAAAATATTACTCATCCACTTAAAGAGCGGTGTTTCATACTAGATGTCCAAAATGTTTTTTGTTGCAACAACCTTAGGAGTTAACATGATTTACGCGGCTTGGCATTAATTTTGATGCACCCTCCTTTGTATTTTAGCTCCTTTCAGACAATTTAAATAATACCGCACCTTGATCAATGAAGCTTTGGTATTCTAGTATGAGACTGTTATTAAGATTATGCAATACTTTATGCTATTGTATGGGCATACCGCGCATGTACATTAGAGAAGCACATACAATTTACACTACGTATTTATGAAAGATGCAAGGGATTCCAGAGTGAGTGAGTAACTACAAACTGTTGGGGGAACGGAGCATGTAATTTCAAAAAAAATCCTACACTCACGCAAGATCTATCTAGGAGATGCATAACAACGAGAGGGGAGAGTGTGTCCACATACCCTCGTAGACCGAAGGCGGAAGCATTTGACAACGCAGTTGATGTAGTCGAACTTCTTCTCGTTCCAACCGATCAAGCACCGAACATACGGTACCTCTGAGTTATGCACACGTTCAGCTTGATGACGTCCCTCGAACTCTTGATCCATCAAAGTGTTGAGGGAGAGTTTCGTCAGCACGATGGCGTGGTGACGGTGATGGTGAAGTGATCCGCGCAGGGCTTCGCCTAAGCACTACGTGAATATGACCGAAGGCGTAAACAGTGGAGGGGGGCGCCACACATGGCTAACAATTGTTGTTGTGTCCTCTAGACGCCCCCCTCCCCACATATATATAGGTTGGAGGGGGGAAGAGGCAGCCAGGGGGGCGCCCAAGTAGGCCGTATCCTACTTGGGGTGCCACCCCAATTCGCCCCCCTCCCCTTGTTTTGGCACTAGGAGAAGGAAGGAGGAGGTGCCCCCCTTCCTTTCTCCCTTGAAAAGGGAAAGCAAAGTGGGGCTAGCCCTCCTCCCTTGCCTTCCCTAGGGCTGGCTGGCCTGGTGGAGGGGCGCACCAGCCCCCTATGAGCTGGTCTATCCCTCCCTAGGCCCATTAAGCCCATATCTTTGTCGAGGGTGCCCGGAACCGTTTCTGGTGACCCGGTATCACCCGGAACACTTCCCGTGTTCAAATACCATCATCCTGTATATCAATCTTTACCTCTCGACCATTTCAAGACTCCTCATCATGTCCATGATCTCATCTGGGACTCCGAACAATATTCGGTCACCAAATCACATAACTCATATAATAAAAACTTGTCATCGAACGTTAAGCGTGCGGACCCTATGGGTTCGAGAACTATGTAGACATGACCGAGACACCTCTCCGGTCAATAACCTACAGCGGAACCTAGATGCTCAAATTGGTTCCCACATATTCTATGAAGATGTTTATTGGTTGTACCGTAATGACAACATACGTTATTCCCTTTGTCATCGGTATGTTACTTGCCCGAGATTCGATCATCAGTATCTTCATACCTAGTTCAATCTCGTTACTGGCAAGTCTCTTTACTCGTTCCGTAATACATCATCCCGCAACTAACTCATTAGGCACATTGCTTGCAAGGCTTATTATGATTTGCATTACCGAGTGGGCCCAAAGATACCACTCCGATACTCGGAGTGACAAATCCTAATCTCGATATATGCCAACCCAACAAACACCTTCTGAGATACCTATAGAGCATCTTTATAATCACCCAGTTACATTGTGACGTTTGATAGCACACAAGGTATTCCTCCCGTATCTAGGAGTTGCATAATCTCATAGTCGAAGGAATGTGTATTTGACATGAAGAAAGCAATAGCAATAAAACTAAACGATCAACATGCTATGCTAACGGGTGGGTCTTGTCCATCACATCATTCTACAAATGAGGTGATCCCGTTCATCAAATGACAACACATGTCTATGGTTAGGAAACTTAACCATATTTGATTAACGAGCTAGACTAGTAGAGGCTTACTATTGACACGGTGTTTTGTCTATGTATCCACACATGTATCAAGTTTTTGGTTAATACAGTTCTAGCATGAATAATAAACATTTATCATGATGTAAGGGAATATAAAATAACAACTTTATTATTGCCTCTAGGGCATATTTCCTTCTGTCTCGCACTTGCACTAGAGTCAATATTCTAGTTCACATCGCCATGTGATTTAACACCAATAGTTCACGTCTGAAAGGATCGATAAGGTTGACTAGAGGGGGGTGAATAGGCAAATAACAATTCTTAGCTTTTCTTTACCAAATTAAACTTAGCATCGAAATTGGTTGTCTAGATATGCAACTAGGTGAGCAACCTATATGATGCAACAACAACAAGCACACAAGCAAGCAAGGGATACACCACAATATAAGCTTGAACAAGTAAAGGTAAGAAATAACCAAGAGTGGAGCTGATGGAGATGAGGGTGTGTTACCAAAGTTCCTTCCCTTTGAGAGGAAGTACGTCTCTGTTGGAGCGGTGTGGAGGCACAATGCTCCCTAGGAAGCCTCTAGGGCCACCATATTCTCCTCACGCCCTCACACAATGTGAGATGTCATGATTCCACTATTGGTGCCCTTGGAGGCGGCGACCGAACCTTTACAGACAAGGCTGGGGAAATCTCCCACAAATTAATTGGAGGCTCCCAACGACACCACGAAGCTTCACCACAATGGAATATGGCTCCGCGGTGACCTTAACCATCTAGGGTGCTCAAACACCCAAGAGTAACAAGATCCGCAAGGGATCAATGGGGGGAATCAAATTTCTCTTGGTGGAAGTGTAGATCAGGGCCTTCTCAACCAATCCCTAGAAAATCAACAAGTTTGATTGACTAGGGAGAGAGATCGGGCGAAAATGGAGCTTTGAGCAACAATGGAGTTTGGCGAGGGAAGAGGTAGATCTCTTTTGAGAAGAAGACCTACATTTATAGTGGGGGAACTTATCCAACCGTTACCCCCTTTTCTGCCCACACAGAGCGGTACTACTTCTCAGTGGAGCGGTAGTACTGCTGGTAGCAGCTGTACTACCGGGACCCCCAGCGGTACTACCATGGTGACTGAAGGCAGAGGCCTACGAGAGAGAACAGGAGAGAGAGAGAGGGTTTGGGTGGCACTAGTAGCGGTGGTAGCCACGGTACTACCGCTTACGAGCGGTACTACCACTACTACTGCCGCACAACCTGACATGAGGAGAGACGCCCTTGAATCGAGGCGGTAGCAGTGTCGAACCAGGATGGTACTGCTGCCTATGCACCCGAGCGGTACTACCGCTGTTGGACAGCGGTACTGCCGCTTGAGGACCATAGGTGGCACTACCGCTAGGACGGCGGTACTACTGCTAGCACCTCACAATCCCCACATCTTTCGAAATGGTAAACCTAAAGGAGAGGAAAGGAGCTGGGGGTGCAAAAATAAAGTGTACATGTTGATTCCACCCTAGCCTTTCCAATGCGGACCCCTCTTGATAGTACGATGTCTCCTACGACTCAAGTCGAGCAAAACCGAAACGAAGGAGACTACACCGTCTTCACTTAAAGCTCCGAGGGGAAAGAATCGTCTTGTGCCAATGAATGAATCTCTGAAAAACTCAACACACATGATTAGTCTGCAAAAGAATTGTCATCAATCACCAGAACTACTGAGAGAGAGACATGCCCTAACAGTCTCCCCCTTTTTGGTGGATTGATGACAACACGGGATTTGTACAAAGGAATGAAATGATAATAAGTGAATCCAAGAGACTAAAAAATATAGCCGCCCCCCCCCTAGATGTGTGCACTTAATAAGAGGTGCCGTTGAAATGCCAAGTACACACATTAGGATCAACACTTCCCCTATATTTTATAGTCTGACAACATTTGCATCAAAGATGGGACATATAAGTAAGTGAGCATAGAATATGAGATATAGGCATCACGTCCGTGTCATGTAGACCAAAACGATTTTGCATCTACTACTATTACTCCACACATCGACCACTATCTAGCATGCATATAGAGTATTAAGTTCATAAGAACGGAGTAACGCCTTAAGTAAGATGACATGATGTAGAGGGATAAACTCAAGCAATATGATGAAAACCCCATCTTTTATCCTTGATGGCAACAATACAAATACGTGCCTCACTACCCCTGCTTTGTCACTGGGTGAGGACACCACAAGATTGAACCCAAAACTAAGCACCTCTTCCATTGCAAGAAAAACCAATCTAGTTGGCCAAACCAAACCGATAATTCGAAGAGATATACAAAGATATCAAATCATGCATAAAAGAATTCAGAGAATATTTGAATAATATCCATAGATAATCTGATCATAAATCCACAATTCATCGATCTCGACAGACACACTACAAAAGAAGATTGCATCGGATAGATCTCCAAGAACATCGAGGAGAACATTGTATTGAAGATCAAAGAGAGAGAAGAAGCCATCTAGCTACTAGCTATGGGCCCGTAGGTCTGTGGTAAACTACTCACGCTTCATCGAAGGGGCAATAGAGTTGATGTAGATGCCCTCCGTGGTCGAATCCCCCTCTGGCAGGATGCCAAAAAAGGTCCCAAGATGGGATCTCACGGAAACAGAGGCTTGCGGCGGTGGAAAAGTATTTTGGTGGACTGATACGTCCATTTTACATCATGCTTTGATATTGATATTTATTGCATTATGGGATGTTATTACACATAATGTCACAATACTTATGCCTTTCTCTCTTATTTTACAAGGTTTACATGAAGAGGGAGAATGACGACACCTGGAATTCTGAGCTGGAAAAGGAGCAAATACTAGAGACCTATTCCGCCCAACTCCAAAAGTCCTGAAACTCCATGAAAGCACATTTTGGAATTAATAAAAAAATACTGGCGAAAGAATCAACCAGAGGGGGCCCACACCCTGGCCACGAGGGTGGGGGCGCGCCCTACCCCCTGGGCGCGCCCCCTGTCTTGTGGGCCCCCTGGCAGGCCTCCGGTGCCCATCTTTTGCTATATGAACTCTTTCGCACTGGAAAAAAAATCATAAGGAAACTTTCGGGATGAAGCGCTGCCGTCTCGAGGCAAAACCTTGGCTGAACCAATCTAGGGCTCCGACAGAGTTGTTCTACCGGGGAAACATCCCTCCGGGAGGGGGAAATCATCACCATCGATCCTCTCATCGGGAGGGGGTCAATATTTATCAACACCTTCACCAGCACCATCTCCTCTCAAACCCTAGTTCATCTCTTGTATCCGATCTTTGTCTCAAAACCTCAGATTGGTACCTGTGGGTTGCTAGTAGTGTTGATTACTCCTTGTAGTTGATGATAGTTGGTTTATTCAGTGGAAGATTATATGTTCAGATCCTTAATACATATTAATACCCCTCTGATTATGAACATGAATATTATTTGTGAGTAGTTACGTTTGTTCCTGAGGACATGGGAGAAGTCTTGCTATAAGTAGTCATGTGAATTTGGTATTCGTTCGAATTTTGATAAGATGTATGTTGTCTTTCCTCTAGTGGTGTCATGTGAACGTCGACTACATGACACTTCACCATTATTTGGGCCTAGGGGAAGGCATTCGGAAGCAATAAGTAGATGATGGGTTACTAGAGTGATAGAAGCTTAAACCCTAGTTTATGCGTTGCTTCGTAAGGGGCTGATTTGGATCCATATGTTTCATGCTATGGTTAGGTTTACCTTAATTCTTCTTTCGTAGTTGCAGATGCTCGAGAGTAGTTAATCATAAGTGGGATGCTTGTCCAAGGAAGGGCAGCACCCAAGCACCGGTCCACCCACATATCAAATTATCAAAGTAACAAACGGGAATCATATGAGCATGATGAAAACTAGCTTGACGATAATTCTCATGTGTCCTCGGGAGCGTTTTCCTTTATATAAGAGTTTGTCCAGGCTTGAACTACAAAAAAATACACTTCCATGATGATACGTGTTTGTCATAGCAGGTCGCATTTTGTCATGCATGTACATCCATGACGATTTTATGACAGAATCAAGATAGTCATACCTGTGGTGTCGTAGAAGTGTTCCATGACATTACCAAAATTATCATCACAGAAGTGTCCACTTCCATGATGATAAATCGCCCATCACAGAAGTGATTTCGTCAAGGGTGACCGACACGTGGCATCCACCGTAACGGAACACCGTTAAGCTATAGGGTCAGGTTTTGGATCCGATAACCCGTTAACAGCCCCGACCAATGGGAAATTTCCACGTGTAAAATTCTTATTGGCCGGACGAAACACGTGTCAGCTTGTCAGTGGGTCGGATAGGCGCCTATGATATGTCGAAACGTGCCATGGCCCACCATTGGCCCATTTAGCTTACAAAGCCGGCCCATTTGACTTGGTCAAAAGTTAACGGCTGGCCCATGAAAATCCTGTTAACGGTCTCTTCGCAAATAGCCCATTTTACGGCCCGTTAACTCACGGCCCATTAGGCCCTAAAGGAAATCGGCCCAGCAACGTCATGTGGGCCGTCGAATATAACACCAGCCCATTTCACATTCGGCCCATGTATGGCCCATGACGTCTTTTGGCCCATATGAGGCCTTCGTATCTTTTGGCCCTTTACAGGCCCACGGTGACTCTAGCCCATAATGAACAGTAATTTTCTTTGTACCCGTTAATGGCCCGTGATTTACATGGGCCATTTCCGGCCCGTGTTAGCTTTCGGCCTATTGACGGTCCATACGTTCTAGGGCTCCTTTTCAGCCCTCGATTACTTCCGGCCCGTTACTGGCCTGTTCCCCTAATGGGCCAAATTCGGCCCATGGCAAGAGTCGGCGCGTTACTGGCCTGTTCCCCTAATGGGCCAAACTCGGCACATGGCAAGAGTCGGCCCGTTACTGGCCTGTTACCCTAATGGGCCAAATTCGACCCATGGCAAGAGTTGGCCCATTTCTGGCCTGTTAACCCATTGCGCCGTTTCCAGCCCGTCCTATATTCTGGCCCATTAACAACCCGCTATACCTGTGACATAATTAAGCCTTTGCTGTCCTACGACCTATTAACGGCCTATTACCGTGCTGGGCCGATACCAATTACGCCTGATTACGTCCCATGTAGAACCATTTATCCGACGGCCCGAGGCCCATCGATTCTACGACCCTGTTGGAGGCCCATTTATCGAGGGCCCGTAGGAGACCCATGGATCCTACAGCCCGTATATGGCCCATGGTAGTTGCGGCCACTAGCAAACCAGGGAAAAAGAAGACTAGGAAATAAATAAGGCCAAAACTAACGCTAGGCTATTAAGGCGATTCCACAGATTACATCCACTCGACATCAAAGATCGCCACCAGTGCAAATATGGGGAACACCCTACACTATACAAAAATGGCTTGATGTTTTCTTCAGCTGGTGGCTGCACTTTAAGAATAAATTTTGTATCGCACCAAAATAAATTACAACTATATAACAAAAGGAAGGTTGGCATAAAACTAAACAGTCTAGCAGATAAATGCACCACCAGAAGTTCAGAAGCTCAGTTCATTTGACCTGACTGTTATGTTTTCATGTTGTATTTTCCGATGGAGCACCATAACCCTCGCCTTCATTTCCCCTAGGCTCCTAGACAACATAGCAAATGTCTGATAGTCTAGTTTCAAAACCATGCATATCTTGACAACATCGAACAATGTCTCTCCTTGTTTCACAAAGGGTCTCTGTTAGGGAATGGACTTGTGTCTGGAGCACAGATACAACATTGCTTTGAGCCTGCATATCTTGATCATGAGGCAGTTTGGACGATATTGCCTTAACAACCAACCCAGTATTACGCAGGAACGTGCTTTTGGCACTGTTAGTGGACAGCTACTGACCCACTGCAGCAAGATCTGACATTGCGATTATAGTTGCCTCACCACCTTCAGAAGGTGGCGGTTCCACCATTTTTTCCATAGCTCGCTGAAAAGTTAAGGTTTTACATTAGTAGTACCGGAATAGAAGATATTAAGGAGGCAACAAGACCAAACAAAATAGCTTTGGTCTATATACGGAACTTATTCTGGTGAACCCATGTAAAATATTAGTTGTATTTTATTGCAAAGTACATACTAAAACCAGGTTCCAAACATATGACCATGTACCATCGCTAATGTACTGTCTATTTCTTCACATTGTATTGAGGGCTAAGGATAAAGAGACCAAGTTTATAATACGGTAAGCATAGTATGACATCATTCATATCACAAAACAACTGAGAACAGACCAACAGGCAATTGTAACGTTGTGTGGGCAAGTCCAGCACGGAACTAGATTACGGGTCAAGATCAAAGGAACATCACTCCTCTCTTTTAAACCTTGTAAGGTGCAATGATACGCTAAGACAATTGTGTATAAAATTGAAAAGAGTAATAGACATTGGCTGCAAACCATGCAGTTCAAGGCACAAGTCAGAGTAAGTAGTAGTTAAAAGGCATGAGGATTAAGGACTTACAACAGCGGCTTTGACTGATGTAGTCATGCCCTTCTTCTTGCTGGTGTGACTGTCCTTGAAGATTTCCACATCATTTGGTTCAGGTACTTTTTGGTCCTTGCGGGCTTTCCTCTGCATTTCAAACAAGTCAATATAGATCTGATAATATGGTACGGCGAAAAGAGTGAAACAACAGCTAATTACAAGCGCCTCGCAGTGTGCAATATAGCTACGAGATCCTGTCGTTTGTTGGAATTTCACTTCCGTACGGTTGGCCTTGTTCTTTGAACAGTTCACCTACAAGAAGATAGATTTGTGTGGCACATGCATAAATAGGACTTCAACATGTGATCTGATCACATATATATAATGTACCTGATACTTCGGATCAGACCAGTGTTTAACAAGGCCCCTCTAGTCTTCATCCAATATATTTTCCACTGGAGATGTTTGGGAAAGTTCACTGTTAGCCTTGCCTTCAAAGTGAGTTTTCCTCAAGTTATACCGATACTGTTGCAGAGCAGACTTGAAAACATGGGTGCAAGCTTGTCTAGTTGCATCATCTTGGCTATCCAACTTGAACCTCATCTGTTGAAAATTATGGGAGTCTCATTATCAGCAACCTAGAAAGTATGGGACAGAGCAAGACGATATTACCAGTTTCCATACATAACCAAACTTACAGATAAATGGTCGAGGAAGGTGTTGAACTGGGTTTCGTCTTTGTCATTCCTGTACTGAATCCATGTTGGGAGGATACGTACATGACACCTAACGGCAACCACTGCCTCTGATACTAAATTGGCTGACTCTGTACCAGCAGAATCTGCAGGATTCATCCGCTTCTCAGTCCCTGTCATTCTGTGTCTCTTCCTCTTTCTCTGTGCCATGTTAAGTCAAGCCGACATGAAAAACGAATAACAATTTAGAACAACAGGACGGAAGAGATAACCGGAACTGAACTTTGATGTTAGACAACCACATGATAGGAGGATGTAATATGTATGAAAAACAGGACGGAAGAGATAACCGGAACTATCATGTGTAAACTAAGAAGAAGACATTTCACCAAATTAGAAGCAATGCAATGGAAGGTAGACACCATATGAAAGATGCTACAAATATCGCTCTGCCAAGTTAACACTATCTCATCATAAATGGCGTTTAAACAAATGTGAAGCAGTACAAGAAATAAATCATATGCAAGATGCAAACAACATCACACTACCATATTAGAGGTCTCTCTTCATTAGTGCTATTGCATATTCACAGCATTGCATATTTACAGCTTATGATGTGTAAACTAAGGAGAAGGCATTTCAACAAATTAGAAGCAATGAAAGCTAGACACCGTATGAAAGATGCAACGAATATCACTCTACCAAGTTAAAACTGTCTCGTCATAAGTGCCATTTCAACAAATTAGTACTGCAAGCTAGAAAAGAATGTGAGATGTAAGCTATATCACACTCCGACGTCAAATGTGTCTTATGATAAGTGATTGTTGCAGGTTACACAACAGTAGTAATTTGATGTAAGAACATGGTGTGATAGACAGATATTGTATGTTCTAGAAACAGGAACATGTGTCTTATTCAAGTATAACGTGTAAAGTAAGCAGATGGAATTCAACAAAATTAGAAGCAATACAAGCTAGACATCACACATAACATGCAACCACATATAACAGTGTCAAGAGAGGGAGCACCGGTGATGCTGCACTAGGGGAGATGTGCTCATCATAAACACAACTTTGTTGAGTGTCTATGCATGTGTTGTCTTGGAAATCATCTTGGGGGTGTGGAGGAGTAGAAACTGTAGAGGCCCTCCGTTCGGATGAGCACCTTTATCCGCTGCCTTGCTAACTTCCTTCCGCTTTATTGATTTTGAATTGTCAAGTAAAACCGACAAGAAAAAGCAATAAAATTCTCTCTTCAGAACTCATTCATGCATGATACTGACAATCACTACTTTGAAGTAAGGCAAACACATGATACCAGGATGGAATATGTACGAAAAATGGGACGGCATGGCGTGTTCACAACTGTTTGTGTAAACTAAGCAGAAACCATTCCAGCAAATAAGAAGCAATGCAAGCTAGACACCACATGAAAGATGCAACCAGTATGACTCTGCCAAGTTAAAAGCGTCCCATCATAAATGGAATTTCAACAAATTAGAAGCAGCGCATGCTATAAATCATAAGAAAGATGCAACTAATATCACACTGCATATACTAAAGGTGTCTCGTCATATTGATTGATGCGGGATACAAAAAAAATAGTTTTACGTAAGGACATGCTTAATAGACAGATGTACTATGTACTAAATACAGTAAGGCATGTCACATTATAAGCAGACTAGCACATGTACTTTAACCAGATTGGAAGAATCATAATCTAGACACCATATGCAACATGCAACCACATTTCACGCTACCAAGTTAGAGCAAGCACCTGTGATGCTATTGTAGGGGGAATACTATAATCAACTACAGAGCTACGTTCACTATCTTCATCTAGCATTTCTGTTTCTTGAGAATCATGTCGGGAGGCTGACACTGCATTCTTTAAATGAGGAGTAGTCCCCTTGCCTGCCTGCTCGTCATAAGTGATTGATGAGGGATAGACAAGAATATTAGTTTGATGTAAGAACATGGTTAATACACAGATGTACTAGTATGTACCAAAAACAGAAAGGCATGTCATATTCAAAGGTATAATGTGTAAGCTAAGCAGATGTAATTTAACCAAATTGGAAGCAATACAAGCTAGACATCCGGCTGGAGTGGTGAGCATGATCATCTAGGACCTGAGAGCCTGGTGGGAGGCGGCCTGCTTCGCCACCATCGCAGCTTTTTAGTTGGCTTCCAGGTGATGCCTATCTTTGCTGGGCTTGTCACTGGCTCGGCCAGTGCCCTGACTAGCTATTTGTCTTCTGGTGCTCACGGGATGGTGGTTCATGTAAAAAAATATCTTTCCTTATCTTGGGCTGTTTGGTTTGTGACTAAACTTTGCCAAATGTTGCCTCACCTAAAGCTAGGCAAGTTTGACTAACTTAGGTGAGTGTTTGGTTCAAGCCACACCTTAGGCAAGCCACACTTGGACCCCACATGGCATACACACAAAAAATGTGGCAAGATTCCCTTAGGCTTGCCAACTTGTGGCTTTTATTTTGATCAACTAATCTTAGGCAAGTTTGGCAAAAATATGTGGCAAAGTGTGGCAATGCTAGGCCTAGAACCAAACAGAAGACCGACTTCGGCCGTTCGAATACAAGCTAGACACCGTATGGAACATGCAACCACATATGACACCGCGATGTTAAAGCAAGCACCTGGGATGGTGGTTCATTGCGAGCGAGGTCATCAACTCCAGAGCTACATTTACCGTCTCCATCTGCTGACACTGCACCCTTTATAGTGTTGTAACGTGTCGTGCATACCCGCGAAGAAAGATGGCGTGACTTCTCTCTTTTCTTTGATGCTTCTCTTTCGGCAGACTCTGAAATACCCTTGCATAAAAACACAATAGTGAGAGTATGGGGTGTGTGCACTGTAAAAGTAGCAGATAGCAGGTGGCTGAAAAATAAATGACAGGAGACATATGACAGCTCTACAACATTGCATGGCAAACAAAATTAGATTCTACTCCGTATGATTTTGTAATATATGAGCATAGAAAATGCAGGTACTCCTCTAGCACACCACCACATCTGGTCATATCTAAGATAATAGTCGACTGAAAATAAATAGGTCAGTTGATTTTTTTAATGAACCGTCTGATCTATAAGGAACGGGCAGATGGCCTTCGTCTACCTCCCGCCAGTCACTGTTGACGATCTTTCTCGAACCGCCAGCGACCACCGGCCCAGACCCCTGCCTCCGCCGCCTAGGCCTCCCATCAACCTCACACCACCGCTGTGCTTGGCAGCGCCCGCAGGCCATCCCTTTAATCTCGGCTAACCTCCAGATCGGGTACCAGTAGCTCTAGGCCGCACACGCCCCTAAGATAAACACCAAGGTGCTGCTTCCCCGGTGTAATAGGCGTACTAGCGCTTGTTACGCTGGGGAATGCTTCCGTTAATTGGGAATCAAATGGCCAGAAAATTGAAATTCAGGGGGGGGGGGCGACGGACCTCTAGCTAAGGTGAAATAGTATATGAGGAGAAACCTTGTGCATCGTGAGTTACTAGGAACATATAGTATCAAGAAGAAGCGGTCAACTAGTGTCTTCTGTGGGATGAATAGCGTGCAAGAAGTGACATAAGATTTGCACAAATAAGGGAAGAGGAGTACCTTTTTCGGTTGCCGGTGTGGTCACCTCCACATGTCGCGCCGATCTTCTTCTTTTTACCGGGGAAACCGATGTTCTGGAGGGTGCAGGCTTGGACGAACCCATGGCCAAATTGTTGACTGTGTTGCCGTGGCCGTATGTCGGTGGAGGGGAAGCAGATCCGAGGCGGCAAAGGACGGTGTAGCAGGAGCAGATCAGGTGCAGTGGAGGGTGGCAAAGTTGGAGCGGCAGCGGTGAGGCACAGGACGGCGTGGTTGAACTGGCTCGGGTACGGACGGCTCGGCCTCTGCTTCAAGTACTAGCCGTGGAGGGCATTGCGGTTGAGGTTCTGTGGGCAGCGGCGTCGGGTATCGGCTCTGGCGTGATGGAGGAGGCGGTTGATGGGTGGGATGGGGTGGCGGACGGAGGACGCCGGGGTTCGGGCTGGTGGAGAGGTAGTTTTGGCGCCCACGAGTCTGAATGGGGAATTGGACGGGTGGGGGAACCATGTTTGATGCAGGGACAGCTTGTTTTTGGCTTTTTTGAACAGAAGATGGGACACACTTGTTTGAAATTTGGGGAAAGTACAAACTTTGCCCCCTCTGAAATTTCGGACCTACTGCGGGTCGGGGGTAGGATGGTAATCCCAGGTGTCCCCAATAGTGGGCGGGAGCTATTTCAGCCATTGTGTATGAATATTTTTTGGAGGCGGTTGTGTGGCGTCTAGATGAAGCTACAAACCTACCCGGCTTAGACCTTTGGACGTCGGGTCGGTAGGTTTCACGGGTCGGAGTTATTAGAAAAATAATTTCCTTGTACTACCAAACATTGGTCTCACGCGGTTTCGGGCAAGTAGAGGCTCTTTTGGCGCTTCGTTCGAAATTTTGAAACACAAACATTCACATTTAGAGTACTCTTGAACTATGAGGATTGACCTAAATAGACAACGTTATATTTGACCTTGTATATTTGAAAACCTCATTAAATTATCCGCTTCTTTTTGAAATTTTGACACTTGAAAATCCTATAACTACGATTATTTTGAAATGGAGGAGCTAAATTTGATTCTATTTTTTACATGACTACATATGCTATTATGTACAAAATCAGAGCAAAGATTGGTGCCCCCATAATTTAGGTATGGTTTACAAATGCCATGATATCAAATTCAAATAATTGAATGGACTTCATTTTGAATTCGATTTTTTTAAACCACCTTAAGTTGAATTCAAATGTATGCTAGTTCATAGGTAGCTATTTATAATGTTCAGTGTGTAACTTTCGTATGTATAATGTGCTTTACACACACAACATGAACTATACTCACATTTATATTCGATTGCTAAAGTGATGCATTGTCTGGAGTTCAAAATACTAACTATGTGGATCAATTGTGTCGAATAATAACATAGACATGCTCAAATTCGATAGAATCTAGATGTCTGATGGATCAATGACCGCTCCTTACGCGAATTGCAAATATCATGATCCCATCCTAATATTTGGATACAATTTATATCTTTAATCAATGTGTACAACAGTCTTTTACGTGTAGTTTCACTCTCCATCGGCGGTCTCTCACACAAGCTCACACACTCTCTCCCGAGGTGTCTTTCTCGCACACATGCTCTAGATATAACCCTCCCTCCCTCTCGTAACCATTTACAACTATTTTCACTAACCTTTATCACAAGCACTCTTCCTCCCGCAAACATACACACGCACAATCCCCATCGACCCTTTCTATATACATGGACCTGCCTACGTGTCTCATGTACGCACATTATTTTTAGGCCTGTCTCTCACGCATTGTCTCACACCTCTCTTCCTAATCGACGAGTATGATTCTAGCAGAGCATTATGTAGGATGCCCCTTAAAGTTAGGTTGAATGAATAGTAATATCAGAGATAAAGGGGTTACCTTAGTCCGAGAACCTACGGTTACAAATCCTAACCGGCTTTGTCAGTGGACATAGAGTCCTTCACAATTCTGCTATCTTTGTCTTGTACGACTAGTCATCCATGGGTCTTCCTAAATGCGTCACGGGCCGACCAATGTGGCGCAGGACGGAATCGAACGAAGGGCCTCACCTCGACCCACTGGACCTCACGCGGTGACACACCCTCTGCCCCCACGTCTCATTATCTTCTCACACCCACACATACCAACACAAACACCACACACACAGAAAATTTCTCCTGGTGCCTCTATTCCCTCCCCCTTGCATATACACACTCAAGGGGATGGAATCTCTCGTCGTGACGTCATATTCGTCTCTCTCTCTCTAGACCACTCTCATTTCTTGTGCAAGCTCTCCCATGCCCCCCCGTCGGCCCCTCTATCCATGCCTCTCTCGAATACATACTACACATACATACCTCTCTAGGCCCCGCCAAATGCATCAACTACACATTCACACATGTTACATCACGTAGCCCATTGATCTAAAAAGCCCTCTCTTCACGTTTATTTCGCATAAAACATTCCTTTTGAATAAAGTGTGGCCAAAAAATTATTTTAGAGTTTCTACATACATACAACATTACAAAGTTATATGGAGGAGTACGAATGCTAATTTGCATTGCATGGTGCCCACAATGATATTTATTCCGCACTGTGAATTTGTATATTTTTATACTATATACAAAGTTAGTCATAATAAAGAGAAATAAAGAGCATCTCTCTCTCCATCGAATACCCCCCTGTACGCCCCTTTCACGTATGCACACAAAACTATCTCCAGGTCCTCTAAAAGTAAGCCCCTCGAAAATTCACGCATGTTTCATCTTTCTCTCGCGATATATGCAATGACGATCATTGTATTTGAAGCGAAAGCACGATACGTACATTGGACTTCAGTTTCCACTCATTACGGTCACCATTTACGTTTAGTGGTTATTATACAGTCGTGGGCTCACCGTACAACTCTGTATTTTCTCATGACATGACTAGTTGACCAGTTAAAGGCACCACGTGGCACCTCTAGTGTTGCATCACATTATCTCACAACCATCGTGCCCACCTGTCGACTTGTATCTACTCTACATCTACACTGTTATAAAATACATAAAATACACTCTTATAAAAACAGAGTTGGTGATGATGGTGTGCCTGCCATCCTGCAATATAGGCCGTCCGATTCATATTTCACGTATCCTGCAACATTCATATTTGCACACACCAGTACCACATGACCAACGCACACTCTCACGCTCAAGTGCTCAACCTACACGTGCATGCGCACACATCAGGCCCTGACAAACATATACACAACCAGGTGATTCCCGCGCACGGGTTGGAGCCTTGTCGCGCCTGCGTAAATTTGTGTTTATCTGACTTTTCCCTATGCGAATTGACAGGTGGGACCCACAAGGAACGTGGTCAATTTAACTAGTCAACATGGCGCCACCCAGACTATTTGGCCGGTCAACAGAGTGCAAACCGATGCTGAACTGTGAGCAAGTGACCGTATAATCACCGCAAAACGTATATAGTGACCGTAATCAGCTTATTCTGAAGTTCGGTGACTGTATTACGCTTTTCTCTCTGTAGGCCCTCCAAAACTACATCTCTGCACGTTCTAGCATGTTACAACACTACTACTACACTCTAACACAATAAATCATATGTGTTTTTAGTTTTACTAGATCATATTGTTACTTATAATTATTCAGTTTGCATACATTAAAATTGCCTTTGAAATGTATGGCCAGTATCATCTACCGTGTGGGAAAAATCCCGCCCTTTCCTGTTTAATCGGGTTTGTATCGATGGATCGTGCGAAACATCAAAACTATAGTACTATACAGTACAAGTGACAGTTCACTGGGCCGTCGTGTCGTCTACTCCTCCATCGTAAGAGTGGAGCGCTCGCTTTCATAAATCTTCTAGTCCCTTTCACTGACATGTGGGACATCAAGCTACCGGGTCCACGTGCCATACCGAATCTGATGCGAGCAGCGGGGTGAAGCACCCACCATGGCTCTGGCGTAGTAATGAGCAATGAGGCGTCAAATCGCAAAGCTGCACCTTTCCCGCAGTTAAGTTGGAGGGACGAAGTAATAATGCTAAAAAAAGAAGTTGGAGGGACGAAGCAACCATCATTTCACTCGTTGCTGAATCCGCTTCTCCCTCATCTTCTTCAACTTAACCACGTATTGTTTCTGCCGTTGTTCTGCCTCATGTGGGAAGTAGATCGGCTTGGTAAAGCACTGACACGTGGGACCGCATGTTAGCAAACCGCCAGGACAACGTCCTCGAAAATAAGAAGCCTAATCCTAGACTTACAAAGGGCTACGTAGCTGCTACGTATACTTTCCATCTAATCTACATATGCCCTCCCCCCTGATTTTCAGGTGGGGTGGGACTAATCCTCTCCTTTAATCCAATCAAATAGTCCCACATCACATCAGTTCATAACTTTACGTAAACCATTACATGGATGTAGCATTGCTCAAATAAGAAACCTCCCCCGCCATCCGCGCGGCAAAATCACCTCCTTTTTACTAATCTTGATTCTATAACTTTTTAGATCAATATAATTGAGATTTGTATAGATAGCACACAGGCGCAAAACCAAGTGGTACAGTTAAGGGCATCCACAATGTGTAGCCAAATGTGAAAATAGCTTTTGGCATCGTTGGAACCATTGTGGATGGTGTTGCCAAAGCCAAAAGGATGGAACCGAAGCTCCCTGATTGATTGATTGAAGGAATAGAAAAATGCAACATCTCTCCTATTTCTCCCATGCTTGGACGCATGTAGTACAGTATAGAGCACAGAGTCTACTCCCCTATCCCTTCTATCACAAATCACAAAGCAGTGAGGCGTCAAATCACAAAAGCACGGACGAAGCAACCATCATTTCACTCTTCGCTGACTCCGCTTCTCCATCGTCTTCTTCGAGAAACCATCTCACCGCACTAGTACTCCTAGTAGTACTAGTAAAGGACTTCCTGGATGCAAATAAGGTGGTTGTCTCGGCTTGCAGGCGGCAATTGCGAACGACTTACTGTGGTCTCCCTCAATGGTGTTCTCCGTCGAACGCACTTCGGCAAACCACAAAAAAAAATATCGTCGACGTCACCGCGATGGGGAAGGAAGTCAAATATAGTTACTACCTCCATTTTTTTGTACACAAGGCCAGTAATATCAAAATTTCAATTTGCAAAGGGACACTAACACTAATCAAGGCAAAATTGATGGAGTTAGCAACCAAGGACATTAGAATCCCCTGCATGCATGCGGAATTGAGAAGGTTGGTTTGCATGGCGCTGCATTAATCAAGGGATGAGGAGTGAGATGGTTAGCTCTTTGGTCTTTGGAGAAAAAAATACGCATTAATTGACATGTGAAACGAGGATTTGTATCGATTAAATCCCGCGAAGGAAAACCCCGCCTTGCTTTTTTAACACTAGTACTCCTAGTACGTACGTACTTATCCTGTTTGGGTCTAGGCCTTGCATTGGCAAGCTTGCCTAAAGTTTTCAAAATGAGAAGGAGGTACACTTGCGCACGGCTGTCGCGGTCGCACCGCACCCTCACACGGTCGCTCCTGCACACCGTGGTCGCACCGCACCCTCACACAGTCGCTCTTGCACGCTGCAAACCCAACCAAGGGAACGCACCCTCACTGACACGTGCTGTCGCATGTGAACAAACCAAACTGAGCCATCCTATCGCTGAAACATAATTTTCATTCATAGAGCATGTTTACCAAACCGCATGTTGGGGAGTATCCGTACAGCCCATGCGGTGGTCTGTTGGGGAAGAAGAAGAGGTGAGGAAGAAGGAAAGAAGGGTTAGGAGACGTAGGATATTCATCCAACCGCCTGAAATGGTAGACTGACCCAAGTCAGGCGACTTGCATAACAAATATATGCTTTTACACAGCAAAAGATCCATAAAAACAACAACATAAAGAAAAACTATCACTGCTCGCGAAAAGAGACGGCCTCGTCGTCTTTGGCTGCCGGCGCGAACCAGCCGTAGCTGCCGACATGTGTATCCGCACCGTGGTTGTCCTCAGCCTCCAGCTACTCGTTCAAGCGGAGCGTGCGGGCGCTCTGCACGGACGAGAGCACAACCCGGTTCAAGTCGAGGACGTCCGGTTCCGCCTGCAGGAGGGCCTCGATGGCAGCGGCATCCGCGCGCTCCGCGTCGAGTCGAGCCTCCGCCGCCCGATTCAAGTCTAGGACATCTGGTTCCGCCTATAGGAGGGCATCGATGAAAGCGGCATCTGCGCGCTCTGCGTCAAGTCGAGCCTCTGCCGCCCGGTTCAAGTCCAGGACGTCTGGTTCCGCCTGCAGGAGGGCCTCGATGGCAACGGCATCCGCGCGCTCCGCCTCAAGTTGAGCCTCCACCGCCCGGTTCACATCCACGACATCCGGTTCTGCCTGCAGGAGATCCTCGATGGCAGCGGCATGCGCGCGCTCTGTGTCGAGTTGAGCCTCTGCCTCCCGGTCCTCCTTTAGTATCGCCATGTTGAACCGCTGGTCCGCCTGCACCATGGGGGACTCGGACGCCGGCACGAAGTCGACGTCCATCGTCTCATAATCATCGGGGGCCTTCTGCGCCGCGACCTCCGCGATGAACATTGGATCGACTTCCTCCTCCTTGTAGCTTGGCTCCAGAGAACTCAGGGATTGGCCCGCCGCAAAGCAAGCTTGGGAACGGAGGTCTGTGGCACCGACCACCGCCGCGATTTCTGCGTGGCGCTCCGGCGTCAACATCTTGTAGTAAGTGATCTTGCGGCGCACCATGGCTTTCCGGCGAACTAGGGGACGCTTGATGCGGGCTAGGGGATCGAAAGGTGTGGGAATGGGCTGGAGATTTGGTGTGGTTTTAGGGCAGTGGCTGGCGTAGGCCGAGCAACAAAGGTTCTGGTGTGAATAGTGGTTCCAGTGATGACCGGTCAATCGGTTTTGACTGTACATCGCTCTTGTCGCGTTCGCGTTGCAGCCCAGCATGCTGGACCCTCCACGTAGCTCACCGAATGGAACACGCTTCGTCTTGCGTTTTCGCTCGTGTGTGGGACCGCAGTTGAGAGCAAACCGACGTCCCTCCCCCTCCCCCGCCCGCGTCATTTATTATACCACCACTCCCTCCATTTTATGCGGAGTATAAAAACAGAGGGATTATACTACGGATGAGGATCCTCTGACATGGCCGAACCCATTGAGTAACTGACATGCGGAGCCTAGCAAGCATGGGGTCCGCCAGTAAGTGACCGAAAGGGAGGGTAAGGCAGGGATACCTGTGTCAGACGATCCACTTCCACTACTACTCCCTCCTCCCATTTACTATACAGGGCCTAATGCGTTTTTTGAGGCTAACTTTGACCAAATGTTAGAGTAATAATATATGACATGCAACTTACACAAAGCATACGGTCAAATTCGTATGTGAAAGGAGTTTCCAATGATATAATTTTCACGTTATACATCTCATGTACTATTAATCTTGTCAATAGTCTAATTGGAAACCATCTCGAGTATAAATCTAGGAGTACCTACGAATCTAACAATATTGATTGGGCGTTGTTGAATGTTGATACCTTTTTTATCAAAGTAGAGATACTTTGACTACACATAAAACTTATATGTAAACTAGAAAGGATAGGAGGGAGTATATTGTACGTTCAAAAACAAACATTGAAGACCCTTTATATATGATTTGGGGATGCTATGATCACCGGTTCAAAATTTTGAATCCGCCTTAGGTATCACGTGCCCCCGCTCGTTCCCTCTCGATTTCATCTCGGGGTCCGGAGATCTATTGAAAGAGGACTAGGGTGGGTACATGCGAATGATACTCAGCGGAATGTTCAAATGAGGCATGCGGGAGGATGGACTTGACTGGAGGGCGACATGATCGATGGAGAAGAGGGTTGGAGAGGAATGAGAAATAAGCAAATGCCACATGATTATACTTGAACGGCTCAAATAAACAATAAGTTGTCTCGCTTGGCCTACATAGTGAAAGGCCTAATGCGCAACGTGGAGCACTGACGCTCGAATATGGCCCGGAAAACAGGTAAACCGACATGTCGGGCACACCCATCGGGACGACGTAGCGCAGACTAGTCCAATGGAGGAGTTGGCCCACGACCTCCTCGCCACCGACAACCGTTCATGTGGGTCGTTGGGGCCAACAACGGGGCGCAGCTCCAGCACCGCCTCTGGACACGGCGACCGCGGTGAGCGACACGCTCATATCATCGTTAGACACGGTCGGTTTCAGTGTGCCGAGGGTGGCGTTAGTGCTGTGGCACAACCAACAATATGTTTGCTTTGTGCCCAAGGTTGCCCCATCAAAGCATTGGGTAGCCAAAATTTTGGTTGAGGTATTGGTTTCCCATGATTTGGCCGACATTGGCAAGAAAAATGAACTAGAGTTGGCTAGAGTTCATTGGCATGCCAAAAAATGGTAACCATCCAAACAAAGACCAATCTTTGGGTCATGACCAAAATTTTGGTTGAGGTATTGGTTGCCCATGATTTGGCTGACATTGGCAAGAAAAATGAACTAGAGTTGGCTAGAGTTCATTGGCATGCCAAAAAAAATGGCAACCATCCAAACAAAGACCAATCTTTGGGTCATGACCAAAATTTTGGTAAGGTGAAATTTGGCCACAATCCAAACACACCCCAACACCCGGCTCGTCGAGGATGCATGGGGCGCCGCGGCGCGTCCGCGGAGTGGTGTAGTGCGGCCAACTGCATCCTCTGGACCTGAGACCCTGCCGGGTCGTCTTGCTTTTTCAATGACATGCGGGGATCGCATGTGAGCAAAGGGCATCTCCAACGTTGCCACGACCGCAGCTGACTACCCTGGCACACCAAAACCCTCGTCCCTCGCGCCGTCACGCGGTGCGTTCCCAGCCGGCGCCAGCTGCCCGCATTCATGCCGTCCATTTGTATGTCGTTGTTCAAAGGCTCGGTGCTCGAGGAACCAACTCCGGCGACTTAATGACGCACCCGGACGCTTGGCCTCACCGGAATGCGCTACTTAAAGCGGCAACGCCCAGCTAACCTCCACACCATAGCGCATCGTCCTCCTACCTGGCACCACATCCGCCATGATTGCAAGTGCGAACGCTCTGTGGGAGAGCTTGTCTTCGGGGATGAAGCTCGAGTTCGCCGCCCTCGCTCAAGTCGCCTCTCGCGACGCAATAGCAGCGTAGCCGGACGCGGACGTGACCGCACAAGCGGTGGCCACGCTGGCGGCCGACGACGGGAGCACCGTCAGCCACGCGTCCTACTTGCCGCCGTCCAACGTCCGACACTGCCGAGGTCGAGGAATCCTCCAAGGATGAGTAGGGAATGGGAAGCGGCACGGCATGGTGT
The DNA here is from genome assembly GCA_021437245.1 of Aegilops speltoides. Lineage (NCBI taxonomy): Eukaryota > Viridiplantae > Streptophyta > Magnoliopsida > Poales > Poaceae > Aegilops > Aegilops speltoides. The sequence continues at coordinate 419,970,592 of CM038141.1, read as the reverse complement.
GCCAACTGGCCGGTCCGTATCCCGCGTTCTACTCTTCCTCGCCGGAGACCGCACCTTCACTTCACGGGTCTTGAACCCCGCCCCCGTACATAGAGATCGCAGATGGAGGACGTCGGTCGCCGCCGTAGAATAGGTTTAGGGTCGGGTTTCTTTTATTTTTCTGTCCTATAAAAGTTCGAAATGTAATGAAAATCTTCCGTGTTTGCATTAATCTCGGACGGTGTATATGAACTTTCACAATAATATACATATTGTAGGAGTACTAGCAAGATGCCCGTGCGTTGCACGGAAGATCAAGATCTTGTGGGAGGAAAGGATGAACGAGGGAAAGCCTTATCTGCAAATGTGGAGAGGAGTGCGGGTAAATTGTCATAGTTTCCTTCCTATCCGTTAGATATAGATCGGACGGCCTATATTGCAGGATGACATGCACACCATCATTACCAACTCTTATTTTTATTGAACCGAGAGAAACCTAACATGCGAAGTAACATAAACACATAGGGTCTATACATACACAAATTATCTTAGGCACTCCAATAGTACGTCCACTATACATTCACGCATTTCACATCTTTCTACATCTACGGGAACCTACGAAAGGGTTAACGTAAATTGCCTCTCTCTCTCCTCCCCTCATTTTCATGGTGGTGGGCCCCTCCCTCCCCCCAATCTACAATCAACGGCTCACACGTTTCACATTACGTTAATTACATAACTGGCATTACGTAGGTGTAGCATTACTCGTCCTAAAAAACCCAACTAAGCCAACCTCCCAGCATATCGCGTGGGAAAAGACCCGGTCGCGCCGTTTTAGTCGGGATTACTGGATTACTAGTAGTAGTATCGATGGATCGCGCGAAGCAACAATTTTTTTTGAGGGGGCGAATCACCTAGTTTAAAAGGAAAAAAGGCGGTACACTCACAGCAATCCTGTCGCAATCGCATTGCACCCCAGAGACGTTCGGTCCTGCACACGGCTCACACAAACAGAACGCACTTCGGCTTGCCTCTTCACTAACACGTGGTACTGCACTTGGAGAAACCGACCATGCGTCAAACTCCCCCCGCCCACCGCACGAAAATCCTGCCCCCCCCCCACACACACACACAAATTCCGCCCAAATATGATTCAACCGCCCTTCGGGCAACTAGCCAATAAAATCCCCAAACCCCCCTCCCCCCATCCCCCTCCACTCCATTTGCTCCGCCAAAGCCGCCCTCCCGCCACGCTGATACATCGGCGCCGCGGTTCGTCGAGGGGACGCACGGGGATCCTCTCGCTCCCATAGTACGCTCTTGTAGACTGTCGTCCTTAGCCACGCCACCACCTCTAGCTACGTTCTTGTGGAGGTCCACGGCGGTCAGCGTCGCCACCGCTGACGATGTTCGTGTGGAGACGCACGGCGGTCAGCTTCTCCCACGGTACGTGCATTCTAGACTGAGGCCCCGTTAATGTCGGTGTAGCGCTGAATGTTAGCTGATAGACGCTGTTAATCTCACTGTTTGCCGAAGTAGTTTACTGTCAATATGCTCTGCTTAAGAAGCTTCCTTGCCCTATTCTGCACTCAATCTGCTTAGTTGAGATGGCATGCCAATGCCGATTAGTTGCTAAAATATCCTGCCATATATTTATTGTGACGTAGATTGCCATGGTCTAGTAGCCAATCTGTTAGGTGAAATAGCTCTACACCGTTTTATACTCGATCTTTGTTGCTGCGATGGCCTTCGATAGTTCGATGGCTGTGTGCTCGGCCCCATTGACTGCTGAAACAGCTTGCCATAATTTAGCACTCAAATCTGTTTGCTGAATTAGCTTTACATATATTTCGTTACTTAGATCTGCTTGTCCAAATATCTTGCCATAGCTTTAGACATCGACCTAGGTATTTTTTTCTGGACTTCATAAAAAAACATATATGTTTTTCCTGTAATATCTAGTAGAAGAACTAATTTGTATGTCTAACAGATGGACAGGACTTGGATAACTTCTTCTCGAAGATTCTCCGCTGCATATGTCGAGGGGGTTGAAAACTTCTTGAACTTTATCACAGCTGAGTACGGTGGTCCGAAATCAGATTTGCTCTGCCCGTGTAGCAGTTGTATGAATTCAGTTACAAGACCCCAGTCAACTGTGCAAAATCATCTACACTTGTATGGGATGTCGGTTAGTTCATCATGGTGAAGCTGTGAACGTCAATGTTATTGATTACGTGGAAGCAGCAGATCACCATCTTGATCTGCCTGATGCTTAGGTGGAAGAGGAGGAGGAGGTGGTGGTCGCGGAGCCAGTCAGTTGACCAACATTGAAATAATGCTACGAAATGCTCGTGCATTCCGTGAACTTTCACCTGCAGAAGAAAAACGGTGGGCCCGCATGTTGGAACAATGCAACGTTGCTGTCACCCCAGGAAATAAGCTGTCAGTATTCTCAGCTATGTTCACCTTTCTTCAGGTGAAGACATCTGAGCAGATGACCAACAAATCATTCGATGCGATGTTGGCTCCTTTCCGCAAATCTTTCCCAGATGCGTCTGAGCTGCCACACACCTACAGTAAAATGAAGAATTTCCTTTGTGCAGTTGGAATTGGATATGATATGATCCATGTTTGTAAGAATAATTGTGTTCTATTCCGGAAGGATTATGCCAACTTAAGTGAATGCCCGAAATGCAAATCATCAAGATGGAAAGATGGCGATGTTGTGAAGAGAATTCCTCATAATGTTCTGAGACATTTTCCAGTTACACCAAGATTGCAGAGGTTGTTTCATGATGCTGAAACAAGAGAGGATGTACTGTGGCATTCAAGGAACCAGGAGTACAGAGATCATAATGTAATGAGCCATCCATCTCATGGTAGTGAGTGGAAAAGCTTCAATGATAAACACAAAGTGTTTGCTGTTGACCCGAGAAACATTAGACTTGGCTTAGCTTCAGATGGATTTAATCCATTTGGCCACCAGAGCGCCACATATAGCATGTGGCCAGTGCTTGTTATCCCTTACAACATGCCTCCAAATGTCTGCATGAAAGAATCAAACTACATGATGGCCTTGCTCATCCCAGGTCCAAAAAGTTCTGGAAAGGATTTTGATTTGTTCATGGAGCCTCTTGTGGAGGAACTTCCACAGCTATGGAAGGGTGTTCTCACTCGAGACCTATATAGCAGCCCAGCAGCTGATTTCTTTCTGCGTGCTGTTATAATTTGGTGCATTCATGATTATCCGGCTTTGGGCACTATGTCAGGGCGAACGACACATGGTTACAATTCATGTGTTCGCTGTGACAGGAATCCGCTATCATACGCAATACTTCGCAAGATCTGTTACATTGGACACAGTCGTTTCCTTGCCAAGGACAAGCCGCATCCTAGAAAATACCGAAGACATGTGTTCAATGCAAAGCATGAAAACCATGATGCGCCAAAGAGGCTCACCGCCGATGAGTTGCAAGTGGAATTAGAGAAGGTCAGGCATATTACACCAATAAACCATCCTGGTAATGGTAGCGGGAAAACGAAGCGTGGCAGGGCAGAAGAGAGATTATTGTTTACCCACAGGTCCACTTTGTGGGACTTGGAGTATTGGAAATATTTGGATCTGCGACATAATCTTGATGTGATGCACATCGAGAAAAATATATGTGATAGCATTATCGACACACTTCTTAATATTGAAGGCAAGACGAAAGATACCTTAAAATCTAGGATTGATTTGACACACCTGGGTATTAGAAAGGATTTGTAGGTGCAAGATGAAGGTAAACCACGGGATATGGCACTAGCTGTGTACGTCTTGGACAAGGTAAAAAGAAAAGAATTCTGTGAGGTCCTGTCACGTGTGAGATTCCCACATGGATTTGCTTCCAACCCTGAAAGGAGAGTCAGTGCAGATGGAAACAAGGTACAAGGGTTGAAAACTCATGACTGCCACGTCCTACTTCAAAGGGTTTTACCTGTTATCCTTAGAGGGTTGGGCCACCCTGACTTATACAGAGCAGTTGCAGAGTTGGGACAATTCTTCAGGGAACTCTGGAGTATAAATATCAGGATAGATGCTTTGGAGCGTCTTGGAGACAAGATACCAACTATCCTATGCGATCATGAGAAGATATATCCTCCAGCCTTCTTTGATGTGATGGTTCATTTGGTGTTCATCTACCTGATGAGGCACTACTTAGAGGTCCAATACAGTATGGCTGGATGTACCCTATTGAAAGGCGGCTAGGCACTTTCAAGGGCTATGTTAGGAACAGAGCTAGACCCGAGGGTTCCATTGCAGAGGCCTACATTGCTACAGAAGCATTGACATTCTGCTCAAAATACATTGAAACAGCTGATCAACTTAGCAAAGAGGTGGGTGAAGACAATCCCGGGCTAAATGTTTTCGATTATTACATTCGATTCTGAGGAAGAGTCGACAAGAGGACAAACCTAAAGATTTGGACAAAATTGTTTGGTATGTGTTGAATAAGCGTCACGAGATACTACCTTATATCAAGTAAGTGCGATCTTCGCAACTTATACATCGTAATCTACTAAACTTGTAGCACATTCTTATATATTTAGATGTTTGACGTGATCACTATGTTGTGCAGCATCTATAAAGAGGAGTTACTGCCGCAAAATCCAAGAAACATTGACAAACTGGTTATGGCAGGATTGCAAAATGGTTCAAGAACCATGTAACCTTTTGAAGTGCACTGTCAGTTTTTTTTAATATATTGAGTACATAAGATGATCAGCTTGTCTATTTTCTAACCATAGGTTAAGAAGATGCGGGAGGATGGGCAGGCAGTTGATGATGCCCTTTACTCACTAGCAATGGGTTCTGATACTCGGGTAAGACATTATGAATCTTATGTTGTTGGAGATGTGCAATACAACACCCTTGCACGAGACGAAGGCAGGAAGACACAAAACAGTGCCATCATGAGCACGGATACGTATGACAAAGAGACAACAAAATGTATGCTAACATAATAGACGTTGTTCAGTTACAGTATATCTCTAGTTTCGAGGATCATCGGTGTGTGGTCTGTTGTGTTGTCGTTGGTATAACCTGTTTTCCAGGATCACAAAACCCAGAGCTGATGATTATTTTAAATCCATCAATGTCAAGGTGGCGTACCAGACCAACGAGCCTTTTATTTTGGCAAATCAAGCAACACAGATGACTGGAGAGTATTGCAAAGGTTTGAGCAGAGGAATTCGTTTAATGAAGTTGCACAACAAGATGATGCTTACACTGCTCCTGATGTACAAGATAACACGGATGTTCCTAATATCTTTGAGAACCATCACGTAAATGACGCCGGCGAAAAGATTGCTTGTCGTGCTGTGGACATACAAGAGTTGATCAAGAAGAAGCGAACGTTTGAGGACGTTGAGGACGAAGAATAAGATGACACCATGGGGAATTACGATTCAGACTGATACACATGGCGAAGATGTTGACGCTGCTGCTGCGGATGATGATTACATTGCTTTTGTCGTATTTGCCTATCAGAAGACGTTTTTTATCTACTATGTGAAATTATGTTTTCTATGACAACTGAAACCTGATGAACATGTTGTTTAGTATTTTGCTGTGAGAACATCACTTGTTATGTATGATGATTTGTGTTTCGTGATTGTATGACAACTAAAACATGATGACATTGTTGTTTAGTTGTACTCATGTTTGGCTGTGAAACTTGAATTTGATGACATAGTTTGCTCCTGGACTGCAATTTGCTCGACGTCTTCGAATGAGAACAAAGCTGACCCGACAGGGCCTCTGCTATTTATTTATTTATGAGCAAAAGGGGATTCCCCCTGATTTTCTGTTAATAGAAATCATTAGATGTTCACAACATTACGCCCAGCCTGCTACACATGTTTCACTCATTACTAGTTTCAGCGAAGTGCTCATGTCATAGCCACTGAATACATCACGAGTGCTACATAAACTGCAAATAAAGAGACAATCATCCTATAGAGCACATCGATTTTGCCCATTATCTTTGCAAGCTCTTTCATCTCCTCATTGCTATCAAGGCCGTTTAGCAGCTGTTGCTTGGACATGATCAGAGGAACTGCATCTTTAACCTTCTGCTCTACATCTACCTCTTTTGTCGTTCCTTCAGTTACTTGTCCAACACCCCAACCTGCTGGTATTGGGATTCCTCGGCTAACCAAATAATCAGCGTAGTTGCATTCCCCCTCATCGGCAACTTCCCAGAAATACAAATCACACGAATCTTCCTTTTTCTGCACGAATCAAATTGGAAGATCATCAACCAAACTATTAAAAAAATCAGCAACTGAAAGCAGCAGAACAACACTTAAACATATTATTACCCCATGATTCGGGCATTTGTAGAAGACTCGGCCAGGGTTGAGGATTGTGGTTGAGACGCGACAGATGACTCTGCATGATTTGCAGCAGTGGCACCACACCAACGACAGCGGGTTGCGATGAGAAATCGACTGCGGTGCGCGTGCCGGCGGGGTGTGATGTGACCCACAGGCGATGGTACGGGTGGCGACTTGGCACATATCTGGTTGTTGCCCGCTGAAGAGTAGGTGGACGAGCAACGAGCAGACATGGTTGCTGCGGCCAGAGCTTACGATGCTAGGTAGAGTAAGTAGAGAAGAGGAGAAGCGAACGTTGGATATGTCAGTTTCATTACTTGCAGAAGTAGCATAGCACCATATATAGTCATTGTCTAGGTTTGGATTCGAACCAGCTACAGGAGCACATCTCTCTTTTTCCTAAAACTCGGCAACGTCTCTTTACTGGTACACTAGCTTGTTCTGTACGCCTTCCTAAGTCTTTGATTTTCTTTCCCTTTTTTGTCAGGAAGGAAGGAGGACAAAACTGAGAGTTGGACTCGAACCCAAGACCTCTCGGTTGAAAACCAAGGGTGCTAGTCACTTATGTGGCGAACGTTCCCTGTGAGGAGGACGGCAGACGAACGCATTTTCCCCGCAGTTTTCTTCCTATATATAAAAAAGTATGCTACTTGTTGTCCGCTTAGTCAGCAAACGATTGTGCCAACCTTGACTGTTGGATTGACATTCAACGTTTGTCACGTTTCTTCAGTCTCGTCTTCCTCGAGCCGCCAAAGCCAAACCAGCGCCGATGGGACCGCCAGCTCCCGCCTCCCACTGCTGGATGTGATCTTCCCCGGCTCCTGTTCGTTCCCGTCCGAGGCCTCACCATCGTCCTCCGCCTTGGTTCGCTCGCCGCGGCGCCGCCCTCCAGTGTTGTCAACATGGTCAACAGCCGTGAGGAATAAGGAGATGACTATACATGGAGAGGATGACCGTAGGGGCCCAACAGCGCGCGCAGTAATTTTGTTTTTTCGGGACGGAGAAGGGTATCAACTGGGTTGTGCGGGACCCGTGGCCCGTCTAGCCCAGACTTTTATTTCATATGTTTAGCACATGACCTGCCCAGTTTGTTTTTTACCTTTCTGAAAAAGGCTAGCCAGCAATTTTGTTTTTTTGCAGAATAACCAACATAGGCCTACTTGCTTTTCTACGCCATGCTGGGCCGGAAATCTTTCAAGACGAGGAGGGATGCATTTTGCCCAGAAAATGGGCTATAAGTAATAAGAAATGGGCTATAAGTAATAAATGGGTTGTAAAATGAAAAAATACAGCAAATAGGCAATTAGTTCCCAAATACTGTTTTCTTTCAGATTTTGATATTTTAAGTTTCATTGTTTTTGTGCGGGTAAAATTTCATTGAATTTAAATTAAGGTATATTTAGATTTAAAATCAATTTGAATCTGGCTGGAAATTTCGGGTTGTATGCTGTTTGGGACAGATTTGGAGGCTGACTTGTGGGTCTACTAGGTTGACGTGTACTTTGGCTTTGTCAACTTAGTCCACAAACGATTCTAGCAGCAGTGACCGTTGGATGTTAATCCAACGGCCGTGCTGCTTCTTCAATATCTGATCTTCTTGCTCCAGCCGCCCAAACCAGCTCCGGTGGGACTGCCTGCTCCCGCCTCCTGTGGCCGGCTGTGCTGCCGCACAGGCCGCACCGCCCCACCCTACTTCATTGCTGGCCAGGCCATTCCTCTACTCACCCACACCTCCTGTTATTTTCCGGCGACGGCAGCCGGACCAGTAAACCCTCGTACTCCCCACCGCATGGGCAACCATTGCCGAGTCTTCCCCGGCTCCGTGTCGTTCCCTTCCTAGGCCTCGCCGTCGTCCACCGCCATGCTGCTCTCGGCGCGGCCTGGTCAATGTGGTAAACGAACGACATCCATCGGCCGTGAACTGTACGTGGAGAGGCTGACAGCTGGGTCCACGGCCACACACAAGGAAATGCCTCCTTATTACACGCAAAATAATGATTCCTCCACCTGATAGCTGGGACCCACCGGAAGGGCCTCTGTATTTCATGAAAAAAACATTCCCCCCGCTGACATGTCGGACCCACCAGCTATATCTTCGCACGCAAGGAAGTGCCTCCTTATTACGCACAAAAAAATGAATACCCCCTGCTAGCTGGGACCCACCATAGTGGGAGGATGACTTGTGGGCCAACTAAGTTGACGGGGACGGAGGGCTTTGTCAACTTAGTCAATATGAACGATTCTAGCTCCAGTGACCGTACGATGTCCATCCAACGGCTGTAGTGCTTCTTCAACATCTCGTCTTCTTCCTCCAGCCACCCAAAGCAGCGCCGGTCGTGCCGCATGCTCCTGCCTCTCGTGGCCGGCTGTACTGCAGCGGATGCCTCACCGCCCCCTACTATTCCTGTTGGAAATATGCCCTAGAGGCAATAATAAAATGGTTATTATTATATTTCCTTGTTCATGCTATAATTGTATTAACTGGAAACCGTAATACATGTGTGAATACATAGACCACAACATGTCCCTAGTGAGCCTCTAGTTGACTAGCTCGTTGATCAATACATGGTTATGGTTTCCTGACCATGGACATTGGATGTCATTGATAACGGGATCACATCATTAGGAGAATGATGTGATGGACAAGACCCAATCCTAAGCATAGCACAAGATCGTGTAGTTCGTTTGCTAAAAGCTTTTCTAATGTCAAGTATCATTTCCTTAGACCATGAGATTGTGCAACTCCCGAATACCGTAGGAATGCTTTGGGTGTGCCAAACATCACAACGTAACTGGGTGGCTATAAAGGTGCACTACGGGTATCTCCGAAAGTGTCTGTTGGGTTGGCACGAATCGAGACTGGGATTTGTCACTCCGTATGACGGAGAGGTATCTCTGGGCCCACTCGGTAATGCATCATCATAATGATCTCAATGTGACTAAGTAGTTAGTCATGGGATCATGCATTACGGAACGAGTAAAGTGACTTCCCGGTAACAAGATTGAACGAGGTATTGGGATACCTACGATCGAATCTCGGGCAAGTAACGTACAGATTGACAAAGGGAATTGTATACGGGATTGCTTGAATCCTTGACATCGTGGTTCATCCAATGAGATCATGGTGGAACATGTGGGAGCCAACATGGGTATCCATATTCCGCTGTTGGTTATTGGCCAGAGAGCTGTCTCGGTCATGTCTGCATGATTCCCGAACCCGTAGGGTCTACACACTTAAGGTTCGGTGACGCTAGAGTTGTTATGGGAATTAGTATGCAGTTACTGAATGTTGTTCGGAGTCTCGGATGAGATCCCGGACATCACGAGGAGTTCCGGAATGGTCCGGAGGTAAAGATTTATATATGGGAAGTCCTATTTTGGCCACCGGAAAATGTTCGGGATTTTTCGGTATTGTCCGAGAAGGTTCTAGAAGATTCCGGAGTGGGGCCCACCTGCATGGGGGGACCCACATGAACGTGGGTAGTGGGGGCAAGGCCCCACACCCCTGGTCAAGGCGCACCAAGATCCCCCCTTAGAAGGAATAAGATCATATCCCGAAGGGATAAGATCAAGATCCCTAAAAAAGGGGATAACAATCGGTAGGGATGGAAATGATGGCATTTCTTTCCTCCCACCTTTGCAAACGCCCCAATGGACTTGGACGGCAAGAAACCAGCCCCCTCAACCCCTATATATAGTGGGGAGGCGCATGGGAGCTTTACCCTTCCCCTGGCACAGCCCTCTCCCTCCCCAACACCTCCTCCGTAGTAGTAGTGCTTGGCGAAGCTCTGTCGGAGAACTGCAAGCTCCACCACCACGTCGTCGTGCTGCCGGAGCTCTCCCTCAACTTCTCCTCTCCCCTTGCTGGATCAAGAAGGAGGAGATGTCCCCGGGCTGTACGTGTGTTGAACGCGGAGGCACCGTTGTTCGGTGCTTAGATCGGATTTGGCCGCGATCTGAATCGCTTAGTGAACGACTCCACCGACCGCTTTCTTGCAACGCTTCTGCATTGCGATCTTCAAGGGTATGAAGATGCACTCCCCTCTCTCTCGTTGCTAGTTACTCCATAGATTGATCTTGGTGATGCGTAGAAAATTTTGAATTTCTGCTACGTTCCCCAACAGTGGCATCATGAGCTAGGTCTATTGCGTAGTTTCTATGCACGAGTATAACACAAGTTGTTGTGGGCGTCGATTTTGTCTATTTACTTGCCACTACTAGTCTTATCTTGATTCGGCGGCATCATGGGATGAAGCGGCCCGGACCTACCTTACACGTACGCGTGCGTGAGACAGGTTCCACCGACTGACATGCATTTGTTGCATAAGGTGGCTAGCGGGTGCCAGTCTCTCCCACTTTAGTCAGATCGGATTCGATGAAAAGGGTCCTTATTAAGGGTAAATAGCAATCGGGATATCACGTTGTGGTTTTGGCGTAGGTAAGAAAAGTTCTTGCTAGAAACCTATAGCAGCCACGTAAAAACTTGCAACAACAATTAGAGGACGTCTAACTTGTTTTTGCAGCATATGCCGTGTGATGTGATATGGCCAAGAAGGATGTGATGAATGAAATATATGTGATGTATGAGATTGATCATATTCTTGTAATAGGAATCACGATTTGCATGTCGATGAGTATGACAAACGGAAGGAGCCATAGGAGTTGTCTTTATTTATTGTATGACCTGCGTGTCACTGAATAACGCCATGTAATTACTTTACTTCATAACCGTTAGCCATAGCAGTAAAAGTAATAGTTGGCAAGACAACTTCATGGAGACACGATGACGGAGATCATGATGATGGAGATCATGGTGTCATGCTGGTGACGATGATGATCATGGAGCCCCGAAGATGGAGATCAAAAGGAGCAAAAATGATATTGGCCATATCATGTCACTATTTGATTGCATGTGATGTTTATCATGTTTATGCATCTTATTTGCTTAGAACGGCGGTAGTAAATAAGATGATCCCTCATAATAATTTCAAGAAAGTGTTCCCCCCTAACTATGCACCGTTGCGAAAGTTTGTTGTTTCGAAGCACCACGTGATGATCGGGTGTGATAGATTCTAACGTTCACATACAACGGGTGTAAGCCAGATTTACACACGCAAAACACTTAGGTTGACTTGACGAGCCTAGCATGTACAGACATGGCCTCAGAACACAAGAGACCGAAAGGTCGAACATGGGTCGTATAGAAGATGCGATCAACATGAAGATGTTCACCGATGATGACTAGTCCGTCTCACGTGATGATCGGACACGGCCTAGTTGACTCGGATCATGTATCACTTAGATAACTAGAGGGATGTCTATCTGAGTGGAAGTTCATAAGATGAACTTAATTATCCTGAACATAGTCAAAAGGTTTTTGCAAATTATGTCATAGCTCGCGCTTTAGTTCTACTGTTTTACATATGTTCGTAGAGAAAATTTAGTTGAAAGTTGATAGTAGCAATTATGCGGACTGGGTCCGTAAACTGAGGATTGTCCTCATTGCTGTGTAGAAGGCTTATGTCCTTAATGCACCGCTCGGTGTGCTGAACCTCGAACGTCGTCTGTGGATGTTGCGAACATATGACATACACGTTTTGATAACTACGTGATAGTTCAGCAATGTTAAACGGTTTAGAAATGAGGCACCGAAGACGATTTCGAAACGTCGCAGAACATATGAGATGTTTCGAGGGCTGAAATCGGGATTTCAGGCTCGTGCCCACGTCAAGAGGTATAAGACCTCCGACGAGTTTCTTAGCCTGCAAACTAAGGGAGAAAAGCTCAATCGTTGAGCTTGTGCTCAGATTGTCTGAGTACAACAATCACTTGAATCGAGTGGGGGTTAATCTTCCAGATGAGATAGTGATTATTCTCCAAAGTCATTGCCACCAAGCTGCTAGAGCTTCGTGATGAACTATAAACATATCAGGGATAGATATGATGATCCTTGAAATATTCGCGATGTTTGACGTCGCGAAAGTAGAAATCAAGAAGGAGCATCAATTGTTAATGGTTAGTGAAACCACTAGTTTCAAGAAGGGCAAGGGCAAGAAGGGATACTTCATGAAATGGCAAATCAGTTGCTGCTCTAGTGAACAAACCCAAGGTTGAAACCAAACCCGAGACTAAGTGCTTCTGTAATGAGGGAACGGTCATTGAAGCGGAACTACCCTAGATACTTGGTAAATGAGAAGGCTGGCAAGGTTGGCAGAAGTATATTGGATATACATTATGATGTGTACTTTACTGGTACTCCTAGTAGCACCAGGGTATTAAAATACCGGTTCGGTTGCTAAGTGTTAGTAACTCGAAATAAAAGGCTACGGAATAAACGGAGACTAGCTAAAGGTGAGATATCGATGATGATATGTGTTGGAAGTGTTTCCAAGGTTGATGTAATCAAACATCGTACGCTCCTTCTACCATCGGGATTGGTATTAAACCTAAATAATTCTTATTTGGTGTTTGCGTTGAGCATAGACATGATTGGATTATGTTTATCGCAATACGGTTATTCATTTAAGGAGAATAATGGTTACTCTGTTTATTTGAATAATACCTTCAACGGTCTTGCACCTAAAATGAATGGTTTATTGAATCTCGATCGTAGTGATACACATGTTCATGCCAAAAGATATAAGATAGTAATGATAGTACCACCTACTTGTGGCACTGCCATTTGAGTCATATTGGTATAAAACGCATGAAGAAGCTCCATGTTGATGGATCTTCGGACTCACTCGTTTTGAAAAGTTTGAGACATGCGAACAATGTCTATTGGTGTATATGCATGAAGAAACTCCATGCAGATGGATCGTTTGGACTCACTTGATTTTGAATCACTTGAGACATGCAAATCATACCACATGGGCAAGATGACTGAAAGGCCTCATTTTCAGTGAGATGGAACAAGAAAGCAACTTGTTGGAAGTAATACATTTTGATGTGTGCAATCCAATGAGTCTTTGAGGCTGCGATGGATATCGTTATGTTCTTGCTTCACAAATGATTTGAGTAGATGCTAAGTATATTTACTCGATGAAACACAAGTCTGAATTATTTAAAGGTTCAAGTAATTTCAGAGTGAAGTTGAAGATCGTCGTGACAAGAGGATAAGATGTCTATGATATGATCATAGCGATGAATATCTGAGTTACGAGTTTGGCACACAACTAAGACATTGTGGAAATTGTTTCACAACTAATACCGCCTGGAACACCATAGTGTGATGGTGTGTCCGAACGTCATAACTGCACCCTATTGGATATGGTGCATACCATGATGTCTCTTATCAAATTACCACTATCGTTTATGGGTTAGGCATTAGAGACAACCACATTCACTTTAAATAGGGCACCATGTAATTCCATTGAGATGAAACCGTATGAACTATGGTTTAGAGAAACCAAAGCTGTCATTTCTTAAAAGTTTGGAGTTGCGACGCTTATGTGAAAAGTTTTAGCCTGATAAGCTCGAACCCAAAGCGGATAAATGCATCTTCATAGGACACCCAAAACAGTTGGGTATACCTCCTATTTCAGATCCGGAAGCAAAAGCGATTGTTTCTAGAAATGGGTCCTTTCTCGAGGAAAAGTTTCTCTCGAGAGAATTGAGTGGGAGGATGGTGGAGACTTGATGAGGTTATTGAACCGTCACTTCAACCAGTGTGTAGCAGGGCACAGGAAGTTGTTCCTATGGCTCCTACACCAATTCAAGTGGAAGCTTATGATAGTGATCATGAAACTTTGGATCAAGTCACTACCAAACCTCGTAGGTCGACAAGGATGCGTACTACTTCAGATTGGTACGTACTCCTGTCTTGGAGGTCATGTTGCTAGACAACAATGAACCTACGAGCTATGGAGAAGCGATGGTGGGCCCGGATTCCGACGAATGGCTCCAGGCCATAAAATCCAAGAGGATCCATGTATGAAAAAAAAGTATAGACTTTGAAGAACTACTTGATGGTCGTAAGGCTGTTGGGTACAGATGGATTTTAAAAGGAAGACGGACAATGATGGTAAGTATCACCATTAAGAAAGCTCGACTTGTCGTTAAGATGTTCTCCGACAAGTTCAAGGAGTTGACTACGGTGAGACTTTCTCACTCGTAGCGATGCTAAGAGTCTGTTGGAATTGTATTAGAAGTTACTGCATTATTTATGAAATCTTGCAGATAGGATGTCAAAAACATTGTTTCCTCGACAATTTTCTTGAGGAAAGGTTGTATGTGATACAACCAGAAGGTTTTGTCAATCCTAAAAGATGCTAACATGTATGCAAAGCTCTAGCAATCCTTCTAAGGACTGGAGTAGGCATCTCAGAGTTGGAATATACGCTTTGATGAGATGATCAAAGATTTTGGGTTTATACAAAGTTTATGAGAAACTTGTATTTCCAAAGAAGTGAGTGGGAGCAGTATAGAATTTCTGATGATTATATGTTGTTTACATATTATTGATCGGAAATGATGTAGAATTTCTGGAAAGCATATAGGGTTATTTGAAAAGTGTTTTTCAATGGAAAACCTGGATTAAGCTACTTGAACATTGAGCATCAAGATCTATAAGGATAGATCAAAATCGCTTGAAGTACTTTCAAATGAGTACGCACTATGACAAGATTTTGAAGGAGTTCAAAATAGATTGGCAGAGAAGGAGTTCTTGGCTGTGTTATAATGTGTGAGTATTGAGTAAGACTCAAGACCTGACCACGGCAAAAGTGAGAGAGAGGACGAAGGTCGTCCCCTATGCTTTAGACGTAGGCTCCATAGTATGCTATGATGTGTACCGCACCTAAAGTGTGCCTTGCCATGAGTCAGTCGAGGGGTACAAGTGTGATCCGGGAATGGATCACAGGACATCGGTCAAGGTTATCCTTAGTAACTAGTGGACTAAGGAATTTTCTCGATTATGGAGTTGGTAAAGGAGTTCGTCGTAAAGGGTTACGCCGATGCGAACTTTGACACTAATCCGGATTATTCTGAGTAGTAAACCGGAATCGTATAGTAGAACAATTATTTGGAATAGCTCCAAATAGAGCATGGTAGCTGCATCTAGGAGATGACATAGAGATTTGTAAAGCACACATGGATCTGAAAGATTCAGACCCGTTGACTAATAACCTCTCTCACAAGCGAGATATGATCAAACCCCATGGATGTTGAATTCATTCCAATCACATAGTGATGTGAACTAGATTATTGACTCTAGTGCAAGTGGGAGACTGTTGGAAATATGCCCTAGAGGCAATAATAACATGGTTATTATTATATTTCCTTGTTCATGATAATTGTCTATTGTTCATGCTATAATTGTATTAACTGGAAACCGTAATACATGTGTGAATACATAGACCACAACATGTCCCTAGTGAGCCTCTAGTTGACTAGCTCATTGCTCAATAGATGGTTATGGTTTCCTGACCATGGACATTCGATGTCATTGATAACGGGATCACATCATTAGGAGAATGATGTGATGGACAAGACCCAATCCTAAGCATAGCACACGATCGTATAGTTCGTTTGCTAAAAGCTTTTCTAATGTCAAGTATCATTTCCTTAGACCATGAGATTGTGCAACTCCCGGATACCGTAGGAATGCTTTGGGTGTGCCAAACATCACAACATAACTGGGTGGCTATAAAGGTGCACTACGGGTATCTCCAAAAGTGTCTGTTGGGTTGGCACGAATCGAGACTGGGATTTCTCACTCCATGTGACGGAGAGGTATCTCTGGGCCCACTCGGTAATGCATCATTATAATGAGCTCAATGTGACTAAGTTGTTAGTCATGGGATCATGCATTACAGAACGAGTAAAGTGACTTGTCGGTAACGAGATTGAACGAGGTATTGGGATACTGACAATCGAATCTCGGGCAAGTAACGTACCGATTGACAAAGGGAATTGTATACGGGATTGCTTGAATCCTTGACATCGTGGCTCATCCGATGAGATCATCGTGGAACATGTGGGAGTCAACATGGGTATCCAGATCCCGCTGTTGGTTATTGGCTAGAGAGCTGTCTCGATCATGTCTGCATGATTCCCGAACCCGTAGGGTCTACACACTTAAGGTTCGGTGACGCTAGAGTTGTTATGGGAATTAGTGTGCAGTTACCGAATGTTGTTCGGAGTCTCGGATGAGATCTCGGATGTCATGAGGAGTTCCGGAATGGTCCGGAGGTAAAGATTTATATATGGGAATTCCTATTTTGACCACCGGAAAATGTTCGTGATTTTTCGGTATTGTACCGGGAAGGTTCTAGAAGGTTCCAGAGTGGGGTCCACCTGCATGGGGGGACCCACATGAACGTGGGTAGTGGGGGCAAGGCCCCACACCCCTGGTCAAGGTGCACCAAGATCCCCCCTTAGAAGGAATAAGATCATATCCCGAAGGGATAAGATCAAGATTCCTAAAAAGGGGGATAACAATCGGTGGGGAAGGAAATGATGGGATTTCTTTCCTCCCACCTTTGCCAATGCCCCAATGGACTTGGAGGGCAAGAAACCAGCCCCCTTCACCCCTATATATAATGGGGAGGCGCATGGGAGCTGTACCCTTCCCCTAGCGCAGCCCTCTCCCTCCCCAACACCTCCTCCTCCTCCGTAGTGCTTGGCGAAGCTCTGTCGGAGAACTGCAAGCTCCACCACCACGCCGTCGTGCTGCCGGAGCTCTCCCTCAACTTCTCCTCTCCCCTTGCTGGATCACTAAGGAGGAGACGTCCCTGGGTTGTACGTGTGTTGAACGCGGAGGCACCGTTCTTCGGTGCTTAAATCGGATTCGGCCGCGATCTGAATCGCTTAGTGAACGACTCCACCGACCGCGTTCTTGCAACGCTTCCGCATCGCGATCTTCAAGGGTATGAAGATGCACTCTCCTCTATCTCATTGCTAGTTACTCCATAGATTGATCTTGGTGATGCGTAGACAATTTTGAATTTCTGCTACGTTCCCCAACAATTCCCACCACCAGCCAGGCCCTGCGGCGACGGCAGCCTCACACCGCAGCCGAACCAGTGAACCCTCATACTCCTCTCTGCGCGGGCTTCCACTACCGCGTCTTCCCCGGCTCCCCATCATCCCCTTACTAGGCCTCACCGTCGTCCACCGCCGTGGTGCTCTCGACGCGGCCTGGTCAACGTGGTCAAGGAGCGACTTCCATCGGACGTGGACTGTACGTGGAGAGGCTGACAGCTGGGTCCACGGCCGCAGCAAGGAAGTGCCTCCTTATTACACGGAAAATAATGATTCCTCCACCTGACAGCTGGGACCCATCGGACGGGCCACTGTATTTTGCGAAAAAACGTTTCCCCCTGACTGCTGGGACCCACCAGCTACATCTTCGCACGCAAGGAAGTGCTCCCGGGCAAAAAAAAAACAATTCACCCCCCTGACTGCTGGGACCCACCAGCTACATCTTCGCACGCAAGGAAGTGCGTCCGGGCAAAAAAATGATTCGCCCCCCTGACTGCTAGGACCCACCAGCTACATCTTCGCATGCAAGGAAGTGCCTGACAGTCGGGACCCACCTGGTCGAAGCGTACGTAGCGTTGTCATTCTGGTCACGAACATGTACGTACATATATACTGGTCGATGTAGAGGCGCGCACGTGTCGCAGTAGAGGTGCGTACGTGTCGTAGTAGAGGCGCGCACGTAGCATGTACACGTACGTACAATAGCCAGGTTGCAAGAAAGAAAATACGGCCACGTACGTACATACGGGCAGGGTCTCGAACGCCTACTCGCGCATACGTTTGGCCAGGGATCGTGTACATGGCTGGGTCGGAACGGAGAAACAGCATCATCGTCGTGTTCATGGGGAGGCAACGGAATGCGTCGTGTTCATGGGGAGGCAATGGAATGTGTTGTGTTCATGGGGAGGCAACGGAGTGCGTCGTGTTCATCGGGAGGCAACGGAACGCGTGGGAGCCAACCGGCTGGGTCGGAACGGAATGTGTGGTCGTGTTCATCGGGAGGGCTTGGACGGAATAGGCGATGGAAACGAGGCCTGGCGTACCACAAAACGGAGGAAACGGCCTTGTGTTCGACCAGCCACGTTTGAAATGGGGGTCCTGTTGATCGGGAGGGGTGTGGCTTACCGCAAACGGAGGAAACGGACCTCCTATGGTCGAAACGGGGGTCTTGTTGACCGGGAGGGGTGTGGCGTATCGCAAAACAGATGAAACGGGCATCCTACGGTCGAAACGGGTGTCCTGTTGATCGGGAGGGGTGTGGCGTACCGCAAAATGGACGAAACGGACTTGTGTTGGAGCGCTACGGTCAAAACAGTGGTCCTGTTCATCGGGAGGAGTGTGGCGTACTGCAAAACGGGACTCCACGGGATACTGTTCATCTCCACCGTCGACCTCCTCCAGCCTCCATGGGCTACCGTCGACCTCCTCCAGCCTCCACGGGCTACCGTCAACCTCCTCCAGCATCCATGGGCTCCTGTTCATCAAGCCTCCACCGCGCGCTACTCCACTGGCTACTGTTCAACCACCCCTCCATGGGCACCCCTCCACCTTCTACTGTTCATCCAGCCCTCCACACCACGGGGTCCTATTCAACCACCCCTCCACGGGCACCCCTCCACCGTCTACTTTTCATCCAGCCCTCCACACCACGGGGTCCTGTTCATCCAGAGGCAACGCCACCGCTGATACGTCTCCAACGTATCTATAATTTTTGATTGCTCCATGCTACTTTATCTACTGTTTTGGACTATATTGGGCTTTATTTTCCACTTTTATATTACTTTTGGGACTAACCTATTAACCGGAGGCCCAACCCAGAATTCCTGTTTTTGCCTATTTCAACGTTTCGAAGAAACGGAATATCAAACGGAGTCCAAACGGAATGCAACCTTCGGGATCGTGATTTTCCAACCGAACGTGATCCAGGAGACTTGGATCCTACTCCAAGCAGTGCCTGAGGAGGTCATGAGGGTGGAGGGCGCGCCCCCTAGGCGCGCCCCCTACCTCGTGGGCCCCCTGACGCTCTACCGATGTACTCCTTCCTCCTATATATACCTACGTATGCCCGAACGATCAGAACAAGAGCCAAAAACCTAATTCCACCGGCACAACCTTCTATATCCACGAGATCCCATCTTGGGGCCTGTTCTGGAGCTCCGCCGGAGGGGGCATCCACCATGGAGGGCTTCTACATCATCAGTGAGGGAGTCCTGGATTAGGGGGTGTCCGGATGGTCGGACTATAGCCTTTGGCCGGACTCCTGGACTATGAAAATACAAGATTGAAGACTTCGTCCCGTGTCCGGATGGGACTTTCCTTGGCATGGAAGGCAAGCTTGGCAATACGGATATGTAGATCTCCTACCATTGTAACCGACTCTGTGTAACCCTAACCCCCTTTGGTGCCTATATAAACCAGAGGGTTTTAGTTCGTAGGACGAACAACAATCATACCATAGGCTAGCTTCTAGGGTTTAGCCTCTCTGATCTCGTGGTAGATCTACTCTTGTACTACCCATATCATCAATATTAATCAAGCAGGAGTAGGGTTTTACCTCCATCGAGAGGGCCCGAACCTGGGTAAAAACATTGTGTCCCTTGTCTCATGTTACCATCCGCCTAGACGCACAGTTCGGGACCCCCTACCCGAGATCCGCCGGTTTTGACACCAACAATCACCATAGCCCCTCCAATGAAGTGTGAGTAGTTTACTTCAGACCTTCGGGTCCATAGCTAGTAGCTAGATGGCTTCTTCTCTCTTTTTGGATCTCAATACAATGTTCTCCCCCTCTCTTGTGGAGATCTATTCGATGTAATCTTCTTTTTGCGGTGTGTTTGTTGAGACCGATGAATTGTGGGTTTATGATCCAGTATTATCTATGGAAAATATTTGATTTTTCTCTGAATTCTTTTATGTATGATTGAGTTGTCTTTGCAAGTCTCTTCGAATTGTCCTTTTTGGTTTGGCCAACTAGATTGGTAGTTCTTGCAATGGGGGAAGTGCTTAGCTCTGGGTTCAATCTTGCGGTGTCCTTACCTAGTGACAGAAGGGGCATCAAGGCATGTATTATACTGTTGCCATCGAGGATAACAAGATGGGGGTTTTATCATATTGCATGAATTTGTTCCTCTACATCATGTCATCTTGCTTAAGGCGTTACTCTGTTTTTAACTTAATAATCTAGATGCATGCTGGATAGCGGTCGATGAGTGGAGTAATAATAGTAGATGCAGAATCGTTTCGATCTACTTGTTTTGGACGTGATGCCTATATACATGATCATTGCCTAGATATACTCATAACTATGCTAAATTCTGTCAATTGCTCAACAGTAATTTGTTCACCCACCGTAGAATACTTATGATCTTGAGATAAGCCACTAATGAAACCTATGGCCCCCTGGTCTATTCTCACCATATCAATCTATATCATTTTATTTACTTGCTTTGTTTTACTTTGCCTTTTACTTTTTACTTTGCATCTGTCTATCAAAAATACCAAAAATATTATCTCTATCAGATCTCACTCTCGTAAGTGATCGTGAAGGGATTGACAACCCCTAAGCGTTGGTTGCGAGTTGCTATCGTTTTGTGTAGGTACGAGGGACTTCTGCGTGGTCTCCTACTGGATTGATACCTTGGTTCTCAAAAACTGAGGGAAATACTTACGCTACTTTGCTGCATCATCCTCTCCTCTTCAGGGAAATCCAACATAGTGCTCAAGATGTAGCAAGAAGAATTTCTGGCGCCGTTGCCAGGGAGGCTCACGCAAGCAAGTCAACAAAACCAAGTACCCATCGCAATCCCTATCTCTCGCATTACATTATTTGCCATTTGCCTCTCCATCTCCTCTCCCCCACTTCACCCTTGCCGTTTTATTTGCCCTCTCTTTCCCAATCTCCTCTCTCTTTTCCGTTTGCCTTTTTCTCGTTGCCTTTCTGTTTGCTTGTGTGTTGGATTACTTGTTGCCATGGCGCAAGATAATACCAAATTGTGTGATTTCTCGAATACCAATAATAATGATTTCCTTAGTACTCTGATTGCTCCTCTTAATAATGATGAGTCTTGTGAAATCAATACCGCTTTGCTGAATCTTGTTATGAAAGATCAATTTGCCGGCCTTCCTAGTGAAGATGCCGCTACTCATCTAAACAATTTTGTTGATTTGTGTGATACGCAAAAGAAGAAAGATACGGATAACAATATTGTCAAATTGAAGTTATTTCCGTTTTCACTTAGAGATCGTGCTAAAGTTTGGTTTTCGTCTTTGCCTAAAAATAGTATTGATTGTTGGAACAAGTGCAAAGGTGCTTTTATCTCTAAGTATTTTCCTCCCGCTAAGATTATCACTCTTAGGAACGACATCATGAATTTTAAACAACTTGATCATGAGCATGTTGCCCAATCTTGGGAAAGAATGAAATTAATGCTTCGGAATTGCCCTACTCATGGTTTGAATTTATGGATCATTATACAAAAAATTTATGCCGGACTGAATTTTGCTTCTAGAAATCTTTTAGATTCGGCAGCGGGAGGCAATTTTATGGAAATTATGTTAGGAGATGCTACAAAATTGCTTGATAATATTATGGCTAATATTCTCAATGGCACACCGAAAGATCTTCTAGTAAAAAAGTGCATGCTATAGAAGAAATCAATGTTTTGAGTGAAAAGATGGATGAACTTATGAAGATGTTTGCTCCTAAAAATACCCCTCTTGATCCCAATGATATGCCTTTATCTACTTTTCTTGAGAATAACAATGAATCTATGGATGTGAATTTTGTTGGTAGGAATAGTTTTGAACGCTTATAGAGGGAATTTTAATCCTAGGACTTATCCTAGTAATCCTCCTAACAATTATGGAAATTCCTACAACAACTCTTATGGAAATTTTAATAAGATGCCCTCTGAATTTGAGAGTAGTGTTAAAGAGTTTATGAATTCACAAAAGAATTTTAATGCTTTGCTTGAAGAGAAATTGCTTAAAGTTGATGATTTGGCTAGGAACGTTGATAGAATTTCTCTTGAAACTGATTCTTTAAAGCTTAGATCTATTCCCCCTAAGCATGATATCAATGAGTCTCTCAAAGCCATGAGAATTTCCATTGATGAGTGCAAGGAAAGAACCGCTAGGATGCGTGCTTCCAAAGATGCCTTTATTAAAGCGTGTTCTTCCAATTCCTATGAAAATCAAGATGAAGATCTAAAAGTTATTCATGTGTCCCCCATTAAATCTTTGTTTTGCAATATGAATCTTGATGAATCTGAAGATTATCTTCCTTTACCTAGAAGGCGTTCTAAGAATTCGGAGTTTCTAGATGTTGATGATGAATTTGATGATAGTGGAATTGAAATAAATAAAAACCGTTATGTTGCTAAACCCACTATTTTGGATCTCAAGGAATTTAGTTATGAAAATTGCTCTTTGATTGGTTGTATTTCCTTGTTGCAATCCGTGCTAGATTCTCCTCATGCTTATAGTCAAAATAAGGCCTTTACCGAACACATTGTTGATGCCTTGATGCAATCTTATGAAGAAAAACTTGAGTTGAAAGTTTCTATCCCTAGAAAACTCTATGATGAGTGGGAACCTACTATAAAAATTAAAATTAAATATTATGAGTTTCATGCTTTGTGTGATTTGGGTGCTAGTGTCTCTATTATTCCCAAAACTTTATGTGATTTGCTAGATTTCCATGATTTTGATGATTGCTCTCTAAACTTGCATATTGAGGATTCCACTATTAAAAAGCCTATGGGAAGAATCAATGATGTTCTTATAGTTGCAAATAGGAATTATGTGCCCGTAGATTTTATCGTTCTTGATATAGGTTGCAATCCTTCATGTCCTATTATTCTTGGTAGACCTTTCCTTAGAACGATTAGTGCAATTATTCATATGAAGGAAGGGAATATTCGATTCCAATTTCCCTTAAAGAAGGGCATGGATCACTTCCCTAGAAAGAAAACAAAATTACCATATGAATCTATCATGAGAGCCGGTTATGGATTGCCTACCAAAGATGGCAATACCTAGATCTATCCTTGCTTTTATGCCTAGCTTGGGGCGTTAAACGATAGCGCTTATTGGGAGGCAACCCAATTTTATTTTGTGTTTTTTGTTTTTGCTTCTGTTTAGGAATAAATAATCCATCTACCTTATGTTTGGATGTGGTTTTATGTTTTAATTAGTGTTTGTGCCAAGTAGAACCTATAGGATAACCTACGATGATAGTTGATTTGATTCTGCTGAATGTTGGAAATATGAGCAATTTACAGAATGATTTTATTAACAGAAATAGTAGATAAAAACTGACTAAAATAATAGAGATAAAGCATTGTTGGAAATATGAGCAATTTACAGAATGATTTTATTAACAGAAATAGTAGATAAAACATGACTAAAATAATAGAGATAAAGCAAGTCATGCGTTACGACAGAGAGAAGGTAAATAGCTTCAGATATATGAACCGTAGCCAAACATATCTATAGCGAGACGGTAGAACTAGTTGCATATATGAAATAGAACCTAACATATGTAGGGCAAGTACTAGTAGAGGTAATGTGGCGAACATGTGATGAGAAAGAAGATGACATACGGGACAACAAAGAAAGAATCTTGGACTTGGGGTCGGTGTCCTTGCCAGCCATGTCGCCGAGGAGGTTGTCGACGCCGGGAAGAAGTCGTCGTCGGGAAGTAGTCGTCGGCGACGGATCGTCCGTGATGAAGAAGCCAGAGTCGCTACGAGCGCTCTCCAAAACCTTATCACCCTTCTCCCGTATAAGACTCAAAAGGTGCGGTTCGGAGGTTTATCGTGTCCGACTCATGGTGCACGCCGCAAGCCGGGATGAGGAAGACAACAGCAACGCAGAGAATGGAACTTGTGTGGCTAGAGGAAGAGGACCTTCTGATGTGTCTCTCTGGAGAGGAGCGACCTCTCTTATATAGGCACAAGAGATGGATGCGAACAGGCTGCGATGGGAGGTGAAGCAACGGAGGGAGGCGAAGTGAACAGGCGGCACGCGAAGGGTGCGCCGTTCATATTAACTGTCCACTACCGCAAAACTCTCCAGCTCCCAAGTGACCTTTCGTATACCCGTAGTGCGTGGCAAAAATTAGACATCGGCTCGGCTCATTCCCGCAACCCGCGGCGCGTTGTGACGTGACGAGGCGAGGCGAGGCGAGGCATGGCATGGCTAGGCGGGCGGCGGAGGAGGAGCGCGCGTGGATGTCCCTCTTGTTCTCATGCTCGTACAAGTAGGGAAAGAACCTCCCTTATAAGGAGGTCCAACTCCCACTAGACTAGCAATGTGGGACTAAACTTTAGTAGTATCCCTTGCCTTGCACAAATGGGCTAAGTGGGTCTCTAGGATTTATTAGGAATTTCTGAAATAGTTATTGGGCTGCCCCAATATAGACTAAATTCCAGCAATCCCCCACCAGATCCCAGAGGCACACGGAATTTGCCTATGGTTCCAAAACACTATTTTATATACCGGTACTGCAGTGGAGACTGTTAAGTTGAACTTCCACCTAGAACTCTATGCTACACTAGTAAGCAACTTGAACATTGGACTGGGCCTTGAACTGCAAGTTTTCTGCGAATCTAGCTTCACATAAAGCCTTGACCGATACGTGGCTACCGTGGGTCTTCCCTGCGGGTGGAGCTTATGCGTCATACTCCGTGACCTTTCATGAGTTTACTAGAGAGAACCCTACTCTCATAGATTGCGACGCTTGACAATCGACTCATATAGGTGTGTTCTTCAAAAGATGTTCTGCAGATAACATCTCGCTTAAGTAAGCCACTTAGAACACATTAGGATATACATCAACCTGCCATGCAGTTTAGGAGAGTATTGCATCTTCATGGAGTGGTATTGTGAATAGTAGGATACTCTCCTCTCAACACCAATAGCTTGTCTTCCACATCTAATTCACGGGATCTCCGATCACAAAGAATAGGTTACCACTGTGAACAACTCATATTGTGGGTCTCATACCCATCTCCCTCGATGCATTATCTATCATATTACGTGATAAACCCTTAGTAAAAGGATCTACCAGATTTTTAGACGTTTGGATATAATCCAATGCAATAACTCCGGAGTTTCTCATTTTTCTGACAGACTTTAACCTTCTCTGAACGTGTCTTGATGACTTCATGTTATCCTTAGAGCTATTCACTTTCGTGATCACAGTTTGATTGTCACAGTTCATAAGGATACCCGGTACGGGTTTCTCAACAACCGGCAAGTCATTCAAGAGCCGGCGAAGCCAATCTGCTTCGATCGTAGCTGTATCTAGTGCTGTGAGTTCTGCTTCCATAGTTGACCTCGTTAAGATGGTCTGCTTGCAAGACTTCCAAGAAACAGCGCCACCTCCATGAGTGAACACATATCCGCTCGTGGCCTTTATCTCATCAAGATCTCGAGATCCAGATTTGAGTCACTATACCCTTCAAGCACCTTTGGGTGCCCGTGTAGTGAATTCCATAATTCTGATGCCTTTTCAAATAACGCAAAACTCTCTAGAGCTTTCCAATGCACATCTCCTGGTTTTGAGACAAACCGCTCAGCTTGCTAACAGCAAAAGAGATGTCAGTCTTGTAGCATCGCTAAGTACATAAGCGAGCCAATAATCTGAGAATACTTCAATTGATCTCTAGCAATTCTTCGATTCTTTCAAGCAACACGCTAGCATCATATGGTGTTGAGAGGGCTTGCAATCACTATAGCCAAAGCGACTCAAGATCTTTTCCACATAGTGAGATTGAAGCAATGTAATCCCACCATCATCGTCTCTCAACAACTTGATATTCAGAATGACATCAGCTACTCCTAAATCCTTCATCTCAAAACAACGAGATAGGAAATCCTTGACCTCCTTAATAACATTCAGATTTGTTCAAAATCAGTATGTCATCAACATACAAGCAAAGCATAACTCCCTCGCCCCACCATGGCGATAGTACACACATTTGTCACCTTCGTTCACAACAAAGCTCAAGGGTGTTAAAGTTCTTTCAACTTTTCATGCCACTGTTTGGGTGCTTGCTTGAGTCCGTACAAAGACATCAGCAACTTGCATACTTTCCCTTCCTGACCATCTATTACAAACCCATCTGGTTGTTCCATATAAATTTCCTCATCCAACTCTCCATTTAGGAAAGCAGTCTTAACATCCATTTGATGAACGAGAAGACCATGTGAGGCAGCTAGTGAAAGTAGAACTCGAATAGTGGTCAGTCGAGCCACAGGTGAGTAAGTGTCAAAGAAGTCTTCACCTTCCTTTTGGGTATAATCCTTAGCCACGAGCCGAGCCTTGTACTTTTCGATAGTACCATCAGGCCTAAGCTTCTTCTTGAATACCCATTTGCATCCTATAGGTTTGCACCCATAAGGACGATCAGTTATCTCCCAAGTTTCATTCGCCAAGATGGAATCCATCTCGCCATCTAATTGCTTCCTTCCAAGAGTCAAGATCTTCGATGCATAGGCCTCTGAAATAGAACTGGAGTGTCATCTATGAGATACACAAGAAAATCATCACCAAAGGACTTTGCAGTCCTCTGTCTCTTGCTCCTAGTAGGAACTTCGTTGTTCTCCTCCACAGACTTTCAAAATGTTCCATCGAAATGGCAGGTTCAGTAATTGTAACTGGTTCCTGATTCGATGAACTAGGCATCTCCCGATTAGATGAGGTAGCCATATCCTTCATGGGAAAGATATCTTCAAAGAAAGTCGCATCATTCGACTCCATGATCGTACCAACGTGCATGTCCGTACCTCAGATTTTACAACCAAGAATCTATAGCCAATGCTATGAAAAGCATATCCCAGAAAACACAATCCACGCTTTTGGTCCAAGCTTCCGCTTCTTTGGAATTGGAACATTGACTTTCGCCAAACAACCCCATGTTCGCAGATAAGAGAGTTTTAACCTTTTCTTCTCCCATTCCTCGAATGGAGTTATCTCTTTGTTCTTTGTGGGGACTCGATTTAGGACA
This sequence comes from Aegilops speltoides, assembly GCA_021437245.1. Lineage (NCBI taxonomy): Eukaryota > Viridiplantae > Streptophyta > Magnoliopsida > Poales > Poaceae > Aegilops > Aegilops speltoides. The sequence goes on along the minus strand of CM038141.1, from coordinate 419,943,239 downwards.
TGACATGTTGTCAATATCGCCTCCCCCCACCATGCCTTGGAGAGACCCGATGTGTCTAACATGGCGTTAACCAAATCAGTTAGAGTACGGTTCTTTCTTTCAGCCACCCCATTTGACTGAGGTGAGTAGGGAGGCGTCCTCTCATGGATTATACAATGTTCCGCACAAAAAGCATCAAATTCATTGGAAAAATACTCTCCACCACGGTCGGACCTAAGTCTCTTGATTTTCCGATCAAGTTGGTTTTCCACTTCAGCTTTATAGATTTTGAAAAAGTTCAAAGCCTCATCCTTAGATTTCAGAAGATACACACAGCAGTATCTAGTGGAGTCGTCAATTAACGTCATGAAATATTTCTTTCCACCTTTTGTCAAAACACCATTCATTTCACATAGATCTGAATGTATAAGTTCTAGTGGTGCAAGATTTCTTGTCTCCGCAGTCACATGAGATTTACGAGGTTGCTTAGCTTGCACACACACTTGACACTTAGATCCCTTAACGGTGGTGAAACTAGGGATTAAATTCAACTTCGCTAGTCGCGACATGCAACCAAAGTTAGCATGACAAAGTCGTGAATGCCACACATTTGATTCACTATTGTTGCAAATATGATTAACAACTTTATTGCAAACATCTGATAAGGATAAATGAAACAGGCCTCCTGACTCATAGCCTTTACCAACAAAGGTTCCATACTTGGATATTACAAATTTATTCGACTCAAAGACAAGCTTGTAGCCATCTCTACACGTAAGAGGTCCGCTAACAAGATTTTTATTGACGGAGGGACATAATGCACGTTCTTCACCAAGACGATCTTCCCAAAGTAAACTTCAGATCGACCATGCCAACACCACAAACGAAGCACTTGAACCGTTGCCCATCAGACGGTTGAAGTTCCCGCGTCCGATAAGACGAAAACATGGAAATATCACCGCATACATGCACATTAGCACCGTGTCAATTAACCAATCAGAGAATGACATACTTGAAAGAATAGTGGGAAATATACCATACCCAAGATCCTTCATGTCAATGTCTCGATGACAACATTAGCGGTCTTGCCGCCTTTCCCAGATGACGCTTGTCATAGCGATTGGGGCAACTAGGAGCCCAATGATCAGATCTCCACACACATGACAATCACCTTTCTTCTTGTCATTCTTCTTCTTGAAGTTCGTGTGCTGCACAGCCTTGTTCTTCCCATCAAACTTTCCTTTACCATCAAACTTGCCCTTGTTCTTGAACTTGTGGGATGGAAGTTTTCCTCTGCACTGATTGGCACTAGATCCTCCTCAATACCTCAAACACGTGTGTCCTTTGCTCTCGCCTTTTCTTCCACATCAAGAGTGCCAATGAGATCCGGACGGAAAACTCCTGCCTCTTATGCTTCAGCAAGGTAGCAAAGTTCCTCCACGAAGGAGGAAGCTTAGTGATGATACCCCGCAACAAACTTGTCCGGTAGGATACAATTGAAGTGCTCAAGTTCTCTAGCAAATGATCAGATCTCGTGAGCCTGCTCAACCACGGAGCGCTCTTCACCATCCTGTAATCATAGAATTGCTCCATGATGTACAACTCGGTGCCGCATCCGAGACCCCAAACTTGGCCTCGAAAAGGCCCCACATATCTTTTCCATTGTCAATTGACGATAAGCATCAACTATGTTCTCACCAAGAACACTCAAGAGAGCAGCCTTAAACAAGGTATCCATTTTCTGAAAAACTTGTGCTGTTGGGCATCTTGCTCTCCTTCAGTTTGCCAAGAGTGGCGCCATAGCAACTCATGGTTTGAAACCATAAGACTGCTCTCACGCGCCACCTCTTATAGTGGATACCCTCAAACATAGGAGGTCTCATGGAAGCAGCAAAACCATTCGAGGTAAATTGCCTATAATAAGGTTTTTGGATTGTTGGAAATATGAGCAATTTACAGAATGATTTTATTAACAGAAATAGTAGATAAAACATGACTAAAATAATAGAGATAAAGCATTGAATGATTTTATTAACAGAAATAGTAGATAAAACATGACTAAAATAATAGAGATAAAGCAAGTCATGCGTTACGACAGAGAGAAGGTAAATAGCTTCAGATATATGAACCGTAGCCAAACATATCTATAGCGACGGTAGAACTAGTTGCATATATGAAATAGAACCTAACATATGTAGGGCAAGTACTAGTACAGTAATCGTGGCGTAACATGTGATGAAAGAAGATGACATACGGACAACAGCAAGAACAATCTTCGGACTTGGGGTCGGTGTCCTCGCCAGCCATGTCGCCGAGGAGGTTGTCGACGCCGGGAAGAAGTCGTCGTCGGGAAGTAGTCGTCGGCGATCGGATCGTCCGTGATGAAGAAGCCAGAGTCGCGCTGAGCGCCTCCAAAACCTTATCACCCTTCTCCGCATAAGACTCAAAAGGTGCGGTTCGGAGGTTTCATCGTCCCGACTCATGGTGCACGCCGCAAGCCGGGATGAGGAAGACAACAGCAGCGCAGAGAATGGAACTTGTGTGGCTAGAGGAAGAGGACCTTCTGATGTGTCTCTCTGGAGAGGAGCGACCTCTCTTATATAGGCACAAGAGATGGATGCGAACAGGCTGCGATGGGAGGTGAAGCAACGGAGGGAGGCGAAGTGAATAGGCGGCACGTGAAGGGTGCGCTGTTCATATTAACTGTCCACTACCGCAAAACTCTCCAGCTCCCAAGTGACCTTTCGTATACTCGTAGTGCGTGGCAAAAATTAGACATCGGCTCGGCTCATTCCCGCAACCCGCGGCGCGTCGTGACGTGACGTGACAAGGCGAGGCGAGGCGAGGCGAGGCGAGGCGAGGCGTGGCGTGGCGAGGCGGGCGGCAGAGGAGGAGCGCGCGTGGATGTCCCTCTTGTTCTCATGCTCGTACAAGTAGGGAAAGAACCTCCCTTATAAGGAGGTCCAACTCCCACTAGACTAGCAATGTGGGACTAAACTTTAGTAGTATCCCTTGCCTTGCACAAATGGGCTAAGTGGGTCTCTAGGATTTATTAGGAATTTCTGAAATAGTTATTGGGCTGCCCCAATATAGACTAAATTCCAGCACTGAAAAACAGAAACTTTGCGCGCACGAATTTAGTTATGATAAATCACAGGAACGTGATTTTGCGTTCATTCTTTTTACTGTTGTTCAATAAACAAATTTTCCAGGACTTCCTGTTTTGGTAGAATTTGTAGAGTTCCATAAGTTTATGTTAGTTACAGATTGCTACAGACTGTTCTTTTTTTGACAGATTCTGTTTCTCGTGTGTTGTTTGCTTATTTTGATGAATCTATGGTTAGTAAAATAGTTTATAATCCATAGAGAAGTTGGAATACAATAGGTTTATCACCAATATAAATAAAGAATGAGTTCATTACAGTACCTTGAAGTAGTCTTTTGTTTTCTTTCTCTAACGGAGCTCACGAGATTTCTGTTGCACTACTAGGAAAAGGGCTACTAATGGCGCACCAGTTTTGCCTACTAATGGCGCACTGCTGGTGCGCCATTAGTATCACGCCACTAGTATTTTTTACTAATGGCGCACCACTGGTGCGCCATTAGTATCTGGTATACTAATGGCGCACCGTGTAGTGCGCCATTAGTATGGAACAACATGCGCCATTAGTATGCCTCCCAGGGGGGCATACGTAACCATGTGCTTTGTCATACTAATGGCGCACTCTGTAGTGATGCGCCATTAGTATCCTTTGGCATACTAATGGCGCACCTTGAGGTGATGCGTCATTAGTATGAATATTAGGTTTTTTTTTACTTTTCTAATTTTTGTATAGGTTACAAAATATATTATTTGAAAGAATATAGACAGCAGCACACAACAACAACAGATTCATCGAATACAATAGAAGATTAGTCTCCGAATACAATTCATCATATTAGTCTCCGAATTCAAAAGACCGAACAAAGATAGAACATTACAAGTCTCAAGACCGCGAGTATCGAGTTTGTCTTCACATTAGAAGTCGATATCGATCATCTAAACTACCATCACATAGAAGAGAGTTGCGGTCATCACGATGAGCATCATCGCGATCAAACTGGTCTTCATCCGTTCCTCCAACGCCCTCCTCTCTCCCGCTAGATAGCGGGCGATCTAGATTCGCCTCCGCCCTAGTGGTGTACCCTTTGTAATCATTATCGCTGAAATGGTGAACCTGTCTCCGACACTCCTCCCAGTCGTCGTAGACTCCGGGAACCTTACCCTTGTACACGACATACGACGGCATCTCTATGCACAAGCCAAACAATAGACAATACATAGGCAATATGTAAGTATGCAACAAAAGGATCGAAAGAGAAAAGCAAGACATTAATAGCACGATTCATGGTCCTACTAATAAATAGCATCGATTACACCTAAGTTGAACGACTGTCCAAACCAAAGAGACATACGAATTCATTAAAGTTTAATTACAACATGAGCCAATCAATGTTTCAGAACTACACATCACTACTTTCGACTCGACTCATGGGACAGGAGCGTGGATGAAGCCGCCGTCTGTCGTGATGGTCAGGAAATCGCGGTCGTTGTCAGCCTGCATTTGTAGCATTCCGTCTATCTCACTGTTGGACGGTTGATATCTGAGGAAGAACGGCCCTGAGGTATGAAGGACATCTTGATGGATGATGTCCGCAAACTCCGACTGGATGCAAAAGAATTCTTGTCTGAGGTCCGCGTCCTGGATTGCCGACAAGCTCGCGGCCCAATTGTTGAGATTATCTGGTAGCAGAAGGTGATGATGGTCCCTTACGATCGCCCGCATCTGATGGAGGGCGTAGTAGGCATCCTTCTGACCGCCAGGCGGCTGCTTGACGTAGCAGAACTTCGTATTGTGGAAGAACATGTGCTTGCCGTACTTACGAAATGCTCTGGTGAAGGTGCCTCCAGATTTAGCGTAGCCGGGGAGAACATCATCAAGAACTTTCTTGATATTTGTGTAGTCTATCTTGGAGTTACGGTTCGGGTCGAAATACGTGGCCATGGAATATTTCGGGCTTAAGAGGATGAGTGTGCAATGTGTGTCACTGCACAGAACACAGAATGTTAGAAAAAAAGAACGATCGAAATCTAAGAAATCATATGTTACGGGGCAGTTAAGGGATGACTTACTCGGGAAAGTAAGCCACAAGGAAGTTATCCTTATCTGGGTTTGCCAGAATGACGCCTTCGAGGTGTGAACTCGCGACTTGGCGGTCCCCAGCGCTGCTCAAGTGCTTGGCACGCATGTAGAAGGGGTCGACTATCACGATGTCCGGGGTCTTGTCTCTAATGATCCGCATCTCCATACTTAGCGAAAATAGTCGAACGAAGGTGTAGTGCAGCGAATGAAGGTTAAACATAGCAAAGATGTGATCAAACCATAGGACGATCGTACCCCCGATGTCGCCATCCACAAAGCCCTTGCCCTCTGGCACCTTGGCCACGAAAACCGGGTATGCCACATCATTCTCTCTGAGACGCCACTTCTCCAAAGAAAGAACATTGTCGTGCAGACTCCGCATAGCATCAGTTGCAGCATTGAGCATATTTGTCGGCAGCATCACCCTACCCGCCACATGCACCCTCCTCGAGATATCCTTAGGTGAAGGTGGCCCGTCCTGAGCACGGATCGAACTCGGTGCCGGCTAGCTCGCACTGGCGCCCTTGTTAGTCTTTTGTTTCCGTCCCTTCTTCTTGATCTCCTGTAATGGGACCGAGTTCTGCTCCCAGACCACCTTCCTGAGCGTGTTGGGGATGATAATATTTCGCACCTCAGCTATCTGAGGCTCGGTGAAGGCGGAGTTGGGGCGTCTCTCGAGAATCGAACACCGCATTTACGCCTATTGCAATTGGATTTCTCCGCTGTACCAGCTAGATCGCGGTCGTCTTGGTTGGGTTCTTGAGAAAGAGGCCCGCAGAACTCGTCAGCGTACCCATGTTCGGCAAAGTACTTATCAACGTTGGTAAATGTACCATCGTCGTTGTCGTCGTTGTCCGGACCCTGTGCCATGTGCATGTCCGGATCCTGTGCCATAGGGATATCCGGCAGGTCCAATAGCGTTGCGGCGTTCTTGCCATGGCTTGGTGCCGGCACGACTGGCGGTCTTGTCTGTGGGGTGGTGTTCCCCGCCCCCAAACAAATCTGGCTCTTCAGACAAAGCAGGGGCCAGCTTACGCAGGTGCTGAGGGTCATCTCATCTTCTTCGTCGGCCCCAGCGGGTCGAATCAGAGGTAACAACTCGTCGCAGCCTGGCAGCACCCGAACCACTTCAACCCTATACACTGTGGGTGGCATCGGATTACCGTGGAACATGGGATTGCCCAGTTGAACGATTCTGCCCTTGGCGACATTGACCAACTCGTCGCCCACGAAGTGCAGAAGAGTGCAAGGAACATCGGCAGCGCCCTGCGAAAACATGTAGGGCGTTAGGGATGCCCAGTCAAAGGCAAGGAGATGAAGTGATCGGCTGAGAGGCTTAGTTACCATGATGCCATCGAGCTCGGCTAATGTCGAGGCAGCGCCAATGGCAGGCGTGCAACTGACGGAGGGGCCGCTTGCTGGCGAGGTGCCAGCCGGCGTACACCCGGGTGCATTAAGCTCCAATGCACGTGCCGACGCCGGAGACACGAATACCGCCTCCGCCGGAGACCCCAATGGCACCACCGGAGACACCAATGGCGCCACCTGTGCGTTGTGCGAGTTGCTGGCCGTGAAGCTGGGAACCGGGGGAGGCCCCTGTTGGCCACCCGCAATCCACGTCGTCAGCCCATGAATCAACGTAGGCACCATGGCGTTGAGCTTCGTTCCCAGTTGTTGTTCCACTTGCTCTTGGACAAGCTCCGAAATCTGCTCCACTTGTGCCTTGAGTGTTTCAACCTCGCGCGACTGGCTTTCCGAGCTGGTCTTTTTCTCCTTTCGCCCCCCAGTGGTATAGTATGACGACCATTTTGTGGACAAGCCTTTGCCGGCCACACGACCAGCTGACGTCGGCTTACTGAGCTTATCCTTGTTTTTCATTATGTCCAACGCCCTATTTAAAGGGGTGTCGAAAGGGGAGCTCTTAGACGACCCCGTGCTACTGCTTTCAGTGTCCTGCGGAAGGAATGTGAACCATTTAGAAATATTGGGGATTAATTAGAATGCAACCATATGGAGCTAATTACGCGGGGGTGTATTCCTTACCAGAACAAGCTCGAGCGCCTTGATCTTCGGATCCGTGGTAAGCTCCTTTGTTACCGGGTCCTCCTTGTACCGGGCCCTGAGAAAGTTCCTGGTCTGCTTGTCATGGTATTTCTCGAAGCGGGGCGGTAGGCCTTGCTCGGCACGCTCCGCGTCCTCCTAGTCCCATATAGGCTCCGCCACTCTGTAACTAACGGGACCGAGTTGGTGGACCCCTAAGTTCAACTTCCGCATTTCTTTCCCCCACTGACTTGATTCGGAGGTTGCACTGCTCTCGCACTTGATCTTGAACTCCTTGTAGTCATCTTCGCTCATCAAAGGATATTTCGCCTTGATCTTGTCATAACTACCACCTTTGTCAATCATTGCCTTCACCGTGCTTCTCCAAGTAGACAGGGTCGTGCTCATCCTCGTGAGGGCGGTACTATTCACTTTATTCCCTGAGAGGCGTGTGTTTGCAAACTCAACGGGGAACTTGTATCGTTCGTGCAGCTTCGTGAAGAGGAGGCTGCGCAAATTCCCGTGGTCCTTATGCCTTAGGTTCTCGGTGTTGATCGAGATGGTGCTCCGGAGAATGCACCCGAACTGAACCGAGTACCCCTTGACTACTTGTTTGGGCGCCATCGGATTCCCGTCGGAGTCCACTTCAGTAAATTCCTCCCTAACGGCACCGGTCCTTCCGTTGCCTCTTCGGTTGGCTGCCATCTGTGTGTGCGCCACCATCATCAGTGGTGGCATCCTCGGCGGCGCCATCAGTGGTGTCATCCCCGATGCCACTAGGTGTTGTGTAGTCAGGATTGGTGTCTTCCGCGGCGTCCTCATAGCGGTGATGTTCTTTCTCCAACTCCTGGGACAGCTCCCAGAGTTGCTTGCCGCCCGAACCGGCGGCCTCATCGTTGTGGGCCATGTTTCGCTCTAAATAGGAAAAAAGTTTGGTCAAAAAGTTGGTTATTGTCAAGGAACAAGATCATGGTCTCATCATTTAGGGTTTGTCGACACCGAGGCATCCTAAAAGCTAAGCTTTTATCATTTAGGGTTTGTCAACGCCGAGGCACCCTAAAAGCCTAAGCGTACATCATTTAGGTTCTCATCGACACCGAGGCATCCGGGGCAGCCAAGTTAAGTTTTCATCATTTAGGGTTTATCGATGCTGAGGCACCCTAGGTTGGGCCTAATCACTTGGCACTAATCACTTGGCTCTATTGCCACCTGCTATGTTCGGTTTATCATCTAGGGTTTATCGATGCTAAGGAGAATTCTAAGTTGGGCCTAATCACTTGGCTCTATTGCCACCTATGGTTTAATGCGCGCACGAATATAATTTTTTTCAATCACAGGAACGTGCTTTTGCGTTGATTATGAATTGGAATTTGTTAGAATACTCTATGTGCCTCACTTATATCTTTTGAGCTTGATAGTTTTGCTCTATGTGCTTCACTTATGTCTTTTTGAGCGTGATAGTTTTGCTCTATGTGCTTCACTTATATCTTTTTGAGCGTGATAATTTTTGCTCTAGTGCTTCACTTAGATTATTTTGAGAGTCTTTAATAGCATGGTAATTTGCTTAATGTTAATATACTTGGTGTTCAAGATATGTGAAACTTTCTTTTGAGTGCGTTGAATACTAAGATAAGTTTGATGCTTGATAATTGTTTTGAGATATGGAGGTGATAATATCAAAGTCTTTCTAGTTGGGTGATTATGAATTTGAGAAATACTTGTGTTGAAGTTTGCAAATCCTGTAGCATGCACGTATGGTTAAAGTTGTGTATCCTTATGAGTGGCGGTCGGGGACGAGCGATGGTATTTTCCTACGAATCTATCCCCCTAGGAGCATGCGCGAAATACTTGATTTTTGGATGACTTCTAAATTTTTGCAATAAGTATATGAGTTCTTTTGACTAATGTTGAGTCCATGGATTATACGCACTCTCACCTTTCCGCCTTTGCTAGCCTCTTCGGTACCGTGCATTGCCCTTTCTCACCTTGAGAGTTGGTGCAAACTTCGTCGGTGCATCCAAACCCCGTGATACAATACGCTCTATCACACATAAACCTCCTTATATCTTGCTCAAAACAGCCACCATACCTACCTAGCATGGCATTTCCATATCCATTCCGAGATATATTGCCATGCAACTTCCACCATCATTATCATCATGACATACATTACTTTTGTCATATTGCCATTGCATGATCATGTAGTTGACATCGTAATTGTGGCAAAGCCACCATGCATTATTTTCCATACATGTCACTCTTGATTCATTGCACCATCCCGGTACACCGCCGGAGGCATTCATATAGAGTCATATCTTGTTGTAAGTTTCGAGTTGTAATCCTTATGTTGTAATCAATAGAAGTGTGAGGATCATCATTATTAGAGCATTGCCCAAATAAAAAAAAGGCCAAAAAAAGGCCCAAAAAATTAAAAAAAGGGGCAATGCTACTATCTCTTTTTCCACACTTGTGCTTTAAAGTAGTACCTTGTTCTTCATGTAGTGAGTCTCATATATTGTGCTTCAAAGTAGCACCTTGTTCCTCATGTAGTGAGTCTCATAAGTTGTCTTTTTATACTAGTGGGAATTTTTCATTGTAGAACTTGGCTTGTATATTCCTACGATGGGCTTCCTCAAATGCCCTAGGTCTTCATGAGCAAGCGAGTTGGATGCACACCCACTAGTTTTCTTTTGTTGAGCATTCATAGCTCTAGTGCATCCGTTGCATGGCAATCCCTACTCCTCATGTTGACATCAATTGATGGGCATCTCCATAGCCCGTTGATTAGCCTCTTCAATATGAGACTTTCTTCTTTTTTTGTCTTCTCCACACAATCCCCATCATCATATTCTATTCCACCCATAGTGATATAACCATGGCTCATGCTCAAGTATTGCGTGAAGGTTGAAAAGTTTGAGATTATTTGAGTATGAAACAATTGCTTGGCTTGTCATCGGGGGTATAGAAGTTGGGAACATCTTTGTGTGACAAAAATTAAGCATAGCCTAACTATATGATTTTGTAGGGATGAACTTTCTTTTGCCATGTTATTTTAAGAAGACATGATTGCTTTGATTAGTATGCTTGAAGTATTATTATTTTTGTGTCAATATGAACTTTTGTCTTGAATCATTCGGATCCGAATATTCATATCACAATTAAGAAGATTTACATTGAAATTATAGCGAAGTATCACTCCGCATCAAAAATTCTTTTTTATCATTTACCTACTCGAGGACGAGCAGCAATTAAGCTTGGGGATGCCTGATAAGTCTCCAACGTATCTATAATTTTTGATTGCTCCATGCTACTTTATCTACTGTTTTGGACTATATTGGGCTTTATTTTCCACTTTTATATTACTTTTGGGACTAACCTATTAACCGGAGGCCCAGCCCAGAATTGTTGTTTTTTGCCTATTTCGGCGTTTCGAAGAAACAAAATATCAAACAGAGTCCAAACGGAATGAAGCCTTCGGGATCGTGATTTTCCAACCGAACGTGATCCAGGAGACTTGGACCCTACTCCAAGCAGTGCCCGAGGAGGTCAAGAGGGTGGAGGGCGCCCCCCTGGGCACGCCCCCTACCTCGTGGGCCCCTTGATGCTCCACCGATGTATTCCTTCCGCCTATATATACCTACGTATCCCCGAACGATCAGAACAGGAGCCAAAAACCTAATTCCACCGCCGCAACCTTCTGTATCCACGAGATCCAATCTTGGGGCCTGTTCTAGAGCTCCGCTGGAGGGGGCATCCACCATGGAGGGCCTCTACATCATCACCATAGCCCCTCCGATGAAGTGTGAGTAGTTTACTTCAGACCTTCGGGTCCATAGCTAGTAGCTAGATGGCTTCTTCTCTCTTTTTGGATCTCAATACAATGTTCTCCCCCTGTCTTGTGGAGATCTATTCGATGTAATCTTCTTTTTGCGGTGTTTTTGTTGAGAGCGATGAATTGTGGGTTTATGATCTAGTATTATCTATGGAAAATATTTGATTCTTCTCTGAATTCTTTTATGTATGATTGAGTTATCTTTGCAAGTCTCTTCGAATTATCCTTTTTTGTTTGGCCAACTAGATTGGTAGTTCTTGCAATGGGAGAAGTGCTTAGCTTCGGGTTCAATCTTGCGGCGTCCTTACCCAGTGACAGAAGGGGCAGCAAGGCACGTATTGTATTGTTGCCATCACGGATAACAAGATGGGGTTTTTATCATATTGCATGAATTTATCCCTCTACATCATGTCATCTAGCTTAAGGTGTTACTTTGTTTTTAACTTAATACTCTAGATGCATTCCTGATAGCGGTCGATGAGTGGAGTAATAGTAGTAGATGCAGAATCGTTTCGATCTACTTTTGGACGTGATGCCTATATACATGATCATTGCCTAGATATACTCATAACTATGCTCAGTTCTGTCAATTGCTCAACAGTAATTTGTTCACCCACCGTAAAATACTTATGCTCTTGAGAGAAGCCACTAGTGAAACCTATGGCCCCTCGGTCTATTCTCATCATATGAATCTATATCATTTTATTTACTTTCTTTGTTTTACTTTGCCTTTTACTTTTTACTTTGCATCTATCTATCAAAAATACCAAAAATATTATCTCTATCAGATCTCACTCTCGTAAGTGACGGTGAAGGGATTGACAACCCCTAAGCGTTGGTTGCGAGTTGCTATCGTTTTGTGTAGGTACGAGGGACTTGTGCGTGGTCTCCTAATGGATTGATACCTTGGTTCTAAAAAACTGAAGGAAATACTTACGCTACTTTGCTGCATCATCCTCTCCTCTTTGGGGAAATCCAATGCAGTGCTCAAGAGGTAGCAACCGCTCACTGTTCATCCACCCCCCCCCCCCCGCAATGCTCACTGTTCATACAACCGATCGGCTTCAGTTAGCAGCAGTAGCGAAGGAATCGCTCGATCGGGTTCAGTTAACAGCCATCGATCGATCGCTCGGTTTTAGTAACGCGTAGCCTGCAGTGCAATCGCTCGGGTTCAGTTAGAGCCCAACACCTCGCTCGGGTTCAGTTAGAGCCAACGCCTCGCACGCACACGCGTACGTGTACGAGAGAAATGCGCATCGCTCGGCCCCCGACCTCCCACCATAACCGGGAACTCCCCAAAATTTTCCTCGCCCTCGCTTCTACCATGGTTTTTTCTGTCATGGACGGCCCAAAGAATGTCATGCAGCTGCGTCTCCGGCCCGCCCAGGACGAAAAGCCCATTTTCTGTCACGATTTTTGGTCATAGAAGTAGGAGCCCACCACATCTATGATGATACCAGGTTTTGTCACAATTATCATCATAGAAGTGTCATATGTATGACAGAAAAAAAAATTCGTTTGGCCCAAAATGTCACGGATGTGTCTTTTTTTTATAGTGTTGTCCTTTGCTACAAAAAGGATTGGGCCACCTTGCTGCACCTTGTTTACTTTTTTTGCTTATTACCCATTACAAATTACCTTATCACAAAACTATCTGTTACCGATAATTTCAATGCTTGCAGAGATTACCTTACTGAAAACCGCTTGTCATTTCCTTCTGCTCCTCGTTGGGTTCGACACTCTTACTTATCGAAAGAACTACGATAGATCCCCTATACTTGTGGGTCATCAAGACTCTTTTCTGTCACCGTTGCCGGGGAGTGAAGCGCCTCTGGTAAGTGGAAATTGGTAAGGAAAAATTTATATAGTGTGCTGAAATTTACTTTACTATGGAAAGTAATCCTTTGAGGGGCTTGTTCGGGGTATCTTCACCCCGACCTGTAGAGCAAAGAGTTGCTCCTCAACCTACTGAATGTACTGAAAATTCTTACTTTGAAATTCCTTCGAGTATGATAGAGAAACTGCTAGCTAATCCCTTTACTGGAGATGGAACATTGCATCCAGATTTGCACCTAATCTATGTGGACGAAGTTTGTGGATTATTTAAGCTTGCAGCTATGCCCGAGGATGTTATCAAGAAGAAGGTCTTCCCTTTATCTTTGAACAGATAGGCATTGACATGGTTTAGGCTATGTGATGATATGGGATCATGGAACTACAACCAATTGAAATTGGAATTTCATTAGAAGTTTTATCCTATGCATCAGGTTCATCGTGATCGTAATTATATATATAATTTTTGGCCCCGCGAAGGAGAAAGCATCGCTCAAGCTTGGGGGAGGCTTAAGTCAATGTTATATTCATGCCCCAATCATGAGCTCTCAAGAGAAATTATTATTTAAAAATTTTATGCTCGGCTTTCTCTCAACAAACGCTCCATGCTCGATACTTCTTGTACCGATTCTTTTATTGAATTCAGATGGGATTTATTATTAAAAGCAACTCTGAAGATTGGGATCTCGACGAAGTTAAGGAGTCAGGTATGACACCTAAGTTTGATTGTATCAAATCTTTTATGGATACCGATGTTTTCCGTGAATTTAGCACTAAATATGGACTTGACTGTCACAGCCCTAGATCAGTCCTTGTTTGACTTTGCTTGATCTTCATGCATCATGTCTAAAATTTCTGAAAGTTGAACTAAGGAAATTTGGAAGCCTCAAAACTTAAATAAAAGAAGGGCAAGAACCCTAAAATCTCATTCAATGAACCCAAAATGCCCATCATCAATGTTTGATAATTTTGGCAAGGCTTTGAGACCAAACCAAAAATAGTGAACATTTTTGTGGAATATTTTGGTCACTGAATTTAAATCACTATTGTATTTGAATTTGTGTTATATCTGTAATATATGGAATATAATTCCAAATGCCTCGGATATATTTTGTGTGCTTTTGGAAAGGTCCATTAAGCAACATAAAAATGGTCAGAGAATATTTGGCAAAGTTTTGAATTCATTTGAATTTGCAAAACAGTGGCAAGTATTAAATAAAAACACAAAACAGAAGAAAAATAGAAAAGGATTAGAAACTCACCTGCCTTACCTGCACTCACCTGCGGCCTGCTACTATAGCCTGCTGGTAGCCCAACCGGCGGCCCAGCCCACAAGGGGCTTCCGTGTCTCCTTCCTACTATGCCAGGAAGATAAACAGGTGCGTGGCAAGCGCCGACGCTGCCCCGGCCACCTTCTGCTTCCCCGGCCCCTTCTAGCGGCGCCACGAAGATGCCCCGAAGCCCCTGTCCCCTCTCCCTCACTCGCTGCTCTCTCTCCCTCCCCTAACTATCTCCCCCGAGCTCACCCAAGAGTCGCCATCGCCGCCGCTCGCCGTTGCCATGCCTAGAGCTGCCCCGTCGCCCTCTGTCTGTTTCCAGAAGTTTTGCCTCGTCTGCCTCGTTCTCTCCGTCGACACGCACGACCGGGGGAGCCCCACAGCATCGTCCTCGTGGCCTTCATCACCGTTTCTGTCTGGCGATCGCCACTGTGGATTCGTCGGCATGAGTGCATCCCCAACTTTGTTCTCGTGCCCGTCGACCTCACTGTGAGCTTCTGCACCCCTCAACCCTCTCTGCATCGACGCGTTCCTTCTCTAGCCGCCGACCGTGAGTAACCGAGTGCCACCGTCCGCCATGGCCGGCGAGCCCGCGCTCCCGAGCCTCTCCTACTCGCTCCAGGGGCACTGACACGCTCCTAGCGCCTCCAAGAGGATGCCTCTCCACTCTGCTTGCTCGCTCGAGCGCTTCAACCGCGTCCCGGCCCCAGCCCGAACTTCGGCCGCCGCCTACTCTGACCACCCCAGCCGTTGTCACTCGCCCAATTGAATGCGACGCACCTTCAGCTACCCGTAGGAGCAAACCACGCGATTTTCCGGCAAGCTTCCGCCATGGTTTTGGTCGTCGTCGGCCGAGCTCCGGCGAGTGCCAACGTGGCACTGTGTTTAGGTGCTAAACCAGCTGCTTAACCCCCCACAGCCACTGACAACGGGCCCAACCCCAGGTCCAACCCCAGTCAGCGCTGGGTTAGACCGGGATTAGTCCCTGAGTGACTGACGTGTGGACCCCACACGTCAGGTTTGACCTGGGTCAGTGTTCTTGACCTGCTGACATAGGCATGACGCAGTGCCTATGCAGAAAATTCCAGAAATTAGTATAAACTTCAAAAATTCGAAAATTCCAGAAATTAATATAAACTTCAAAAATTCATATAAATTCAACCGTAACTCTGAATGAAATAATTTATATATCAAAAATTATCAGAAAAATCCAATCTATCCATCCATATGTACCATTTCCGTGCATGTTTGAATAACTTAAAGCTGTTGTAGACAACAATTTGAATAAATGGCATTTGAAATGCCTTATGTGGAGTTTGAATTTGAACCTAGGGTTCAAACCAACTCCATTTAATTTGTTGCTAGCTGCATTAGCTCGAACCACATCATATTGACATGTTACATTCATGCATCATATTGTTGCATCACATTGATTGTGTTCTCCCTTGTTTGTCGGTGTTTATCCCCTCTCAGTAGACGACATTCCGACGATGAGTTCGATGACACCGATGAAGAACTATACTATCTTCAGAAGTGCCAGGCAAGCAAAACCCCCTTGTTCATTCCGACACAATCCCACTCTCTCGCTCCTGCTCTCTTTTACTGCATTAGGACAACAATGACTCAATTGTTACATGATGCTGTAGTTGAACCCCTTTCCTCTGCATGACCTGTCATTGCCATGGTAAGTAGATGAAACCCACTAGCATGAGTAGGAGTTGTTTGAGCCCTGATGTGCCTACTCATTCCTGCTTGTTTGTCATGCCTGCTACTGCTTAGAGTTGAGTCAGGTATGATTCATCGGGGATGAATTGGAGGTGTGTGAACATGTCCTACTGTGTGTGAGCTAAGTGTGTGAACACGATTTGGTAAAGGTAGCGGCGAGACGCCATGTAGGAGTACATGGTGGGTTGTCTCATTGAAACCGTCCTCAGGAACTGAGTTCTGTGTTTGTGATCCATGAAAAGTTGCTACCACACATTGGGTTCCGGTAACCAACCCTTCTTGACTTATTAATCAGCTTGATCTCTGTCCAGGAGTCGCAACTACTTTATGGTGTTTTTAGGTAGTCCTAGTAGTCTACCAAGTGGCACTCGGTACAGGTGGGCTTGGGACGGACTAGGTGCAGTGGCACGGTGTACCAAGTGGCACCTGGATGGTGGGCTTGGGAACCCTGCTCACATCGTTTGGGGCCGTGAGAGACACCCCGGCTGGATCTCCTTGTGGATGGAACCCGAATAGGCGATAAACCTGGACTAGAGACTTGTGTGGTTAGTCAGGTCGTGGACGACTCCCTCGCCAGGCTTCCGCTTGAAGGTTGTCGAGATACACGACGTGTACATGGTGGTAAGTGGCGAGAGCGTGTGTGAAGAAGTACACTCCTGCAGGGTTAAAATCATCTATTTGAATAGCCGTGTCCGCGGTAAAGGACTCCTGGGTTGCATGTACAGTTCATAGACAAGTGAAAGTGGATACTCTAAAATGCGCAAGATAAGTGTGAGTGCTATGGATGGCGATCTCGTAGGAAGACGGGAGCGGATCCATAGTGGTGTATTGATATGGTGAATATGTGGATTCGTGTGCGCCACCTCAAAATAGTTACTTGCAATCGTAGTTTAGGATAGCCACCGAGTCAAAGATGGCTTGCTGCAGTTAAACTCCACCACCCCCTTTGTTGATACTGATGCATATGTAGATTGTTCTGATGTAAGTCTTGCTGAGTACATTTGTACTCACGTTTGCTTAATTTATGTTTTTGCAGAGAGACTTCAGTCTCGCAAGTAGTTCCGCGTGGACTTCGACGTTTAGCTTGTTACTTCAGCTACGATCTTGTGCCCTCGGCAGGATCTGGTAGATAGTCAGGCTTCTCAGCCTTTTTCATTTGTAGATGTCTGTACTCAGACATGTTAAGCTTCCGCTTGTGCTTTGACTTGTATGCTCTGAATGTTGGGTCAAGAGACCCATGTTTGTAGTATCTCGCTCCTCGGAGCCTATTGATTAAAATACTTGAGTTGTAGAGTCATGTTGTGATGCCATGTTGTATTTGCACATATCGAGCATATTGTGTGTATGTTATTGAAATGCTTGGTATGTGTGGGATCTGACTATCTAGTTATTTATCTTTGGTAGCCTCTCTTACCGGGAAATGTATCCTAGTGCTTCCACTGAGCCTTGGTAGCTTGCTATTGCTCCAGAACACTTAGGTTGGCCGGCATGTGTCCTTCTTCGTTCCTGTGGCTGTCCCTTCGGGGAAATGTCACGCGGTGTCTACCGGAGTCCTGTTAGCCTGCTACAGCCCGGTTTATCGGAGTCCTGCTAGCCAAGTTGCTACAGCCCAGATTCAGTCGTTGATGACCGACACGTTCGTTACTAGGTCATGTATGCCTGTCCCTATAAGTTAGTGCCACTTTGGGATCACGACTAGCCATGTCAGCCCAGGCTCCTTTCATATGGATGCTAGCGACACTATCATATATGTGTGCCAAAAGGCGCAAACAGTCCCGGGCAAGGTAAGGCGACACCTGTGGGAATACCGTGCATGAGGCCGCAAAGTGATATGAGGTGTTACATGCTAGATCGGTGTGGCTTTGAGTCGGGGTCTAACAGCTTTGGTATCAGAGCTTGACTGCCTATAAGATTACCAAGCCAAACTGGTCGAAGTTGAGTCTAGAAATTCTTTAGTTATATAAGGGAATTGATTGTGGATGGGAACGTAAGGATCTTTTTACTCCTTTACCTCATGCCCTTCTGATCCGAGTCATCTTATCCTTCCTACGGGGTTAAGGAAATAGGCTTTCTCTTCTTTCTATCAGGATCACGTGTTACTAATCCGTAGACTTATAAGATTGATGGATTCAAGCCTTAGTTCAGTTCTTACCACCTCCGTGTGTTGACAATTGATCTCGGAACTTTGATATTGTGATGTTGAGTGGTTATGCCACCATGATGCAGGATGCCTCAAATCTTTCGAGCATTTACAGCCGTTATGCTGTCCGAGTCATCCCAGGTTTCTAAACAGTCTGATGCCTTTGCAAATCCCTTCTTTCCGTTCCCGATGTCTCTTTTGGGCCAGTTTAACCACACTAAACGGTGAGTTGAGGTACTCTATTGATTCGACATATATGTTGGAGCTATTGTTATGACCCTAGATGTCTGGAGTATCACCTAGTAATCTAGCCATGTTCTGTGTCTCAGTGTGATGAATCTGGCCATTAATCTCGAAAGCATCCCGTGATGCCACCTAATAGTAGGTATTCTACTCCTTGGGTTTGAGCCCAAGATTCACCCTACCTACTTCGTGTTGATAGTGTTTGTTCGTTCCTTTAGGTTATTAGTAACCTTTGCGATAGTCCTCGAGGTTCGTGGTATACCATTCTTCCAAATACCATGAACTACTTATGGCAGCAGTTCCTCGTTGAACCAAAAGATCACAACAAAAGTGCTCTCGATGAGTTCTCGATTCTATGTTGTGACTCTGCCAGCTCAACCTTCCTGCATGGGTTATCCGGAACAAATATACTGAACTCGTTCGACATGCTAGTCCATGCATCCACCACTTAGAAAATCATATGTTCTTTTGAGTTGTCCCTCTTTAGTTGTCTTTTGACCTCATCTATCAATTGATAGTCAAGAGTATGCGTGCATTCGTTCATCGATGCCTATTACTCTTGTGCTCTGTCAAGCCATTCCATTTCAGAATTACTAGGAGAAACAAACTCCAGTACCTCATCCATATCCAGGATTGGGTCCAAGTAGTTGTAATCTGCAAATCAAAATGCCAATCGAGCTTTTGATTCTGTTCTACCCTTGAGTATTACCTCCTTCATGTCAGGATTATCATGGGAACTGCACACCCTCCTATGAACTCTTGATACAGTGATACTTCTCGCCCTCATTATTCATTTCTCGGCTCCCGTGTTGTTGCAACCGGAGTGCCGACAGATGAACTATGATGTGTGAAATCAATACTCCTAGCAACTCTATTGATTGGTAGTTCAAGGACAAAAATTTCATTCTTAGCATGTTGGTTATTGAATCCTCATTCTAAGGTTGATCGTGCTACCTAGTCCTTATATCCTAGTGCACTCTTCCGTCAATGAGTTAGGGTTGTGTCAATTCTTGCTTAATTGATCACATCATCTTGCCTCAGAAGCAAGATTGTTCTCGAGCTTAGTAGCTTATCGATGGTTCATGATTTTCCGGATATCTTCCCGGAAGTATCATCAGATTGTTCCCTGACCGTTATGCTGAGCTCGTGATCAAGTTGGTTTTCCTCTAAACTACCCCTTCTCCAAGAATCTGTGTTGGATAACTAGTTGGTCAAGCTACTACAAGAAATATGCTATCTTGTGACCTCCACTATTGGTCACTGAAAGGTCATAGTTTTTCATTTGTGACCAAAAACAGAAGGGCAAAAGCTGAGGGTCGTAAACTGACTATAGCGACCTTCTCTGTGAGAAGGTCGTGGACGTTTACGACCAAAATATTCGTACTGTGGCATTTTGGTCACTAGCAGCCTCCCCAGTCCACGTAGGCATCCAGCGTGGCAAGCTGATGTGGCACAAGATTCAGCCCGGTCCATTTCGGTGTTTTAGATGGGCCGAGCCCATTAATTCAGCCTTTTTACTGTATATTTTTTCTGTGAATTTTGTCTAGCTACATGGGCCTGGCCCAACAATTTGGCCTTTTTTATATTTTGGGCCATGGCCTTTTTAGTTTTTCAGTATATATTTTTCAATCTGGTCCCACAAGTTAGATGGGTCCCACTTGTCATAATCTCCTATATTGGTCCCACATGTCAAAAATGTGAGCATTGTTTAGATTATTTTCACAAATGGGGCCCACTAATCAGGTTTACATTTCACACGTCTTCAAATCACACAAATAATCAATATTTTAAATAGAATAGAAAAAATGTCGAATTTCTTAGGCCTGGAGCAACTGTACATAGTCTATTACAATCTGTGCATAGTGTATTACAACCCAGATATGCCTACTATTACAGTACTATAATATTTACAGTTTATTAGAGTCAAAAAGAAAAAATATTTGCTGCTAGGGCTACACGCCGCTTTGAACTTGAAATTTCCTAGGCCTGGAGCTCATGTAGGCTACCTTTTGAGCTGTAGATTTTGACATTTCCACCCTGTTACATGAATAGGCTAAGAAGAATCAGAACAAATGGACCGAATATATTATCAACATTCCATTCAAAAAAGGACAGTTCTATATATAGACTGATAACACTAATCCAGCTAGTACCATGCTTTTTTATTCATAGAAGAAAACAGAGACTATGAATATGCATGAAGTGCAGGTCCTGTAACCTCACTGCAACACATTGCACCTAAAACAACAATGCCATTCTACTACCACGACCATCCATTCAATAGGCAAGATCTAACATAACATAAGATGACATCCATTCTACTAGTCAAAACACATACACTAACATGACAAATGCAGGAGAGAATAAAGGGAACCGAGAGAGACACCGACGATCTGGATTGAGTTAGCATTTGTGAGAAGGTAGATGATCACCATGGTGTGCTTGATGATGCACACGACCATCATCTTCTTTCCACCGTTGCATCCGTGCACTCGATGATGGGGGTACCAATGCATCCAAGTAGAACAAAATATAAGAATAAGAATAAGAATGAACATATAAGAATAAGAATAGGTACAGAACATGTGCAACTCTCTAAATTGATCATAGAAATGAAAACTGTAAGAACGAAGTTTTGAATCCGAGCATGTCAAATTTTAAGCACGAGCAGAATAGATCTAACAAACCAGACCATGATCATCATGCGTATCAGGATTTATGGTTCTAGCAAAACAGGAAAGAGATGGACATACACGCAGCAAGCATACCAGCTACTACATCACCATTCTCGTGACCACAGACATCACCATTCACTAATAATTCCCATTGGGAGATCAAACTATGCATCGAACAAGCTACAGCACCAGGGAATGCAGAAAAATTATGACTCGAGATGACGAATCAACTGGGTGCATCTCAATTTGAACAACCACGGCAAGACAACAACCGCATACTAATGCGGCGAATCAAATCTGCATGCAGGAGCAACGCCATTCGTGGCATCCACATGAGGACGTGCAACATCAAGAACATGGCGCATGACAGCAACAGACCTAGAGATCTAGGACGGAGGGAGGGGGAGCTTACACTTGCGGATGCGGCCGACCGGGTAACCGCACAAGGAGCAGGTGCTCTTCTGGAGGTGGAAACTGCGGCGGCCTCAACGGATGCAGAATTGAAGAGGGTCCTCATGTAGCAGTAGCAGCATGAAGAATTGAAGACCGACCAACAAAGCCTGCAATGCAAACAGAGAGGCATGAGGAAACTGAATCCAATCACATCAAATCAAATCGAGCTGCTGCACCTTGACCTTGAGGAAAACAAACCTCATCTCATCTCATCTCAGGGAAGAATAAGAAGAAAAAATATATGGTTGTTGCTCCATGACCATGACCTTGAATTGTTGCTGCTGCACCAGATCAAGGAAGAAGAAGACCTACAAAAAAAGCCAGCAGGACTCAATAGTTGGAGCTTTCAAGCACTTCTTCAATTTGTGGTTTCTCAAGACAGAATAAATTTGGAGTACTCTAAACTGGAGTAGGCAGAGTAGTTATTTGCTTGATCTGAAGTTTGACATATACGATAGTGAGACATGTAAGAAGCAAAACAAGTCCAAAGCCACAACCTCAAATCAGGAACAAAAAACATGCCAGCTTGGCCATGCTCTGCCTAGAGTTATTGCAGCAAATTATGAGCACTCAGCAAGCATATATGAACATATAAATCCACATACTGGACATTTATGGCAGTTCTAGTAAAATATCAAAAGCAGGGAGAGATAGGTCAGGGAGAGATAGTTCTAGACCATGTTATTGTTAACCTTTGCAACTGAAGAAGACACAGAATAACTAGGTGGATCAGCATGAATGAACAAGCTGAAGGGTGAGTGTCTAATGTCAAAATCTACAGCTCAAGAGGATCCTGTGTGGATCAAGCCAAAGTGTTAAGGCTACCTTTTACACGTGGGGTATAGAAGTATTTAATATTAGCACACAAATTTAAGATCAGCTACTAGATTTGACTTGGCTTCTCCAGCAGGGGAAGACAGAACAGTTCAGATCACTTGCTTTTTCAGACCAAGAAGAAGAAAAGCACACCAAATCATAGAGGCTCTCTGATTGGCCTTGCCACAAACAAGAATCAACAAGTTAGTGCTTCCCTTGTGTCATACTATATGAGTATAACAGATCTGTCTAGTTTGCCTAACTGGATGCTTTCTGACCAAAAGTAACACTTACAGTGGAGCAAATATGGACAGTTTCAGACAACACTAGTATGGAAGTGGCATACACTTTGGTGAGAAGGTACTGCATGATTGACTCGTGAGAGGGCCGGTCGGTCGGATAAGGGTAATGATCTTACCTGCGACGGCCGCGATGCCCATGCCGCGGTAGCTCTCCACGAACATGTCCATGGCGTCCTTGAACACGCTCGGCTGCAGCAGCAGCGCCGTGATGTCGTTTTACACGATCCCTGCACACACCGCACCAACAACCGAACGACCAGAGTACATCAGACAGGACGGTTATGGTTGGTTAGTAGTAATGGTTTCGCACAGAGATGGGCGGATGGACCTTGCTTGGGGAAGTGCGGGACGACGCGGATGGCGTCGGAAATGCCCTGGAGGCGCGGGTCGGCGGCGGCCGCGCCGCTGTGGCCGCCCTTCTTGGCCGGCGCCTGCGCCTCCGCCACGTTGCCGCCGCCCTCGCTGCGGCTAGCATATGGAGTAGTAATGTCGAGTGTGGCGGGGTCGAGGGGGGCGAGGGAACCCTGTAGGCGGCGGACATCAGCGTCCAGCGCGACGGCGCGGCACGTCCTCGTCGTCGACGCTGCGCATGGCAAGGGCCGCCACCGCGTCCCGCAACTCCCGCGCCGCCTCGGCCGCCGCGGAGCAGGGAGCCGTGGCGATGTTCCAAGATTCGGCGATGGGATTGGGCTCGTTGCGGTCATGGCGGTGCACCGGCCCGTCGAGTTAGAGCAGGGAAGCGGGGCGAGGGAGGAGGAGGGAGGTGGTGGCGGCGATCTGGAAGGGGAGGAGAGCAACAAGCCGGGGCGATCTGGATCTGCGAGGGGAGGGGCGGGTGGCGGCGAGGGGAGTGGAGGTGGGAGGGATCTGCACGCTAGGGAGTGGATCGCTAGGGTTAGCCGAGAGAGCGGAGGGGTGGATGGACGGACGGATGGATGGATGGATGGACGGATGGATGTTTGCCATGTCACTGATCCATGCCACAGCTGGTTCCACCAATCAGAATTAAGCATTTTTTGTTTTTTTTCGTATAGTTTGTACCCTCTTATTCAGGCAAATATTTAACCTCTTATAGTTAGTTCAAATAAACCAATATTTTGTACATGTGTGTATTTAGGCATGACAAACAATGTTGATTTGGGAGGTTTTCATTTTCTTTGCTCAAAAGAACCATTTTTCATTTTCTGAGTGACCAAAATGTGTTTTTTTGTGAAGGATCTACCATATGTTTCTTGCAAAATTGGACCAAATAATTTTTCTAAAATACTAGGCCATATTTAATGCACAATTGATCAAATGGTTGGGTGTAAAAAGTTTTGATCCACCTCTGGTAAAAAAGACAAAATTCCGCCGATTCAGCTGGAAGCGGGTCAAATTTGAACTGCAGTTGCCTCATAGTTTGCTATTTATTTTTTCCAAAAATTATTTCTAGGTACATAAGTATCTATTAATCATAGAAACATCAAAAGTTTTCCAAGATTCAACCACTAGCTAGACCGTTGGTTTGCCCACACTCTGCGCTCCATGAGGTCGCGAGTTCGAATCCTCGCGTTGCCTCTTTTTATTTCTGCCATCTGCTTATGATTTGTTGCGAACACGTAATCTCCCTAGTCCCACACATCAGGTTGGTGGGCTCGTAGGTGCTGCAGGCCCCACGCGCCAGATCCGTAGGGTGGGTCCTACACATCATTAGAAACATGGGGGCGGTGCGGGTCCCACTTGATGGGACAGGCCCCACATGTCAACGGGAGCATGTGGGTGGTGTTGGTCCCACGGGTTCCACCTGTCAATAGGAAACAAAATTAAGTGGTTAATAGTGACATGTAATTGGGATGACACCTAAACATGCCATGTAGGCGAGATTGCTGAGGTGTCTGCCAAGTCATGTCAAATCAGATCATCCTAGACATTTACGACTATCTAAATAGGTCATAATCAACAAGAAATAACATTGTAAATCATGTTCACAAATTTACGGCCATCTCGTATAAGGCAATTGCGACCTTTCTGACCAAAATGGTCGTTATGGTTTAGGGTTTGGACCCTCCAAAACAGCTTTTGACCAATGGACTCTAAATGGTCATAGATTTATGACCAATTCACCCACGGTCACTAAAAGAAGGTCACAAGTTGACATATTTCTTGTAGTGCTAAACAGCAACTTGGAGAATTGGAAGATAAAAGCTTGTCTAACTTAGTTCATTTACAAAGGGATATCTTGTGTTGTGTGTTTGTTGTAGAAAGATGATTTCTTCATCGATTGGTCCTTGTGATCAGTTGTTGAACCTATCGTCTTGCCCAAACCTTGACTTGAGTGTAGGCCATCATCAAACCAAGTTAGAACCAACGATATTTGTAATGTTGTCTTACTCGTGGTTGATCCCTCGAGCATACACCAATACATCTTTGGTCTGACCAATACTATCACAATGTTCACATAATGGTGGAAATCCAGTGATATGGAAATTCCGATGAGTTGCTATTGAGCCCATCAGCAGCATTTTGTATCCTCCATGATTCATGTTGAACATCAAGCTAGTGTTGGAAACTTTTGTAAGCATTATCTTCATGACCCGTGCATGAAGCATATGTTCGGATGAAAGAAGTGAACTCCTCTGATTCATGTGCATTTGATGCAAGTTGCCGCCGTGAATTCGAGAAAGTCAATGTTGCCTCCTCTGGAACCATCTCAAGTCAGTCATGCATGTGCAAAGTATGCTATGGTTTGATAGGCTCGCTACCTCCATTCTATATGTGTCCCTAGCACACCAAGCCACTGATTGACTTGTTAAAGGAAGAGAAGTCTATGCTTGGGATCTAATCCATGGACTTGCGTAAAGACTTCGATATCCTTGATGTGGGTTCCCCACCAGAAATCGGTAGTGTTTTATCATAAGACTACTATGTGGTCATGCTTGTCTTGGACATTGTGTTCACATGTGTGTAGCAGAACCAGCTCATGTTTTGGAGATTGCTATTGTAGTTCATTCCCCGAGAATCTCGCAACGCCATCTTGTCAATTTATGTTGCAAACTTTCATTTTTCTTCCTAGACTCGATGAGTGTGGAACATTCTGACACCAACCAAATCTGAATCTCAGGTAGATATGATGGTTGGAATGTTTCCTAAGAACTATAATATTGGCCTCTCTGTAATCCGGTAAAGTGGATGTCGTGGCCAACACACCCAGCCAGAAGACCCATTATTGTAGTAACTTGATTGAGGAAGTTGGCCACCTACCCATAAGGATTTCGTAGGATTTACTCCAGTAATTGTTCATTATGAATTCTTGTTCTCCCGAAGTCCGACCTTCTACTTGATGTTCTAGGTATCGAACCATCTTAATAAATGGGTTGCGCTAGCACATCAAGGAGAACATTGGAAGCGGAGTGCTAAATGTCTCTCGGTCGATCATCCAGATTTGCTTCTTTGGCATTGCTAAGGAAAAATCTAAGAAAGTGATGTCCTCCTTTGCATCTGCATCATCCATCACTATTCATCATGGTAGTATGATGTGTTGCTAGGATCCTCGGCATGGATGTTGGTAAGACCTTGATGAATATGGAAATGCTCAAGTTCTTGAGAGCACGCTCAGTCACTGGGTTATATCCTCGGTAATAATCGAATGTGCCTTCCATTGCCGAGTTGTCTCAAAACCCTAGCTCTCTTTTCAAACTAGGTATGCCATTTCTTAGAACTCCTTCAATCGATCGTTTGTGTATTGCCTTAGCCTGGTATGAAGAGTTTCAATGATCCTTTCTGATAGAGTTTCTCTCTGACGTCATCGTGTTGGATAAAGATCTTGAAAGCAAAGACGTAAAGATCAATATGTAGCAATGAATCAACATCCTTGAGAAATGCAATGGATCATGAAGACTGTGTCAATCCCATGTCCCCTCTGTCTTCTTACCTCATGTCTTGAATCTCGGGACGAGATTCTTGTTTAGTGGGGGTGAGTTGTCACAGCCCTAGATCAGTCCTTGTTTGACTTTGCTTGATCTTCATGCATCATGTCTAAAATTTCTGAAAGTTGAACTAAGGAAATTTGGAAGCCTCAAAACTTAAATAAAAGAAGGGCAAGAACCCTAAAATCTCATTCAATGAACCCAAAATGCCCATCATCAATGTTTGATAATTTTGGCAAGGCTTTGAGACCAAACCAAAAATAGTGAACATTTTTATGGGATATTTTGGTCATTGAATTTAAATCACTATTGTATTTGAATTTGGGTTATATCCTTAATATATGGAATATAATTCCAAATGCCTCTGATATATTTTGCGTGCTTTTGGAAAGGTCCATTAAGCAACACAAAAATGGTCAGAGAATATTTGGCAAAGTTTTGAATTCATTTGAATTTGCAAAATAGTGGCAAGTATTTAAAAAAACACAAAACAGAAGAAAAATAGAAAAGGGTTAGAAGCTCACCTGGCTTACCTGCACTCACCTGCGGCCTGCCACTATAGCCTGCTAGTAGCCCAGCCCACCAGGGGCTTCCGTGTCTCCTTCCTCCTCTGCCAGGATAAACAGGTGTGTGGCAAGCACCGACGCTGCCCCGGCCACCTCCTGCTTCCCCAGCCCCTTCCAGCGATGCCACGAAGATGCCCCGATGCCCCTGTCCCCTCTCCCTCACTCGCTGCTCTCTCTCCCTCCCCTTACTCTCTCCCCCGAGCTCCCCCGAGAGTCTCCGTCGCCGCCACTTGCAGTTGCCGTGCCTAGAAGCTGCCCCGTCGCCCTCTGTCCGTGGCCAGAAGTTTCGCCTCGTTCTCTCCGTCGACACGCGCGATCGCGGGAGCCCCACAACATCGTCCTCACCGCCTTCATCGCCGTTTCTATCAGGCGATCGCCGCCATGGATTCGTCAGCATCAGTGCATCCCCGACTTCGTTCTCGTGCCCGTCGACCTCACTGTGATCTCCTACACCCCTTAACCCTCTCTGCATCGACGCGTTCCTTCTCTAGCCGCTGCTCGTGAGTAACCGAGCGCCGCCGTCCGCCATGGCCGGCGAGCCTGCGCTCCCGAGCCTCTCCTGCTCGCTCTAGGGGCACTGACACGCTCCTGGCGCCTCCAGGAGGATGCCTTGCTACTCCGCTTGCTCGCTCGAGCGCTGCAGCCGCGTCCCTGCCCCAGCCCGAACTCCGGCCACCGCCTAACTCCTCGACGCCGCCTACTCCGGCCACCCCACCAACTGTCACTCGCCCAGTTGAATGCGGCGCACCTTCAGCTACCCGTAGGCGCAAACCATGCGCAAAACCGAGCCTCGTAGCGATTTTTCGGCGAGCTTCCACCGTGGTTTTGGTCGTCGCCGGCCGAGCTCCGGCGAGTGCCAACGTGGCACTGTGTTTAGGCGCTAAACCCGCTGCTTAACCCCCCCACAGCCACTGACAGCGGGCCCAACCCCAGGTCAAACCCCAGTTAGCGCTGGGTTAGACCGAGATTAGTCCCTGAGTGTCTGACGTGTGGACACCACACATCAGGTTTGACCTGGGTCAGCACTGTTGACCTGCTGATGCAGGCATGACGCAGTGTTGACGCAGTAATTGACTTTGGGTTTAAAATAATTCAGAAAATTCCAGAAATTAGTATAAACTTCAAAAATTCATATAAATTCAACCGTAACTCAGAATGAAATAATTTATATATGAAAACAATCCAATCTATCCATCTCTACCATTTGCATGCATGTTTGAATAACTTAAAGCTGCTATATACAACAATTTGATTAAATTGCATTTGAAATGCCTTATATGGAGTTTGAATTTGAACCTAGGGTTCAAACCAACTCCATTTAAATCGTTGCTAGCTGCATTAGCTCAAACAACATCATATTGCCATGTCACATTCATGCATCATATTGTTGTATCACATTGATTGTGTTCTCACTTGTTTGTCGGTGTTTGTCCCCTCTTAGTAGACGACGTTCCGACGATGAGTTTGATCACACCGATGAAAAACTATACTATCTTCAGAAGTGCCAGGCAAGAAAAACCCCCTTGTTCATTCCGATACAATCCCACTCTCTCGCTCCTGCTCCCTTTTACTGCATTAGGACAACAACGACTCAACTTTTACATGTTGCGATAGTTGAACCCCTTTCCTCTGCATGACCTATCATTGCCACAGTAAATAGATGAAACCCACTAGCATGAGTAGGACTTGTTTGAGCACTCATGTGCCTACTCATTCATGCTTGTTTGTCATGCCCGCTACTTCTTAGAGTTGAGTCAGGTCTGATTCATCGGGGATGAATTGGAGGTGTAAGAACATGTCCTACTGTGTGAGCTAAGTGTGTGAACATGATTTGGTAAAGGTAGCGGTGAGAGGCCATGTAGGAGTACATGGTAGGTTGTCTCATTGAAACCGTCCTCAGGAACTGAGTTCTGTGTTTGTGATCCATGAACAGTTGCTACCACACATTGGGTTCCGATAACTCGACCCCTCTTGACTTATTAATCAGCTTGATCTCTGTCCAGGAGTCGCAACTAGTTTCTGGTGTTTGTAGGTAGTGCTAATAGTCTACCAAGTGGCACCCGGTACAGGTGGGCTTGGGACAGACTAGGTGCAGTGGCACGGTGTACCAAGTGGCACCCGAATGGTGGGCTTGGGAACCCTACTCACATCGTTTGGGGCCGTGAGCGACACCCTGGCCGGATCTCCTTGCGGATGGAACCCGAATAGGCGATAAACCTGGACTAGGGACTTGTGTGGTGAGTCAGGTCGTGGCCGACTCCCTCGACAGGCTTCCGCTTGAAGGTTGCCGAGATACACGACGTGTACATGGTGGTAAGTGGCGAGAGCGTGTGTGAAGAAGTACACCCCTGCAGGGTTAACATCATCCATTCGAATAGCCATGTCTGCGGTAAAGGACTTCTGGGTTGCCTGTACAGTTCATAGACAAGTGAAAGTGGATACTCTAAAATGCGCAAGATAAGTGTGAGTGCTACGGATGGCGTTCTCGTAGGAAGACAGGAGTGGATCCATAGTGGTGTATTGATATGGTGAATATGTGGACTCGTGTGCGCCACCTCAAAAGAGTTACTTGCAATCGTAGTTCAGGATAGCCACCGAGTCAAAGCTGGCTTGCTGCAGTTAAACTCCACCACCCCCTTTGTTGATACTGATGCATATATAGTTCTGATGTAAGTCTTGCTGGGTACATTTGTACTCATGTTTGCTTAATTTATGTTTTTACAGAGAGACTTCAGTCTCGCTAGTAGTTCCACGTGGACTTCAACGTTTAGCTTGTTACCTCAGCTACGATCTTGTGCCCTCAGCAGGATCTGGTAGATAGTCAGGCTTCTCAGCCTTTTTCATTTGTAGATGTCTATACTCAGACATGTTAAGCTTCTGCTTGTGCTTTGACTTGTATGCTCTGAATGTTGGGTCATGAGACCCATGTTTGTAGTATCTCGCTCCTCGGAGCCTATTGGTTAAAATACTTGAGTTGTAGAGTCATGTTGTGATGCCATGTTGTATTTGCACATATCAAGAATATTATGTGTATGTTATTGAAATGCTTGGTATGTGTGGGATCTAACTATCCAGTTGTTTATCCTTGGTAGCCTCTCTTACCGGGAAATGTATCCTAGTGCTTCCACTGAGCCTTGGTAGCTTGCTACTGCTCCAGAACACTTAGGTTGGTCGGCATGTGTCGTTCTTCGTTCCTGTGTCTGTCCCTTCGGGGAAATGTCACGCGGTGTCTACCGGAGTCCTGTTAGCCTACTACAGCCCGGTTTACCGGAGTCCTGCTAGCCCAGTTGCTACAGCCCAGATTCACTCACTGATGACTGACACGTTCGTTGCTGGGTCATGTATGCATGTCCCTGTAAGTTAGCGCCACTTTGGGTTCACGACTAGCCATGTCAGCCCGGGCTCCTTGTCATATGGATGCTAGTGACACTATCATATATGTGTGCCAAAAGGAGCAAATGGTCCCGGGCAAGGTAAGGCGACACCCGTGGGAATCCCGTGTGTGAGGCCGCAAAGTGATATGAGGTGTTACATGCTAGATCAGTGTGGCTTTGAGTCGGGGTCCTGACATTGACTCTGAGATAGTAGCTTCTTTCTGTGAATCATTTGCCACTCATGTCGATCTCCCTAAGGAGAAGTGGTTTAAATATCATCCTCCCATTGAAGTAAAAGTAGTTAAACCTATTAAAGTTGATGAAAAGACTATCACTTATAATGTTGATCCTATTGTTCCTACCGCTTATATTGAGAAACCACCTTTCCCTGTTAGAATAAAGGATCATGCTAGAACTTCAACTGTGGTTCGTAAGAGTAATACTAGAACACCTACACCCCCTGAGCAAATTAAAGTTGAATCTAGTATTCCTATGGTTAAAGATCTCTTGGCCGATAATATTGATGGGCATGTTATTTACTTCTGTGATGAAGTTGCTAGATTTTCTAGACCCGATACTAAAATAAACATAGACCTGTTGTAGGCATGCATGTTATTTCAGTTAAAATAGGAGATCATTGTTATCATGGCTTATGTGATATGTGTGCTAGTGCGAGTGCAATACCTCATTCTTTATGCGAAGAAATTATGCATGATATTGCACCTGCTGAGTTAGAAGGTATTGATACTTGTTGGAATTGTTAGAGATGTTGAAGTCTTGTGTGGGAAAGTTAAATATCCTGCTGATTTTCTTGTTCTTGGTTCCCCACAAGATGAATTTTGTCCCATTATATTTGGTAGACCCTTCTTGAATACTGTTAATGCCATGATAGATTGTGAAAAGGATATTGTTACGATTGGGTTAGGGGATATGTCTCATGACTTTAACTTTGCTAAATTTCGTAGACAACCCCATGATAAAGAATTGCCTAGTAAGGATGATATTATTGGTCTTGCTTCTATTGTTGTCCCTCCTAATGATCCTTTGGAACAAGAAAATGATATGTTTATGAATGAAAGAAGGGAAATAGATGAAGTATTCTTTAAACAGGGACCCATTTTGAAACACAACTTGCCTGTTGAAATCCTAGGGGATCCTCCACCACCCAAGGGTGATCCCGTGTTTGAGCTTAAACAATTACCTGATACTCTTAAATATGCTTATCTTGATGAAAAGAAGATATATCATGTTATTATTAGTGATAACCTTTCAGAGCAGGAAGAGGAGAAATTATTGAAAACTCTGAAGAAGTACTGTGCTGCTATTGGATATACTCTTAATGACCTTAAGGGCATTAGTCCCACTCTGACCGAACACAAGATAAAATTGGAGAAAGACGCTAAACCGGTTGTTGATCACCAACAACAGTTAAATCCTAAGAAGGGAAATACTAAAGCTTCTGAAGGAAGGTATAATTTATCCCGTTGCTGATAGTCAGTGGGTAAGTCCTGTCCATTGTGTCTCTAAGAAGGGACGTATTACTGTTGTTCCTAGTGAAAAAGATGAATTGATCCCAGAAAGAATTGTTACAGGTTATAGGATGGTAATTGATTTCCACAAATTAAATAAAGCTACTAGAAAAGATCATTACCCTTTACCTTTTATTGATCAAATGCTAAAAAGATTATCTAAACATACCAATTTTTGCTTTCTAGATGGTTATTCTGGTTTCTCTCAAATACCTGTGTCAAAAGAGGATCTGGATAAGACCACTTTTACTTGCCCTTTCGGTACCTTTGCTTATAGACGTATGCCTTTTTGGTTTATGTAATGCACCTGCTACCTTTCAAATATGCATGATGGCTATATTCTCTAATTTTTGTGAAAATATTGTTGAGGTTTTCATGGATGATTTTTCCGTATATGGAACTTCTTTTGATGAATGCTTGAGCAACCTTGATCAAGTTTTGCAGAGATGCAAAGAAACTAATCTTGTCTTGAATTGGGAGAAGTGCCACTTTATGGTTAATGAAGGTATTGTCTTGGGGCATAAAATTTCTAAAAGAGATATTAAGTTGATAAAGCTAAAGTCGATGCTATTGAAAAGATGTCGTGTCCTAAGGACATCAAATGTATAAGAAGTTTCCTTGGTCATGCCGGTTTTTATAGGAGGTTCATTAAAGACTTCTCTAAAATCTCTAGGCCTCTGACTAACCTCTTACAAAAAGATATTCCTTTTGTATTTGATGATGATTGTGTAGAAGCATTTGAATTACTTAAGAAAGCTTTGATTTCTGCACCTATTGTTCAGCCACCAGATTGGAATTTACCCTTTGAAATTATGTGTGATGCTAGTGATTATGATGTAGGTGTTGTTCTAGGACATAGAGTTGATAAGAAACTAAATGTTATCCAATATGCTAGTAAAACTCTAGACAGTGCCCAGAGAAATTATGCTACTACTGAAAAGAATTTTTAGCAGTTGTATTTGCTTGTGATAAGTTCAGACCTTACATTGTTGACTCTAAAGTAATCGTTCAACTGATCATGCTGCTATTAAATATCTTATGAAAAAGAAAGAGGCTAAACCTAGACTTATTATTGATAGAAAGGGAGCTGAGAACCAGACAACTTGTCTAGGTCAGAAAATGTTCTTGATGACCCACTACCTATTGATGATAGCTTTCTTGATGAACAATTAGCTATCCTACATGATTCTCGTACTGCTCCATGGTATTTTGATTATGATAATTACATTGTTGCCAAATTTATACCACCTAGTTTCACATACCAGCAAAAGAAAAAGTTTTTCTATGATTTAAGACATTACTTCTGGGATGACCCACACCTTTATAAAGAAGGAGTAGATGGTGTTATTAGACGTTGTGTACCTGAGCATGAACAGGAACAGATCCTACGCAAGTGTCACTCCGAGGATTATGGAGGACACCACGCTGGAGATAGAACTCCACATAAGGTATTGCAATCCGGTTTTTATTGGCCTACTCTCTTCAAAGATGCCCGTAAGTTTGTCTTGTCTTGTGATGAATGTCAAAGAATCGGTAATATTAGTAGACGTCAAGAAATGCCTATGAATTATTCACTTGTTATTGAACCATTTGATGTTTGGGGCTTTGATTATACGGGACCGTTTCCTTCCTCTAATGGGTATACACATATTTTAGTTGTTGTTGATTACGTTACTAAGTGGGTAGAAGCTATTCCAACTAGTAGTGTTGATCATAACACCTCTATTGAGATGCTCAAAGAAGTTATTTTTCCAAGGTTTGGAGTCCCTAGATACTTAATGACTGATGGCGGTTCACATTTTATTCATGGTGCTTTCCGTAAAATGCTTGCTAAATATGATGTTAATCAGAGAAATGCATCTCCATATCACCCACAGTCTAGTGGCCAAGTAGAACTGAGTAATAGAGAGCTCAAATTAATTTTGCAGAAGACTGTTAATAGATCTAGAAAGAATTGGTCCAAGAAACTTGATGATGCATTATGGGCCTATAGAACTGCATATAAAATTCCTATGGGTATGTCTCCTTATAAAATGGTTTATGGAAAAGCTTGTCTCTTACCTCTCGAACTAGACCATAATGTGTATTGGGCCATTAAAGAGCTCAACTATGATTTCAAACTTGCCGGTGAGAAGAGGCTATTTGACATTAGCTCACTTGATGAATGGAGAACTCAAGCCTATGAGAATGCCAAATTGTTTAAAGAAAAAGTCAAAAGATGGCATGACAAAAAGGATACAAAAGCAAGAGTTTAATGTAGGTGATTATGTTTTGCTATACAACTCTCATTTAAGATTTTTTGCAGGAAAACTTCTCACTAAATGGGAAGGCCCTTATGTTATCGAGGAGGTCTATCGTTCCAGTGCCATAAAAATCAACAACTTCGAAGGCACAAATCCGAAGGTGGTGAACGGTCAAAGGATCAAACATTATATCTCAGGTAATCCCATAAATGTTGAAACCAATGTTATTGAAACTGTAACCGCGGAGGAATACATAAGGGACACATTCCAGAATGTTTTAGACTCCGAAAAGGAATAGGTATGTGATACGGTAAGTAAACCGACTACAAAACAGTTCTAATAGCATTTTTTCTCCGTTTTGGAAAATTTAAGAAAATAGGAAAATAGGAAGTAGTCCGGTAAGGACACAAGGCATCAACGAGGGTGGAGGGAGCGCCCCCCTGCCTCATGGGCACCTCGTGTGCTCTCCGGACTCCGTTTTCTTGCATGATACTTCTTTTAGTCGGTAAAAATTCATTATATAATCTCCCTAAGGTTTTGACCACCGTATCACACAAATATCCTCTGTCTTTGTTTCGAGCTGTTTTTCTGACAGATCTAGATCACCACGACGTGTCCAAGCGCCCCCAAGGACAAGTTCTTCGAGAAGGTCATCAACCCCTACCTCGCGGAAGTGCTGCAACATCCTCAAACCATTGAGATGCGTGAGGGGTTGCTTCTCATCCGCGATGTTGAGGGACCAAGGAGGACCGGAAGCACTGAGACAAGGCTCGAAGCAATGGAGCAACAAGTTTTCAAGTGCCAGGAGATGGTGGAACATGGAGTCGACGCCAACCACATAATGATCACGGAGTTCACCAACAACCACAAGCTAGATGTCAAGAACATTGGGGAGACCATCTTCAAGCTTCACGAGAAAATCGAGCACCTCCAGGCCCAGATCTATGACCTGCAAAATCAATACTGTGAGTATGAATATAGATTCAAGAGGATGAGTTTGGCTACAAATTTGAAGATCCCGGAGACTCGATCATCCCTTTATGATGGTGAGCCTATGCCTTGGAAGATGGATGACAAGCCTACATCATCAACAACTCTACCATCGCCACCTCCGAAGAAAGAGACATAAATACATGGGTATGGGCACTCCCCTTGGCAACTGCCAAGCTTGGGGGAGGTGCCCCGGTATCGTATAACCATCACACTCCTATCTTTATCGTTTTTCTTAGTTCTATCCTTTTGGTAAAATCTTGATCTATTAGAATAAAGTTTTAGTATGATTTAGTTTTGAGTTTTGCTTTATGATCCTTCTATGTAATCAAGTCTGTGAGCTATATATAATAAAGATTGGTCTTCAGTCGAGGGCTTGGTTATCTAGCTATGATCTTGAGGTAATAAAAGATAAAAGAAAGAATAAAAAGAATTAAAGAGATCATATCGATCTTATGGAGAGTAATGACTTCACATATAAAGAGTATGAGGAATAAAGATTGTTGAGAGTTGACAAACATAGTTTTGGTCATCGTCGCAATTAATAGGAAGTAATAAAGAAAGAGAGGTTCTCACATATAAATATACTATCTCGGACATCTTTTATGATTGTGAGCACTCATTAAAATATGACACGCTAAAAAGTTGATGTTGGACAAGGAAGACAACGTAATGGGTTATGTTTTCTTATATCCGAAATAAAGTATATTGTCATGGATCATCCAACATGTTGAGCTTGCCTTTCCCCCTCATGCTAGCCAAATTCTTTGCACCAAGTAGAGATACTACTTGTACTTCCAAGCATCCTTAAACCCAGTTTGCCATGAGAGTCCACCATATCTACCTATGGATTGAGTAAGATCCTTCAAGTAAGTTGTCATTGTTACAAGCAATAAAAATTGCTCTTTAAATATGTATGATTTATTAGTGTGGAGAAAATAAGCCTTATACGATCTTGTGACTTGCAAGTAATAAAAGCGACGGAATGCATAATAAGGGTCCATATCACAAGTGGCAGTATAAAGTGATGTTCTTTCGCATTAATATTTTGTGTATCCAACCACAAAAGCACATGACAACCTCTGCTTCCCTCTATGAAGGGCCTATATTTTATTTTTGTCTTATGCCTTATGCAAGAGTCATGGTGATCTTCACCTTTCTTTTTTACATTTTATCCTTTGGCAAGCAAATTGTGTTGGAAAGATCCTGGTATATATATCCAATTGGATGTAAGTTATCATAAACTATTATTGTTGACATTACCCTTGAGGTAAAAAGTTGGGAGGCAACACTATAAGCCCCTATCTTTCTCTGTGTCCGATTAAAACTCCATACCCATAAGTATTAAATGAGTGTTAGCAATTGTGAAAGACTAAATGATGGTTGAGTATGTGGACTTGCTGAAAAGCTCTTATACTAACTCTTTTCGATGTTATGATAAATTGCAGTTGCTTCAATGACCGAGATTATAGTTTGTTACTTTTCAATGAAGTTTCTGATTCATACTTGACACTGTGAATAAATTGTTACTTTAGCATATGAAGTCATATGACAATATATATATATATATATATATATATATATATATATATATATAGTGTTACTATTCATCACCCAGGGCCCAGAATACGTTATTCTTCACCCGAGGTAATTTTACGATCATTTCATAAATAAATTATGTTTCAAATACAAATAGTTACATTCATATTGATTTACTGCGTAAAATTTGGCATAAAAAATGTTAGAAGACCAGAAAAATTACATTTTATGTACATTTTACACTACGTTTTTACGTTTGAAATTTGCATACCATAAAATATTTTTTATGGTCATTATATATTTTCTTACGTTCTCTTTTTATGTCTGAAATAAGACAAAATTTACGGAACATAAAATTACGGTGCATTCATGTTAAAATAGAGAGGGGTGAAGAATAACTATTCCTCACCCAGGATGACGAATAGCGCGACCCTAGTGTTACTATTCATCACCCAGGGCCCAGAATATGTTATTCTTCACCTGAGGTAATTTTACGATCATTTCATAAATAAATTATGTTTCAAATACAAATAGTTACATTCATATTGATATATATTGCTGTTTCAAGAATGATCATGATGCCCTCATGTCCGTATTTTATTTTATCGACACCTCCATCTCTAAAACATGTGGACATATTTTTCGATTTCGGCTTCCGCTTGAGGACAAGCAAGGTCTAAGCTTGGGGGAGTTGATACGTCCATTTTGCATCATGCTTTGATATTGATATTTATTGCATTATGGGATGTTATTACACATTATGTCACAATACTTATGCCTTTTCTCTCTTATTTTACAAGGTTTACATGAAGAGGGAGAATGCTGGCAGCTGGAATTCTGGGCTGGAAAAGGAGCAAATATAAGAGACCTATTCTGCACAACTCCAAAAGTCCTGAAACTCCACGGAGGCTGCTACCTCTTGAGCACTGCGTTGGATTTCCCCGAAGAGGAGAGGATGATGCAGCAAAGTAGCGTAAGTATTTCCCTCAGTTTTTGAGAACCAAGGTATCAATCCAGTAGGAGACCATGCACAAGTCACTCGTACCTACACAAAACGATAGCAACTCGCAACCAACGCGATTAGGGGTTGTCAATCCCTTCTCGGTCACTTACGAAAGTGAGATCTGATAGAGATGATAAATAATATATTTGGTATTTTTGATAGATAGATGCAAAGTAAAAAGTAAAAGGCAAAGTAAAAACAAAGCAAGTAAACAAAGTGATAGAGATTGGTATGATGAGAATAGACCCGGGGGCCATAGGTTTCACTAGTGGCTTCTCTCAAGAGCATAAGTATTCTATGGTGGGTGAACAAATTACTGTTGAGCAATTGACAGAATTGAGCATAGTTATGAGTATATCTAGGCAATGATCATGTATATAGGCATCACGTCCAAGACAAGTAGATCGAAACGATTCTGCATCTACTACTATTACTCCACTCATCGATCGCTATCCAGCATGCATCTAGAGTATTAAGTAAAAGTAGAGTAACACCTTAAGCAAGATGACAATATGTAGAGGGATAAATTCATGCAATATGATAAAAACCCCATCTTGTTATCCTCGATGGCAACAATACAATACGTGCCTTGCAACCCTTTCTATCACTGGGTAAGGACACCGCAAGATTGAACCCAAAGCTAAGCACTTCTCCCATTGCAAGAACTACCAATCTAGTTGGCCAAACCAAAAAAGATAATTCGAAGAGAGTTGCAAAGATAACTCAATCATACATAAAAGAATTCAGAGAAGAATCAAATATTTTCCATAGATAATACTGGATCATAAACCCACAATTCATCGGTCTCAACAAACAAACCTCAAAAAGAAGATTACATCGAATAGATCTCCACGAGAGAGGGGGAGATCATTGTATTGAGATCCAAAAAGAGAGAAGAAGCCATCTAGCTACTAGCTATGGACCCGAAGGTCTGAAGTAAACTACTCACACTTTATTGAAGGGGCTATGGTGATGATGTAGAAGCCCTCCGTGGTGGATGCCCCCTCCGGCGGAGCTCCGGAATAGGCCCCAAGATGGGATCTCGTGGATACAGAAGGTTGCGGCGGTGGAATTAGGTTTTTGGCTCCTGTTCTGATCGTTTGGGGATACGTAGGTATATATAGGAGGAAGGAGTACGTCGGTGGAGCGTCAGGGGGCCCATGAGGTAGGGGGGCGCGCCCAGGGGGCGTGCCCTCCACCCTCGTGACCACCTCTGGCACTGCTTGGAGTAGGGTCCAAGTCTCCTGGATCACGTTCGGTTGGAAAATCACGATACCGAAGGTTTCATTCCGTTTGATAATCCATTTCTTCGAAACACTGAAATAGGCAAAAAAAGCAATTCTGGGCTGGGCCTCCAGTTAATAGGTTAGTCCCAAAAGTAATATAAAAGTGGAAAATAAAGCCCAATATAGTCCAAAACAGTAGATAAAGTAGCATGGAGCAATCAAAACTTATAGATACGTTGGAGACGTATCAGGCATCCCCAAGCTTAATTCCTGCTCGTCCTCGAGTAGGTAAATGATAAAAAAGAATTTTTGATGCGGAGTGATACTTTGGTATAATTTCAATATAAATCTTCTTACTTGTGATATGAATATTCAGATCCAAAAGATTCAAGACAAAAGTTCATATTGACACAAAAATAATAATACTTCAAGCATACTAATCAAAGCAATTATGTCTTCTCAAAATAACATGGCAAAAGAAAGTTCATCCCTACAAAATCATATAGTTAGGCTATGCTTCATTTTCGTCACACAAAGATGTTCCCAACTTCTATACCCCCGATGACAAGCCAAGCAATTGTTTCATACTCAAAAAATCTCAAACTTTTTCAACCTTCACGCAATACATGAGAGCGAGCCATGGATATAGCACTATGGGTGGAATAGAATATGATGATGGGGATTGTGTGGAGAAGACAAAAAAGGAGAAAGTCTCACATTGACGAGGCAAATCAACGGGGTATGGAGATGCCCATCAATTGATGTCAACATGAGGAGTAGGGATTGCCATGCAACGGATGCACTAGAGCTATGAATGCTCAACAAAATAAAACTAGTGGGTGTGCGTCCAACTCGCTTGCTCACGAAGAGCTAGGGCATTTTGAGGAAGCCCATCAATGGAATATACAAGCCAAGTTCTATAATGAAAAATTCCCACTAGTATAAAAAGATAACTTATGAGACTCACTATCATGAAGATCTTGGTGCTGCTCTCTTTTTCTCTCATTTTTTTGGGCCTTCCTTTTTCTTTTGGCCTTGCTTTTTTTTCTTTTTGTTTATTTTTTTTTATTTTTCGTCCGAAGTCTCATCCCGACTTATGGGGGAATCATAGTCTCCATCATCCTTTCCTCACTTGGGACAATGCTCTAATAATGATGATCATCACACTTTTATTTTTCTTACAACTCAACAATTACAACTCGAAACTTAGAACAAAATATGACTCTATATGAATGCCTCCGGCGGTGTACCGGGATGGTGCAATGAATCAAGAGTGACATGTATGGAAAATAATGCATGGTGGCTTTGCCACAAATACGATGTCAACTACATGATCATGCAATGGCAATATGACAAAAGTAATGTATGTCATAATAATTATGATGGAAGTTGCATGGCAATATATCTCGGTATGGCTATGGAAATGCCATGATAGGTAGGTATGGTGGCTGTTTTGAGGAAGATATAAGTAGGTTTTATGTGTGATAGAGCGTATCGTATCACGGGGTTTGGATGCACCAGCGAAGTTTGCACCAACTCTCAAGGTGAGAAAGGGCAATGCACGGTACCGAAGAGGCTAGCAAAGGTGGAAAGGTTAGAGTGCGTATAATCCATGGACTCAACATTAGTCAAAAGAACTCATATACTTATTGCAAAAATTTAGAAGCCATCAAAAATTCAAGTACTACGCGCATGCTCCTAGGGGGATAGAATGGTAGGAAAAGACCATCGCTCGTCCCCGACCGCCACTCATAAGGATGCACAAGCCAGATACACTTCATGTTTCAAATTTGTTACACAACTTTAACCATACGTGCATGCTACGGGACTTGCAAACTTCAACACAAGTATTTCTCAAATTCACAATTATCAACTAGCACGACTTTGATATTAACACCTCCATATCTCAAAACAATTATCTAGCATCAAACTTATCTTAGTATTCAATTCACTCAAAAGAAAGTTTCACATGTCTTGAACACTAAGTATATTAACATTAAACAAATTACCATGCTATTAACGATTCTCAAAATAATCTAAGTGAAGCATGAGAGATCAATAGTTTCTTTAAAACAAATCCACCACCGTGCTTTAAAAGATATAAGTGAAGCACTAGAGCAAAAATTATCACGCTCAAAAGATATAAGTGAAGCACTATGAGCAAAACTATCAAGCTCAAAAGATATAAGTGAAGCACTATGAGCAAAACTAACAAATTCCAATTCATATATGGCTCTCTCAAAAGGTGTGTACAGCAAGGGTGATTGTGGTAAACTAACAAGCAAAGATGCAAATAATACAAGACGCTCCAAGCAAAACACATATCATGTGGTGAATAAAAATATAGCTCCAAGTAAGTTACTGATGGAAGTGGACGAAAGAGAGGATGCCTTCCGGGGCATCCCTAAGCTTTGACTTTTTGGTGTCCTTGTATTATCTGGGGGGTGCCATGGGCATCCCCAAGCTTAGGCTCTTGCCACTCCTTGTTCCATAATCCATCAAAAGAATTCACCCAAAACTTGAAAACTTCACAACACAAAACTCAACAGAAATCTCGTGAGCTCCATTAGAGAAAGAAAACAAAAGACTACTTCAAGGTACTATAATGAACTCATTCTTTATTTATATTGGTGTTAAACCTACTGTATTCCAACTTCTCTATGGATGATAAACTATTTTACTAGCCATAGATTCATCAAAATAAGCAAACAACACACGTAAAACAGAATCTGTCAAAAACAGAACAGTCTGTAGCAATCTGTAACTAACGCAAACTTCTGGAACTCTAAAAATTCTAAATTGGAAGTCCTGTACAATTTGTTTACTGAACAGCATCAAAAAGAATCAACACAAAAACACGTTCCTGTGATTGAACAAAATTATATTCGTGCGCGCAAAGTTTCTGTTTTTCAGCAGAATCAAATCAACTATCATCGTAGGTTATCCTATAGGTTCTACTTGGCACAAACACTAATTAAAGACAAAACCACATCCAAACAGAGGCTAGATGGATTATTTATTCCTAAACAGAAGCAAAAACAAAAAACACAAAATAAAATTGGGTTGCCTCCCAACAAGCGCTATCGTTTAACACCCTAGCTAGGCATAAAAGCAAGGATAGATCTAGGTATTGCCATCTTTGGTAGGCAATCCATAAGTGGCTCTCATGATAGATTCATATGGTAATTTTATTTTCTTTCTAGGGAAGTGTTCCATGCCCTTCTTTAAGGGAAATTGGAATCGAATATTCCCTTCCTTCATATCAATAATTGCACCAATCGTTCTAAGGAAAGGTCTACCAAGAATAATAGGACATGAAGGATTGCAATCTATATCAAGAACGATAAAATCTACGGGCACATAATTCCTATTTGCAACAAGAAGAACATCATTAATTCTTCCCATAGGCTTTTTAATAGTGGAATCCGCAACATGCAAGTTTAGAGAGCAATAATCAAAATCACGGAAATCTAGCAAATCACATTAAGTTTTGGGAATAGTAGAGACACTAGCACCCAAATCACACAAAGCATGAAACTCATAATCTTTAATTTTAATTTTAATAGTAGGTTCCCACTCATCATAGAGTTTTCTAGGGATAGAAACTTTCAACTCAAGTTTTTCTTCATAAGATTGCATCAAGGCATCAACAATGTGTTCG
Organism: Aegilops speltoides; assembly: GCA_021437245.1. Classification (NCBI taxonomy): domain Eukaryota; kingdom Viridiplantae; phylum Streptophyta; class Magnoliopsida; order Poales; family Poaceae; genus Aegilops; species Aegilops speltoides. The sequence continues at coordinate 419,900,705 of CM038141.1, read as the reverse complement.
GTAAAGGCCTTATTTTGACTATAAGCATGAGGAGAATCTAGCACGGATTGCAACAAGGAAATACAACCAATCAAAGAACAATTTTCATAATTAAATTCCTTGAGATCCAAAATAGTCGGTTTTGCAACATCTTGGTTTTTATTTATTTCGATCCCACTTTCATCAAATTCATCTAGAAACTCCGAATTCTTAGAACGCCTTCTAGGTAAAGGAAGATCATATTCCGATTCATCAAGATTAATATTGCAAAACAAAGATTTAATGGGGGACACATCAATAACTTTTAGATCTTCATCTTGATTTTCATAGGAATTCGGTTTAGCGGCCATCTTATTGACTAAGGTAGCTTGCATATCCGAAATTCAGCGGTTATCTTTTCAAGACGAGCAATTTGGGCCCTTATACCATCAAATTCCTTAGAAGTTCTTTATTCATATAACTCATAAAACTTTTTTGTTCCTTAAGCTCGTTTCTGAAGAAATTATTGTGCTCAAATTGCAAAACCATAAACTTTCTAACATTGCTTTCGATCTCCTCTAGCCTTTTAAGGTGAAGGTCACCAAATCTAGGTAGAGCCATCGCAACAAATAAGCAAACTAACACACGAGCAAGCAGAAAGGCAACGAGAAAAGGCAAAAGGGAAAGAGAGGAGGAGATTGGGAAAGAGAGGGCAAATAAAACGGCAAGGGTGAAGTGGGGGAGAGGAAAACGAGAGGCAAATGGCAAATAATGTAATGCGAGAGATAGGGATTGTGATGGGTACTTGGTATAGTTGACTTGCTTGCGTGAGCCTCCCCGGCAACGGCGCCAGAAATTCTTCTTGCTACCTCTTGAGCACTGCGTTGGATTTCCCCGAAGAGGAGATGATGCAGCAAAGTAGCGTAAGTATTTCCCTCAGTTTTTTAGAACCAAGGTATCAATCCAGTAGGAGACCACGCACAAGTCCTTCGTACCTATACAAAACGATAGCAACTCGCAACCAACGCGATTAGGGGTTGTCAATCCCTTATCGGTCACTTACGAAAGTGAGATCTGATAGAGATGATAAATAATATTTTTGGTATTATTGATAGATAGATGCAAAGTAAAAAGTAAAAGGCAAAGTAAAAAACAAAGCAATTAAATAAAGTGATAGAGATTGATATGATGAGAATAGACCCGGGGGCCATAGGTTTCACTAGTGGTTTCTCTCAAGAGCATAAGTATTCTACGGTGGGTGAACAAATTACTGTTGAGCAATTGACAGAATTGAGCATACTTATGAGTATATCTAGGCAATGATCATGTATATAGGCATCACGTCCAAGACAAGTAGATCGAAACGATTCTGCATCTACTACTATTACTCCACTCATCGACCGCTATCCAGCATGCATCTAGAGTATTAAGTAAAAACAGAGTAACGCCTTAAGCAAGATGACATGATGTAGAGGGATAAATTCATGCAATATGATAAAAAAACATCTTGTTATCCTCGATGGCAACAATACAATATGTGCCTTGCAACCCTTTCTGTCACTGGTGTAAGGACACCGCAAGATTGAACCCAAAGCTAAGCACTTCTCCCATTGAAAGAACTACCAATCTAGTTGGCCAAACCAAAAAAGATAATTCGAATACACTTGCAAAGATAACTCAATCATACATAAAAGAATTCAGAGAAGAATCAAATATTTTCCATAGATAATACTGGATCATAAACCCACAATTCATCGGTCTCAACAAACACACCGCAAAAAGAAGATTGCATCGAATAGATCTCTACGAGAGAGGGGGAGATCACTGTATTGAGATCCAAAAAGAGATAAGAAGCCATCTAGCTACTAGCTATGGACCCGAAGGTCTGAAGTAAACTACTCACACTTCATCGGAGGGGCTATGGTGATGATGTAGAAGCCCTCCGTGCTAGATGCCCCCTCCGGTGGAGCTCCGGAACAGGCCCCAAGATGGGATCTCGTGGATACAGAAGGTTGAGGCGGTGGAATTAGGTTTCTGGCTCCTGTTCTGATCGTTTGGGGATACGTAGGTATATATAGGAGGAAGGAGTACGTCGGTGGAGTGTCACGGGGCCCATGAGGAAGGGGGGCGTGCCCAGGGGGGTGCACCCTCCACCCTCGTGACCGCCTCTGGCACTGCTTGGAGTAGGGTCCAAGTCTCCTGGATCACGTTCGGTTGGAAAAACACGTTCCCAAAGGTTTCATTCCGTTTGGACTCCGTTTGATATTCCGTTGCTCCGAAACACTAAAATAGCCAAAAAAACAGCAATTCTGGGCTGGGCCTCCGGTTAATAGGTTAGTCCCAAAAGTAATATAAAAGTGGAAAATAAAGCCCAATATAGTCCAAAACATTAGATAAAGTAGCATGGAGCAATAAAAAATTATAGATACGTTGGAGACGTATCAGAGGCACGTTTTGGAATTAATAAAAAATACTGGCGAAAGAATCAACGAGAGGGGGCACACACCCTAGCCACGAGGGTGGAGGCGCGCCCCCTGTCTCGTCGCCCCCCTGGCAGGCCTCCGGTGCCCACCTTTTGCTATATGAAGTCTTTCGCCCTGGAAAAAATCAGAAGGAACCTTTCGAGACGAAGCGCCGCCGTCTCGAGGCGGAACCAATCTAGGGCTCCGGCTGAGCTGTTCTGTTGGGGAAACATTCCTCTGGGAGGGGGAAATCATCACCATCGTCTTCACCATCGATCCTCTCATCGAGAGGGGTTCAATCTCCATCAACATCTTCACCAGCACCATCTCCTATCAGACCCTAGTTCATCTCTTGTATCCGATCTTTGTCTCAAAACCTCAGATTGGTACTTGTGGGTTGCTAGTAGTGTTGATTACTCCTGGTAGTTGATGCTAGTTGGTTTATTCGGTGGAAGATTATATGTTCAGATCCTTAATGGATGTTAATACCCTCTGATTATGAACATGAATATGATTGGTGGAGGGGGCCACCCAGGTGCCCACTAGGCACCAGGGTGTGCCACCCCCTCCAGGCGCGCTCTGCTGGGTAGTGGGCTCCCTGGGCCACCTCCGGTGCCCATCTTATGATACTTAAGGTCTTTTGACCTAGAAAAAAGTAAGGGGAGGACTTTCGAGATGGAGCGCCGCTGTCTCAAGGCAGAATTTGGGCAGGAGCACTTTTGCTCTCCGACAGAGCGATTCCGCAGGGGAAACTTCCGTTCGTGAGGGGGAAATCGAAGCTACCGTCCTCACCAATAACCCTCTCAAACGCCGCATCAGCAGCATCGCTCCAGACAAAACTGTATGTCTTCTTCAGCATCTGATACAGAGGGATCGCCTTTTCTCCCAACCTGCTGATAAACCGGCTCAAAGCCGCGATACGACCCGCCAAACGTTGAACATCATTGATACATGCTAGTTTAGCCAGGGATGTAATAGCCTTGATCTTTTCCAGATTAGCCTCAATTCCCCGGTTGGACACCAGAAAACCCAAGAGTTTGCCAGCCGGTACACCAAAGACACACTTAGCCGGATTGAGCATCATTTTATAAACTCTCAAGTTATCAAAGGTTTCTTGCAAATCAGCTATGAGTGTCTCTGCTTTCCTAGACTTTCACCACAATATCATCCACATAAGCATGAACATTGCGCCCAATCTGAGTATGAAGACAATTCTGCACACAACGCTGATAAGTTGCCTGGGCACTCTTGAGCCCAAAGGGCATAGACACATAACAGAAGGATCCAAAGGGAGTGATGAAAGCTGTCTTCTCATGGTCCTTAACTGCCATCTTGATCTGATGATAACTAGAATACACATCCAAGAAACTCAAACGCTCACAACCCGTCGTAGCATCAATGATTTGATCAATACGAGGGAGGGCAAAGGGATCAGCTGGGCAAGCTTTGTTCAAATCTGTGTAGTCCACACACATACGCCAAGTGCCGTTTTTCTTAAGTACCAGCACCGGATTAGCCAACCACTCTGGGTGAAATACTTCCACGATAAACCCTGCAGCCAATAGCCGGGCTACCTCTTCACCAATGGCCTTGCGCCGCTCCTCATTAAAGCGACGAAGAAATTGTTTGACCGGTTTGAACTTCGGATCAATATTAAGAGTGTGCTCAGCGAGTTCCCTCGGTACACCTGGCATGTCAGAAGGTTTCCATGCAAAGATGTCCCGGTTCTCACGGATGAACTCGGTGAGCGCGCTTTCCTATTTTGGATCCAAGTTGACGATGATGCTGAACTGCTTGGATGAATCGCCAGGAACAAAATCAACCAATTTAGTCTCATAAGCCGATTTAAACTTCAAAGCCGGATCATGCTCTGTAGTTGGCTTATTTAGAGAAGTCATGTCTGCCGGATCAACATTGTCCTTATAAAACTTCAACTCCTCCGTTGCACAAACCGATTCAGCATATGTCGCGTCACCTTCCTCGCACTCCAGCACAATCTTACATACCATGAACCGTGATAGTCCCCTTATGACCCGGCATCTTGAGCTGCAGATAAACATAACACGGCCTTGCCATGAATTTGGCATAAACCGGCCGCCCAAACAAGGCATGGTACGGACTTCTGATCTTGGCCACTTCAAAGGTCACCGCCTCAGATCTTGAATCATGATCATCCAAAAACTACCTCCAAAGCTATCTTACCAACCGGGTAAACCGATTTACCAGGCACCACACCGTGAAAAATGGTATTTGATAGTCTAAGGTTCTTATCTGTCAACCCCATGTGCCAGAAGGTTTCATAATACAATATATTGATACTGCTCCCTGCGTCCATGAGTACCTTGGTGAACTTATAACTTCCAACCTGTGGTGCAACCACCAAAGCTAGGTGGCCCGGATTGTCAACCTGGGGCGGATGATCCTCCCGACTCCAGACAATAGGCTGCTCAGACCAGCGTAGATAACGGGGCACTGTCGGTTCAATAGAGTTTACTGCCCTTTTATGGAGCTTCTAATCGCGCTTGCACAAACTAGTAGTGAAGACATGATACTGTCCACCGTTTAACTGTTTTGGGTTGCTCTGATAACCCGACTGCTGCTGATTCCCCTGATTACTCTGCTGATTGTGACCACCTTGGTTGTTCTGATTGCCCTGATTATTCTGATATCCTGAGTTTGAACCGCCACCACCATAACTAGGCCCGTGAAACCCTGGATCGGAACCACCGGATGGACCCTGATCATACCGGAAGAGATCAGAGTTTTTGAATTCCCTCATGATGTGACAATCCTTCCAGAGCTGTGTGGCCGGAACCTCCTTTGTCCCGTGCTTTGGGCAGGGCTGGTTTAACAAACGTTCCAGATTCATGCCTCCACCGTGCTCGGGAGGTTTACCCTTACGACGCTGCATATTACCCTGCATACTGGTGTTAGCCACAAAATCTGAATTGTCCGCTTTATGCTTACCATTGTTCTTGTGGCTCCCCTGGTTATGCTGTCCTTTTGAACCGGTAGTCTTCTTTCCCTTCTCCTGCTTTTCTTCGTTGGAATCGGGGTCCTTGGTATTATCAGAATCAACATACTTAACCAGAGCTGCCATGAGCGTTCCCATATCATTGCAGTGACGCTTGAGCCATCCCAACTTCATCTTGAGTGACTTGAACCGGCAATTACCTTCGAAGGTCACAATTGCCATGTCCAGATTGATGTGGCCTGACGAATGCAAAATTTCTGAAACTCGGCGCACCCAATGGGTTGTCGATTCATTCTCTCCTTGGACACAAGCCGCCAGATCCACAATGGACATGGGTTGCTTGCACGTATCCTTGAGGTTTGCTATAAACTTGGCCTTCAACTCATCCCATGAACTGATCGAGTTAACAGGCAGACTCTTCAGCCAGGTACGAGCCGTTCCTTCTAACATCATGGTGAAATATTTTGCACATGCCGCTTCATCCACATCTAGCATCTCCATTGCCATCTCATAACTTTCAACCCATGCCTCAGGGGGCTGATCAGCGGTATAATTAGGTACTTTACGCGGACCCTTGAAGTCCTTGGGTAGCCGCACATTACGCAGAGCTGGGGTGAGGCATGGTACTCCCAAAGAGCTAAAAGCCAAACCACGTTCAAATGATGCCGCTGGCTGAACCGGAGCGGGTTGATTCTGGTATTGCGCCGCCAACTGTGCTGCTAACTCTGTCTCGCGCCATGCTCTGCCATTGTTCACCACATCCTGAGCATTCAAATCGCCGTTCACCGGATTAGGCCCTCGAGGGGCATCACGACGCCGCGCACTGCTTAACACGGCCGGTTCGTCCATGTGTCTTCTATAACTCTTGCCAGGACGAGGGGTTGAATGTATTCTGTCTCGGCTGTAGGAATAAGCCTGCTGCTGCACAACAACGGTTTGAAGAAGATCCCTGGCCCGTCGCATCTCAATCGCCGCTAGTGAGTCACCCTCCATCGGAATAGCTGCCAAACGTGATGCTGCAGCAATCATATTATCCAAAGGGCTAGAGAAGTGACCCGGTGGCATTGTTACATATTGCAGCGGGTTGTCCGTCCATCGGGGCGGGTCCATCACCTGTGGCTGATCCGGCGCCGCCCCAGGTGCCTCGGTCCGGTTTACTTTTGTTAGATTACGGGGCCCAGCTCCTGGCGTGCTGAAGAGATTTATACCCTCGTAAATCTGCAGCAGACGAGACCGGTACTTCCTTCTTATTACTTTGTTTGACGCGTTCTGATCCAACATAAGCCGGTAATTCTGCGCCTGGATCTATTGTGATTGGGCATCTAAAGCGGCCCGCTCTTCAGCCATCCTGGTCTCCTCAGCCGCCAAGTCTGCCTTGGCCTGAGTTATCTGATCCTTTAGCTTGGTAACATCCGCATTATGCTGAACTTGGGTCTCCGGGGTGACTGCTGTGGTCAACAATGCCATCAAGGCGTCCAATAGACCGGCAAGCACTTGAGCCGGCCGGCGCACCGGGCCTCCTGCCACGGCTGCCGATCCGGAGATCATTGCTGTTGTGGATGAAGATTGCACGGTGGGCTGCATATCGGCCATGAAAATTGCAACCCGGTTTGGCGGTTCAAGGGGGCCCGGAATACTGTCGCCATCAGAGCATCCCCCAATCCGGCCATCTTGCAACTGGTACAGTGACTCGGTTTCTCCAGTGGATGATTCACCATCTGAATAGATGGTTGTCTCGCCGTCAGATACCAGTTCAGATTCCGCACCATGGATGAACCCTACGAACACACGCTTCATGGCAGGCTGAACTCGGGCATGACTAGCACGCTGAGCTGTTTCGACGAGGTCGGTGGAGATGTCCGGCTCAGGGCCCGGTTCGCCGATCTTGCCGATAAAGACATGAATTCCACCAAAGGGGACCCGGTACCCGTACTCGATTGAGCCGGCCTCGGGGCCCCAGCCTGCGTCGTCGATGTAGAGCTTGCCGCGACAACTCTTGGTCATCCAGCCAACAGCGTACCCTTTGAGTCCTTCAAAGTTGCCCTTTAAGAACTTGAAACCATTGTGCGATAGCCCCACGGTGGGCGCCAACTGTCGTGGAATTAACACGTTAGATGTCCTAGCAAAAGGACTTAGTCGTGGAGCATCGCAACGAGATTAGCAAAAAGGGGTTAAAACCAGACAAGGGACATGAGAGTTTTATACTAGTTCGGCCCCTTACGATGAAGGTAAAAGCCTACGTCTAGTTGTGATGGGATTATTGGGGTTTCGATGATCAGGGAGCGAATACGCTTGCCTGAGTCTCGAGTTGTTGTTTCTTGTCCCTGAACCGCCGTCGGGTCATCCCTTTATATGCACAGGTTGACGCCCGGCCGGTTTACAGAGTTTCGAGGCCGGCTCATACCAGTGTCCGGCTCGGTCTCTTCCTTTCCCTAACTTACAATACAAGTTATACGATTATGGCAGTTTACAACTATGGGCCCTAATCCGCCTTTGGGCTCTGGGCTTCTAAGCTTCAATAGTAAAATGTCGTCCTCTTTGTCTTCATGGGCTTCATTACGGATGAGCGTGAACCGGCCCCTCCTGGGCGGTTTACACTGAGTAGTTATATCCTCAACACCGTGGGAGGGCCAATCTCCATCAACATCTTCAACAGCACCATCTCATCTCAACCCTAGTTCATCTCTTGTGTTCAATCTTTGTATCAAAACCTCAGATTGGTACATGTGGGTGACTAGTATTGTTGATTGCATCATGTAGTTGATGCTAGCCGGTCATTTTGTGGAAGATTATATGTTCAGATCTATCACGATATTTAATACCCCTCTAATCTTGAGCATGAATATGTTTTGTGAGTAGTTACTTTTGTTCTTGAGGACATGTGAGAAGTCTCGTCGTAACTAATCATGTGAATTTGATATTCGTCCGATATTTTGATGATATGTAGGTGTGATTCCCTTAGTGGTGTTATGTGAACGTCAACTACATGACACTTCACCATCTTTGGGTCTAATGGAATGCATTGTGGAGTAGTTATTAGATGATGGGTTGCTTGAGTGACAGAAACTTAAACCCTAGTTTATGCGCTATTTCGTAAGGGGCTGATTTGGATCCATATGTTTAATGCTATGGTTAGATTCTATCTGAATTCTTCTTTCCTAGTGGTGGATCCTTGTGAGAGGGGTTAATCATAGGTGGGACGTTTGTTCAAGTAAGAACACCACCCAACCACCGGTCCACCCACATATCAAATTATCAAAGTAGCAAACGCGAGTCTAACAAACATGATGAAAGTGACTAGAAGAAATTCCTGTGTGTCCTCGAGAACGCTTTGCTTACTATAAGAGATTCTTTTGGCATGTCCTTTGCTACAAAAAGGATTGGGCTACCTTGCTGCACCTATTGTTAATATTGTTAATTGTTACAAATTACCTTGCTATCATGCATACTACCTGTTACCGACAATTTCAGTACTTGCACACATTACCTTGCTGAAAATCACTTGTCATTTCCTTCTGCCCCTTATTGGGTTCAACACTCTTACTTATCGAAAGTACTATGATTGATCCCTTATACTTGTGGGTCATCAGTTGCTAGAGTGACAGAAGCTTAAACCCTAGTTTATGCGCTATTCCATAAGGGGCTGATTTGGATCCATATGTTTCATGTTATGGTTAGATTTATCTTAATTCTTCTTCCGTAGTTGCGAATGCTTGCGAGAGAGGGTAATCATAAGTGTGAGGCTTTTTCAAGTAAGAACATCACCCAAGCACCGGTCCACCCATATATCAAATTATGAAAGTAGCGAACACGAATGAAACAAACATGATGAAAGTGACTCGATGAATTCCCATGTGTCCTCAAAAATGCTAAGCTTGTTATAAGAGAAAGTTCCGGCCTGTCCTTTTCTATAAAAAAGATTGGGCTACCTTGTTGCACCTTTGTTACAATTGCTACTTTTTTCTCGTTACAAATTACCTTGCTATCAAACCATATGTTATCGATAATTTAAGTGCTTGCAGAAAATACCTTGCTGAAAACCACTTGTCATTTCCATCTGCTCCTCATTGGGTTCGACACTATTACTTGTTGAAAGGACTGCGATTGATCACCTACAATTGTGGGTCATCAAGATCCCATCGCCTTGCTGTCTTAGAGGCCACATAGGCCTCCCAGGCGTCCTCCCTAACTGTGTGTTTCTCCTTCTCGGCCTTCATGTCGGCTTCTCTCCTACCAACCTCCATTTGGGCTCAGAACTCCTCCATGGTGAGGGGTCGGGTAGGTAGGATGTCCTCCTTGGTGAGGGCCAGTGAAGCGTCCTCCTCAGCGCACGACATCGACCCGTGTATGCGAGTCATGAAACGCAAAGCATCCTCCTCTGCATGGGGCGGCGTAATTGCGTGGAACAGGGACAATCGACACCATAGTGTTTGCCGAGTATCGCAAACAGTTGTAGGGGCGGTGTGAGACTGTATGGAGGGAAACACGGTATATGTGACTGGTGTGCCAAATGTCGTGGGCGGCACAGTAGTTATAGTCGGCTGGAATCTCAAGAAGCGTGAATGGGCCAACAGTCATGGGAGACGCGCCGCTCGCCGGAATCCAATGCAAAAGTGCATTCATAGACCAACATGGCGTGTGAATAGGCGGATATTATGGGTCAAATGGGTATGAAACTTGATGCAGTTGAGATGACATTTGGTGGGCACCATAGAGGAGAAAATGGGTCAAACGAGATGGCAAGTTGACGGCAACAAGTGAAGATGGCTCGTAGGGGCATGTAAATAATTTCTTCACACGTGATAGTGGCACGGACTGAAATAGAAAAGTTTGAGTGGTACACCTCGAATATCCTAGTTCAATAGTGGCACGGACTGAAATTTCGCTTTGTTTTATCATCTTTCAAAAATAAAAGTTGGGATCGATGCTTCTTCAGCCGAAACAAATGTTGTATTTGTTTTTTTGTTTATTGGGTGGTAAGCAACTGATAAGAAGCATCCGTTTATACTTCAGTATTCATAAAAGTAAAAATGGGATAAAAAAATCTTCATCTCGCATCCATCATTCTCTTCCAACCATTATCTTCTTCCTCTCACCCATCTTCCATTGTTGGCTGCACCTCTCTCTCCACCACTCTCGCCTTCTCATCTTTGTTGCCCCCTCATCTTTGTCCTTGTCATCTTGGTTCTAACCACCACCAGCCCCATTAGCTAGGTATGCCACGACCACCATTTTTTCAGCATGTAGTGTCAAGTTGGAGCGTCGATGATCTTTTTAGGCAATAGGCATTCGCCTAAGATGCCAGGGGCCACCATCATCTTCATTGATGTGGAATGTGGTTGTGACTATGTTAGTCACATCCTTTGATGCCCTTCTTACTTCCCGTAATTTCCTCTCCACTCACCTTCTTCCTCCTCCTCCCTTACGCCTAGATTGTTGCCTCCCAATCCCAGATGGACGTCAGTTGAACATTTCTATCTCTAATACCCGCCTGTTCAGCCTGAACTTCTTCGGACACAAAAGGGGCAGCGTCCGACAGAGATTTTGTTCGGTAATACCACTAAATCTGGGAGGGAGGTGGTCAGATGGAGCAAGCACGCGTGGTAGCATGTGAGGCAGAGGACCAAAGAAAATATCAAAAGATGTAGAGAGAATGTGTGCCTCTCGGATGAACTTTTTTATTGCCGGTAGTCAAAATGCGATGCCCCCCCTCCCCCCCCCCCCCCCACACACACACACACATCGTAGACCATAATATCCTCTGAATTACACGTATTTGCCATAGGGAATCCCATCTGACACCAAAAAAAGAGATAAATCTATCTATACGGGCTATGGAAGCTTACCTTACTTTTTGGTGGTGCAATCCATTTATCATGACTTCAGGTGTGCTAATGACATTTATGATTTCATGCACTATGTGCGCTAGCTATTTAGTAAACCTAGGCATTCGTCGGGCCAGGCTTAGCTCGGGCCAGGTCTTGTAAAGCACGACCTCAAAATCTCAAGCCCGAGCCCGGCCCGGCCAGAATCACATGAACAGTGCCCCTTTTTTATAAGAATAATGATTTTCAGGATATTTAAAAATATATTGTACCTACATTTCGCATAAAGTAATGATTTATACCCTGTTTGGGCCTATTTTCGGGCTTTTAGGCTGGGATTCGGGCGGAAAAGCTGAGCCCGAGCCTGGCCCAGATGTCGGGCTTTCGGGTTGGGCTGTCCATGCCCAGGTCTACTATTTAGTCCATGTTTGCGTGTGTGTGTGTGGGGGGATTTAGTCCATGTTACCATATGATTTTGTTTCTATGGATCACAAGACATTGTTCCTTTTTAACTACTTGTGCCACTAAGTTTGGTGTTCTACTGTTTCCATAAACATATCTCAATGAAAAACTAATTGTTCATGTCCACCATCTCAGATTTAATACAGGTGAGATTAACCATTCCTACGTGTCAAATGGTTTATAGCAAGAGATGAGCCCTCAAGTGTTGCAACGAAGAGCAACTCCAAACACCTAAGTAGCTAGCATAGCTCCAGCAAACTCAAGAACTACAAGGCAGCCTATAACTTCACCGCACATCAGACACTGCAAGGAAATTTCATATGAAAAGTTTAAGCGGGAAACCATATGGCCTGGATAATATTGATGTGGTAACAATGGCGGAATGGCCCATCCTTTTTGTGTTGTTTGGTCAAGCCAACTATATTTTGTTCGATCTTGTGAATTGGGTTCTTACTTATATACTTGGATGGAAGTTTGACTATGCATGGTTCACGCCTTTAGATGTCACTTCATTCTTGAATAATGACAAGCTAATTTTCTGCAGGGCCCTTCAAAATCGGAGAGGTGCATGAAGGAGCAAAGCATCGCAAGATGAACCTATGCATGTTTGTAGTTCCGAGGATTAATTATTTGAGCATATGTTCTATTTGTTTCGTTATTTCTCAGGAGATTAGTGATCGGGAAACAACTATTCATAAGTCACTGTTGAGAACATCCAATTAGGCTTTAAGATTCATGAAAGCACAAATGGGACCAAAATATGTTTCTCATAGAAATTGTTTTGATTATTTTTTTTAACTAGGCTAGAACGATTGGGCCGGGCCAGCGAGGTTGCGTTAGGACCTCGGAGCAGCTGGAGTCCAAGACCAGTGGGAAATCAAACCGAGGCGAGCCCTCTTCCCACTCTCTCATCTCCCGCTTCTACCCCTCAAAAAACAAATCTCCCGTTCCTTTCCATATCAAGCTCGCTCGCTCTCGCTTTTGGCAACTCCAAAAGCACCCTCCGTTCGTCCGATCCGTGTTGACAACTCCCAGAACCCTAGCGAACAACAAGTTTCCCTTTCTTCCCATTCCGTCATGGATCCCAGCCGCCGCCGCCACCTCCTCCCGCAGGGCTCACCCGCCTCCCTCCGCCGCCACAGCTCCTTCTCTCCTCCGCGGCTGCCCACCTCGGCAACTCCTCTCGCCTCCCAAAGCGGCGGCGATGGCTCCGGCGGCTATCCGCCCCACCTCCTGAATCGTCCCTTGTCGTGGTCGCTCGGCCCCACCGCCGGAACTAGTAGTGGCGCCGGCAGCAGCTCTCACGGGCAAAATGCCCTCTCCACTCCGGTCCTGGAATCCTTCCATTTCGAGGACGACCCCGTCTCGGATGATATCGTCGCCGTCGGCCGTTTAATCGACCTGGACAGACTCTGCGGGGTCACCCCTGGACACGGGAACGACGCAGGGGCAGGGGCACGGCAGGTCGATGGCCCCGTAGATGGCAAGAGTACCCAGATCGCGGTGCTGAATAGCTCCGAGCCGGAGGTCAATTCCGAAACCGTAGTCCTAGAGCAGCCGGCACTACCAGCGCCTTCTCCAATGGCTGCTGGCCCCGGCAGGAGTAGGCGTCCGCCCAGCGGCGCTTCTCCACGGGCAGGCGGCTCTGTCAAACGCAGCCGCTTATCCATTGGTGATCGCGCTACTCCAGGTCCAGGGGCAGGCGGCGCTTCGGCAGGACCAGGAGGCGCTGGTAATAGCCATCTATCCATACGCTGCGGGGCTTCTCCTCCAGCAGCTGGTGGCGGCGGCAGCAATGGCGCTTCTCCAGGGGTAGGCGGCCCTGGAAGTAGTCACCCCTTAACCATGGCCATGGGTAGAGGCGGCGCAGCTCTCTTTGAGCTGGCAAGAGAGATGAAGCCCAGTGAGGCTCACATGCAGAAGATCATTAAGGACAAGCGTCTCGCGGAGCTTGCGCTTACAGACCCTAGGAGGGCCAAGAGGTGAGGATTTCCTTCGTTCTAGTGCATGTGGAGATTTATTTATTTATTTATTTTGACAAAATCATGTGGAGATCCAGATTGTCGATCTGATATACTCATATCATATGTTGTCCATGGACTGGAAAGTCTGAAACTGAGTATTTTCTTTTGGAACAAATTTGTAGCCTTCTGGCAGCCCGGGTGTACTCTGCCAAGAAGGACAAAGACAAGGCGGCCCGCAAGCAGGAACTTGAGCAAATGGTTCAGACGCTGACCAAAAGGGTCCATACATTATCTGAAGAACTGGTATGTGTTGTTGATGCGCCGCTAGAAAGTTAATACATAATCAGTTTGGTACTCTGTTGTTATGTTGGTTGCACATTTTTGCACATAACCAGTTTTCCCCACACGATTTTATGATCAAAAATACTAGTGTGCACATATCTGGAGGCTGCCGTGTTGGAGATTAGCATGGTTTTCCCCACGCGGTTGTACGATCATAAGTATTAGTATATACTTGTATTAATTGAAGCTGTTGTTCTGGACATTGGCATGGTTTTTGAAAATACGACCTTGTCCGGTATTAGAATACATTTCTAAAATATAAATTGGTTTTGTAAGTTAAAAGTACTTTTTTTAGGGTAGTAAGTTAAAAGTACTTTACGGGACATGTTCCATCCTATTATTTTCAAGAGACATTGGACTGTCTAAACCGGCCCGGGGAACGTGCTCCCCCTTATCTGCACCGCAAAACTGGAAGGGTGGTTCTTTGGGATATGTACCATGTGCAGAACATCCAAATTCTCTAGTATAAATAATTCTTGTGGTAATAGTAGTCAAAATTTAAAGTCTGACTCTAGCATGTTTTACAACTATAGCTTCTACAGAATTGGAGTGGTATTCTTTTGTTCACACAGTGGGTCTATTTTAACTAGTATATGTTATGTATGTAGAACAATGTGGAAGTTATTTTTATTTTATTATGGAAATAACCAGTAAATGTCTTCATCATTTTCATTGGAAGTTAGAGAAAATATGCGATAAAATCCTACCATAAACGCAAACGCCAAGCACACACCCAAGATAGAACATGCCCTATAAAAATAGGAAGCATTTGTGTGTATGATTCTTTTGACTACAAAGAATCAAGCTAGTGTTGCATTCATTTTAGTTTTACATGTTTAGATGGTGCATGTAATGTATATCTAAGACTTTGTGGTGTGCTGTTGATGTGAGAGACGAGCTGAGCTGTGTCATTGGTTTCACTTGACGCTAATTAATAGGTTAATCTACTTGGGCTGAGTTATTTTTCTCGATTGGCTTCACTTAACACTAATTAGTAGGTTATATCCTCTTGATATATGTGTGTGTGTGTGTGTGTGTGTGTGTGTGTGTGTGTGTGTGTGTGTGTGTGTGTGTGTGTGTGTGTGTGTGTGTGATAATTCTATATATACCTGATAGTTACATCCCTATTATAAGCTCTCAACCAATTACATGGTGGTGTGCCTCTTTTTGGATTTCTTAATCATATATTGTTGTGTTATCTCATTGCAGAGCAAGCATCTTCAGATTAGAACTGAAAATAGTGAGCTAATGATTAAGCTGCGGTCAATGGAGGAAATGTCACAACTGAGAAATGGTATGCTTGTTCCATTGTTAATCGACATTATATGTTTGTGCACATTAGTTCCCTAGAGGCTATAAAAAAGATGATTGACGCATCGCAAATGGATGCATAAGGGCATAGGTTTTGCTTGGAGAACAAGCTTTTCTTGTCTTTAGCTTGCATACTCACCTTAGATACTCGTATTATCTTTTCAGAGTAAAAATGTGTGTGCGTGCGCGCGTGTGTAAATGCAGCCTGCTGGCTGTCTTAAAATTAATATAAATAAACTATGCTGGGTACTTGAACCTTAACACAGGACATTTACCAAATCATCATTTGATATATCATGACATGGTGACTGTGCCACGATGCGGTTATTCGGGTTATGCACTTCTTTTCTACTGATCGACCACAGTCGAACCAAACATAAATATTACTGATGTATCTCTTCGTATTTAAAATGTTGTCATAGTACAAAACATATATTCATTCAACCACTATGTCGTCTGGATTTTACAAGTTACATGGATATTTGTTCCTTTGAATAACTGAATGTGTACAGCAGCAATGTTATGCACGTTGATTACATAGTTTGTTTCTTTGGATGCTTCTTGTGCTAGCTAATCTCGTACAGGTCATTATATTAATTTACTACTCCCTTTGTTTTCCTATCAATGCTATGGTTTTCATTTTTATCCAATGTCAAATTAATTAACTTAATTTATTATTTATTTATTCTCCAGCTCAACAAAAAGCACTAACTTCTGAGGTCAAGGTATGGAAGGCTAAATACAACGCTATGCTTTCTCATAAGCTAAACACTTCATACCAAGAGCGCAAGAGATAAGCACCCAATTGTTGAATGCACATTCAAAAGGACAAGTGTACCTTGAGCATCCCATTTAATGTGAGCAGCTACAAATACAGGGGCAACCATCAGAAGCACATACTGAACCATACCAACAGGAAAATCCCCGCGAGATTGAAATGGTGTAATTTAAAAGGTCGCTTCTTGTAAAATTGATCGAGAACACCATACATGTTTGCGATTATACTTCCCCTTGTTGAGTTGTTGGATAATATCCATTACATAATTTAGCTTTTGTGTGTGTGTGCGCGCGCGCCAATATCATTCTATTAACTAATAGTTGAATGGATAATTCACCCCGCAAAAAAAAAAGAATGGATAATTCATGTGCTGAGTAATATATACTCCCCCCCCCTCCCCCTAAAAAAATGTTGAACTAATAGTTAAATGGAAGATTATTTACTTTCACCTATCATGTATTCACACTACTTTTATCAGGCATACACGGTGCCGACATCTCACAATATAGTTAGGTATGATGATCGCATATGTGGGGGTCACACATTCCACGTGGACAGCATGCATTTCCATTTGTTGGCTTCTTTTTATTGGAAATATATGAGAATACCGAGGGTTGTGATTCATCCCAAGCCATACATACACATGTAGTGTTGGTGATGAATACAAATGATTGTAACGTTGGTCACATATACATAGTGAGTCAAATATATACATTTTAAGTAAAAAAGTATTACTCATCCACTTAAAGAGCGGTGTTTCATACTAGATATACAAAATGTTTTGTGTTGCAACAACCTTAGGAGTTAACATGATTTCCGAGGATTGGCATTAATTATGATGCTCCCTCCGAACGCGAACTAGGAGCACACGGCGACGCACTCCTCTGGAATCAAAGCCACTCATGGTTCGTTTGGGGATCGATGCAGGTTTTCGTTTAATTCATAGCAAGATTGCAATACTGGGTGCTTGCGTATATGCCAACAGCAAAATGCAGCTATGCTTATTTAATTCGAGGTAGTGTGTCTGACAAAACATACTGCCACAGATTTCAACGAAGCATTAAATGGCAAAGACTTGGGTGCACGCCCATTTAATAACAATAACAAGGATGATGAACTGTAAAAAGGATAGCAATTTCGTTTGTGTGTGTGACAACATACATTAGTTTTGATTGTGCGATTAATTGCATCTAGATTAGAAGTTTATCGCAAAAAAGAATTGCACATTTCTCGTTTATTATTAAATTCTTAATTTTTTAGAAGAGAATAATTCCTAACATTTTTTAGAAAAATCCTGAGGTTATTATGAAAAAGTTAAAAGAACTATTACCACGACGTTCTCAATTTTCAGTTAAGATAAAAAAACATGCAACGTGTTGAAAAATCTCTCAGATTTATTTACGTAATTTCCTAGAAATTAGTATTTGGGTTTGTGCTTATATAATGGCTCTACGTTTTATACCACGTTGGTGCGTGCGTTTTGGAGATAAAGGGTTTGAACATAGGTCTAGATCATGGGACACACGCATAGGGATGCAGCTCCTCGCAGCTTTCCAGCCAGATAAGTTGGGCAAGAAAGTCACTATCCGTACAAGAATCGGAGAGCTGAAGTAAGTGTCTACGCATTTAAATATATTACCTCAGCGCTGAACTAGTAAAAAATTGAAATATTACACTGACTCCATACATGTATTGACAATGTATTGTGTGGTGAAACAACAGTGCCAGAGAAACGACTCATCGCTCATAAATGGATCAGTGAATCAACTGGCAAGTTGGTTGTAATAGTGGTCAATAAACAAAGGAAGCCGACGGAGATAGGGGGCGATAAATGAATGCAATACAGAGAGGCTAATATAGTGGGTGTTGATCCCGAGGCAACTGGATGAGTATGATTGCAGTGGGTGCGTCGACGAGTGCTCCAATGCAATTTCGTGCTCCCTCCTTTGTATTTTAGGTCCTTTCAGACAATTTAAATAATACTACACCTTGATCAATGAACATTTCTTACTCTAGTATGAGCCTGGTACTAAGATTATGCAATACTTTATGCTAGTGTATGGGCGCGCCGCACACGTACATTAGAGAAGCACATACAATTTACACCACGTATTTATGAAAGATGCAAGGGAGTTGAGAGTGAGCGAGTAACTACAAACTATTCCCTAAACTGTGGGTTCTAGATAAAGGGGATAGAAAGGCCTCACCTACTTAATGTGATGATTAAAATGTTTCAGTTAAATATTTCTAATAGATTTTTGGTAATCCTTCAAAAATTTAATCACATGTATTACATTCTCATGGTATTGATTAAGGGAATATTCGGTCTATGCCACTGTCCAAAGTCAATATCATCTGATGGTCACACTAGATTTTCACAAATTGTTGCTATGACACTAAATGCTTCCAGAAAAATTAGCCACATGCCCCTGCATGCCTTATAAGTGACTAGCCATTAGGTTAGCCCCTCGTTGTCGTATCCTTTCACCTGATTCCTCCTCTATGGGACCCACCACTTGCCATGTCATTAGCAATGGAGAGGAGCCAAATTAAATAACTTGAAATCCTGGAAGCCAAGACTCTCCATTGATTTTGGTTTAGTCATTGTGTCCCATGATACCAACATGTCTTCATCTTTCCACCCTTACTTTCCCACAGGAAATTCTGAAGCATGCACTTTATTTGAGATCATACACGGGAAAGCCGGAAAAAAACTGTTGAATAAGTGGGAACTACTTGAGAAATTGAGTTGATCAACACTTCCTTCCTCTCGGTCGGTAACATTCTTTCCATCCAACTTGAACCCTTTACATATTCTATCTTTAAGGTATTTAAGCGTTTTCTACCCACATCAGAAGGCAGCCCCAAAAAATTCTCACTTAATAACTCAGTGTAGCCTTTGAGTACATTGTTTATCTGTTTCTCAACTCATTGGAACGCCCCTTGCCGAAAAGTACCAAAGATTTATCCACATTAACTTCTTGCCCTAAAGCTCCATCATAATCATTCAAAGCACCCCTTGTTGCATTTGCACTCCCCACATGCCTTCAAGAACAAATGAATGTCATCCGCAAATAAAAGGTGGCACACCTCTGGTGCCAATGGTGCCACAACCAAACCTTTAAGCTCTGACGAGTGACTTCTATGTTTTAGGAGGCACGAAAGGCCCTCGGCCACCACATGATTGTTTCTTACCTCCATGTCACAGGTTCGATCCTTGGTAAGTAAAACATTCATTTGCTTCCATTTATTTATTTTCAATGCTTTTCCTTTCTATTATGTTCTATTTTTATAGTATTTACGGGTTTCTGTTGTTTCTTCTTCTATCATTTTGTTCTTTTACCGAGCAACATTGTTCCTTCTTTTGTTTGATTATTCCATTCACATTTTCAATAATAATTTAATATTCATTTTATAATGTTCGATGTATTTTTTTAAAATGTTCATCCTGTATTTACAAAATTGTTCATCACGTATTTAAAAGATGGCATACACCTTTCAACATGTAAGGTGGCATGCAAGATGCAATTTTTTTTTGAGCAAATCTTCTAATTGTCCCAACAGAACTACAATTGAAAGTTGAGCCCTTACCCTGCCATACACTTGCAGGCTAGGCATGTCCTAAATACATAGACTAAAAATCTATGTAGAGTCCCCTAAAAAAATCTATGTAAAGAAGCCGTAGTCTAGTCCCTCCCCCTACCCTCGGAAAGTTGCAGGTGCATGTAGGTGCGAGGACACACCTTCCCCGCCATGCCAGCTTTTTTTATGCCTCGTGATTCGCAAAGTTGTTGGATCCTCTCACAAAGGGCACAACAAGCTTTAAGTTTTAGTTTTTGAAACTTACGATTTTGTCAGTCGTGGCTTCTGAAACTTACGATTTTGTCAATCGATCCTACCAAGTTTCAGAGTTGAAACTTAAAACTTACGATTTTGTCGGTCGCGAATTCTGAAACTTACGATTTTGTGGCTTGCTCATACTAAGTTTCAGAAGATGAAACTTAATGAAATTTTTAAAAACTCGTCAAAATGTGTTCAAAATTGTTCTCATTTGTAAGCTCTTGTCACAAGAAACACAAATATAAAAACAAAACTTAATTTGGACTTTTGGTTCAAAAGATATGAAAGACTGAAAATCGAAAGCGAAAAAAAGGTGGATGTGTGCCCCCCCCCCACCCTACCGTACTTAAAAAGGGGAAATGCAATATAAAACACAGTCCAGCAGATAACGCTGAAAAATGTTGGGGAACGTAGTAATTTCAAAAAAATTTCCTACGCACACGCAAGATCATGGTGATGCATAGCAACGAGAGGGGAGAGTGTTGTCTACGTACCCTCGTGACCCGAACCGAAGCGATCACAACGTAGAGGAAGTAGTCGACGTTCTCCTCGCGATCCGACCGATCCGGCGCCGTTACTCCGGCGCCCGAGTTCTTGACACACGTACAGCTCGATGGCGTCCCTCGTACTCGATCCAGCCGAGTGTCGAGGAGAGTTCCGTCAAGCCGACGGCGTGGTGACGATCTTGATGTTCTATCGGCGCAGAGCCGCCTAAGCTTCGACGATATGACCGAGGTGGAATATGGTGGAGGGGGCACCGCACACGGCTAAGGAACGATCCGTAGATCAAACTTGTGTGTTCTAGGGTGCCCCCCCCCCGTATATAAAGGAGCAAGGGGCGGCCGGCCTAGAGGAGGCGCTGGAGGAGTCCTACTCCCACCGAGTAGGACTCCCCCTTCCTAGTTGGAGTAGGATTGGGGGAGGGGAAGAAGGAAGGGCGCCCCCCCCTTGTCCTATTCGGACTAGGGGAGGGGCGCCTGCCTGCCCTGGCCGGCCCTCCTCTTCTCCCTCGAGGCCCACTAAGGCCCAATAGCCTCCGGGAGGTTCCGGTAACCCCGGTTTTCCGGTAAAATCCGATTTCACCCGAACCATTCGAACTCAAATATAGGCTTCCAATATATCAATCTTTATGTCTCGACCATTTCGAGACTCCTCGTCATGTCCGTGATCACATCCGGGACTCGAACTTCTTCGGTACATCAAAATACATAAACTCATAATATAAGCATCATCGAAACCTTAAGCGTGCGGACCCTACGGTTCGAGAACAATGTAGACATGACCGAGACACGTCTCCGGTCAATAACCAACAGCGGGACCTGGATGCCCATATTGGTTCCTACATATTCTACGAAGATCTTTATCGGTCGGACCGCATAACAACATACGTTGTTCCTTTGTCATCGGTATGTTACTTGCCGAGATTCGATCGTCGGTATCCAATACCTAGTTCAATCTCGTTACGCAAGTCTCTTTACTCGCTCGTAATACATCATCTCACAGCTAACTCATTAGTTGTAATGCTTGCAAGGCTTAAGTGATGTGTATTACCGAGAGGGCCCAGAGATACCTCTCCGACAATCGGAGTGACAAAACCTAATCTGAAATCGCCAACCCAACATCGCCTTTGGAGACACTGTAGTACTCCTTTATAATCACCCGATTCGTTGTGACGTTTGGTAGCACCAAAGTGTTCCTCCGTAAACGGGAGTTGCATAATCTCATAGTTACAGAACATGTATATGTCATGGATAAAAGCAGTAGCAACATACTAAACGATCGTGTGCTAAGCTAATGGAATGGGTCATGTCAATCAGATCATTCTACTAATGATGTGACCTTGTTAATCAAATAACAACTCTTTGTTCATGGTTAGGAAACATAACCATCTTTGATTAACAAGCTAGTCTAGTAGAGGCATACTAGTGACATATTGTTTGTCTATGCATTCACACATGTATCATGTTTCCGGTTAATACAATTCTAGCATGAATGATAAACATTTATCATGAAATAAGGAAATAAATAATAACTTTATTATTGCCTCTAGGGCATATTTCCTTGATCTCCCACTTGCACTAGAGTCAATAATCTAGATTACATAGTAATGATTCTAACACCCATGGAGTCTTGGTGTTGATCATGTTTTGCTCGTGGAAGAGGCTTAGTCAACGGTCGCTACATTCAGATCCGTATGTATCTTGCAAATCTCTATGTCTCCCACGGACTAAGTCCGGATGGAATTGAAGCGTCTCTTGATGTGCTTGGTCCTCTTGTGAAATCTGGATTCCTTCGCTAAGGCAATTGCTCCATATTGTCACGAAAGATTTTCATTGGACCCGTTGCACTAGGTATGACACCTAGATCGGATATGAACTCCTTCATCCGCACTCCTTCATTAGCTGCTTCCGAAGCTGCTATGTACTCCGCTTCACATGTAGATCCCGCCACGACGCTTTGTTTAGAACTGCACCAACCGACAGCTCCTCCGTTTAGTGTAAATCGTATCCGGTCTGCGATTTAGAATCGTCCGGATCGGTGTCAAAGCTTGCATCAACGTAACCGTTCGATGAGCTCTTTGTCACCTCCATATCGAAAACATATCCTTAGTCCTTTTCGGTATTTCAGGATGTTCTTGACCGCTGTCGATGATCCACTCCTAGATTACTTTGGTACCTCCTGCTAAACTTATAGCAAGGCACACATCAGGTCTGGTACACAGATTGCATACATGATAGAGCCTATGGCTGAAGCATAGGAACATCTTTCATTTTCTCTCTATCTTCTGCGGTGGTCGGGCATTGAGTCTTACTCAACTTCACACCTTGTAACACGAGCAAGAACCCTTTCTTTGCTTGATCCATTTTGAACTTCTTCAAAATTTTGTCAAGGTATGTGCTCTGTGAAAGTCCAATTAAGCGTCTTGATCTATCTCTATAGATTTTGATGCCCAATATGTAAGCAGCTTCACCGAGGTCTTTCATTGAAAAACTCTTATTCAAGTATCCCTTTATGCTATCCAGAATTCTATATCATTTCCGATCAGCAATATGTCATCTACATATAACATCGAAATGCTCTGAGCTCCCACTCACTTTCTTGTAAATACAAGGCTTCTCCAAAAGCTCAGATGAACTAAATGCTTTGATCACACTATCAAAGCGTTTATTCCAACTCCGAGATGCTTGCACCAGTCCATAAATGGATCGCTGGAGCTTGCATACTTTGTTAGCTCCCTTTGGATCGATAAAACCTTCGGTTGCATCATATACAACTCTTCTTCCGAAAATCCATTCAGAATGCGTCTTTACATCCATTTGCCAAATTTCATAATCATAAAATGCGGCAATTGCTAACATGATTCGGACAGACTTAAGCATCGCTACGGGTGAGAAGGTCTCATCGTAGTCAACCCCTTGAACTTGTCGAAAACCCTTTGCGACAAGTCGAGCTTTGTAGACAGTAACATTACCGTCAGCGTCAGTCTTCTTCTTGAAGATCCACTTGTTTTCTATTGCTTGCCTACCCTTAGGCAAGTCAACCAAAGTCCATACTTTGTTTTCATACATGGATCCCATCTCAGATTTCATGGCCTCAAGCCATTTTGTGGAATCTGGGCTCACCATCGCTTCTTCATAGTTCGTAGGTTCATCATGATCTAGTAGCATGATTTCCAGAACAGGATTACCGTACCACTCTGGTGCGGATCTTACTCTGGTTGATCTACGAGGTTCTGTAGCAACTTGATCTGAAGTTTCATGATCAACATCATCAACTTCCTCACTACTTGGTGTAGATGTCTCAGAAACCGGTTTCTGCGACAAACTACTTTCAAGTAAGGGAGAAGGTACAATTACCTCATCAAGTTCTACTTTCCTCCCACTCACTTCTTTCGAGAGAAACTCCTTCTCTAGAAAGGATCCATTCTTAGCAACGAATGTCTTGCCTTCGGATCTGTGATAGAAGGTGTACCCAACTGTCTCCTTTGGGTATCCTATGAAGACACATTTCTCCGATTTAGGTTCGAGCTTATCAGGTTGAAGCTTTTTCACATAAGCATCGCATCCCCAAACTTTAAGAAACGACAACTTTGGTTTCTTGCTAAACCATAGTTTATAAGGTGTCGTCTCAACGGATTTTGACGGTGTTCTATTCAGTGTGAATGCGGCCGTCTCTAGAGCATAACCCCAAAATGATAGCGGTAAATTTGTAAGAGACATCATAGATCGCACCATATCTAGTAAAGTGCGATTACGACGTTCGGACACACCATTACGCTGTGGTGTTCCGGGTGGCGTGAGTTGCGAAACTATTCCGCATTGTTTCAAATGTAAACCAAACTCGTAACTCAAATATTCACCTCCACGATCAGATCGCAGAAATTTAATTTTCTTATTACGATGATTTTCAACTTCACTCTGAAATTCTTTGAACTTTTCAAATGTTTCAGACTTATGTTTCATTAAGTAGATATACCCATATCTGCTTAAGTCATCTGTGAAGGTGAGAAAATAACGATATCCGCCACGAGCCTCAACATTCATCGGACCACATACATCTGTATGTATGATTTCCAACAAATCTGTTGCTCTCTCCATAGTACCGGAGAACGGGTTTTAGTCATCTTGCCCATGAGGCACGGTTCGCAAGTGCCAAGTGATTCATAATCAAGTGACTCCAAAAGTCCATCAGTATGGAGTTTCTTCATGCGCTTTACACCGATATGACCTAAACGGCAGTGCCACAAATAAGTTGCACTATCATTATCAACTCTGCATCTTTTGGTTTCAACATTATGAATATGTGTATCACTACTATCGAGATTCATCAAAAATAGACCACTCTTCAAGGGTGCATGACCATAAAAGATATTACTCATATAAATAGAACAACCATTATTCTCTGATTTAAATGAATAATCGTCTCGCATCAAACAAGATCCAGATATAATGTTCATGCTCAACGCAGGCACCAAATAACAATTATTTAGGTCTAAAATTAATCCCGAAGGTAGATGTAGAGGTAGCGTGCCGACCGCGATCACATCGACTTTGGAACCATTTCCCACGCGCATCGTCACCTCGTCCTTTGCCGTGTTAAGCAATCCGTAGTCCTGTTTGAGTTGCAAATATTAGCAATGAACCAGTATCAAATACCAGTGCTCTGCGAGCTCTAGTAAGGTACACATCAATAACATGTATATCACATATACCTTTGTTCACCTTGCCATCCTTCTTATCCGCCAAATACTTGGGGCAGTTCCGCTTCCGGTGACCAGTCGCTTGCGGTAGAAGCACTCGATTTCAGGCTTAGGTCCAGACTTGGGTTTCTTCTCCGAGCAGCAACTTGCTTGCTGTTCTTCTTGAAGTTCCTTCTTCTTCCCTTTGCCTTTCTTCTTGAAACTAGTGGTCTTATTGACCATCAACACTTGATGCTCCTTCTTGATTTCTACCTCCGCAGCCTTTAGCATTGCGAAGAGCTCGGTATAGTCTTTACTAACCCTTGCATATTATAGTTCATCACGAAGCCTTTGTAGCTTGGTGGCGTTGATTGAAGAATTACATCAATGACACAATCATCCGGAAGATTAACTCCCAATTGTGTCAAGTGATTGTAGTACCCAGACATTCTGAGTATGTGCTCACTAACAGAACTATTCTCCTCCATCTTGCAGCTATAGAACTTATTGGAGACTTAAAAACACAAATGTTCCAAAAAAATCAATGTACTTAAAAAATATTTACACCATGAATTTGAAAAATGGAAACACGGTGTCAAATTTTTGGCTGTGTAAAGAAATGTTGATAGCATCAAAAGAAGGGTGATATTTAAAAAATGTCCACGCATTTCAAAAAATGTACACGACATTTTGAAAAAATATCAAATTCATGTAATTAAAAAAGTTCTTTATCATTCAAAAAAAATTATTGCATTCTAAAAATATTCACGTGTTTCAAAAAATGTACATGAAACTTTTATAAATGTTGCACATATAAAACAAAGCTCGTCTAATTCTGAAAAGTCATATCATTCAAAAAATGTATGTTGCATCTTAAAAGATATTCATGTATTTCAAAAATATATATACATTTAAAAACATGTTTATACAATGTAAAAAACATTGTATCATTCAAAAAATGTTTCAGCGTAAGTGAAAAATGTTTAACATGTGTTCTAAAATATGTATTTGAAAAATGCTGAACATGTATAAAAATTATATTTTATACCAAAAATGTACAATGTGTATGAAAAATAGACCTCGAAACTTATACTTGGAAAAATATTAATAATGTATTCGAAAAATGTTAAACATGCATAAAAACATTTCTGAGTATACAAAAAATGTACAATGCGTATGAAGAATGTGACATGTTTGAAACAAAAAATCAAAAAAATAGTGAAAATCAAAGAAAGAAAGAAAGAAAGAAAGAAAGAAAACTATAGAAAAGCGAAGGAAAAAAGATAAAAAAATGAAAGAAAATCGATGCAAACAGTGAAAAATTAATAAGAGAAGCACCGAGAAAAGAAAACTTGTGTGGAAGCTACCATACTGGGCTGCCCCAGTAGCACTGCACCAGAGGTGACCGAAGCTACATCTCTCAATAAGGGCTAAGGACGGCTGAGATATAACTAAATGTTTCAGCCGACTAAAATTTAGCAAATATCATGTTTTTTAACAAATCAGAAGAAGAAACAAAGGACTCCAAATGGGAACATGCCCAACCTACCAGATAAAGCATTTTGTGCTGCCAAATTAAACCAAATGTGTAATGCATGAGAGAACTGACATCACTTGCTCTAAATGCAAGTGGTGAATGCCACGAGAATAGAGCGTTGCTACACATACAAAAGTTTTGTCCCGATTTTATACGACATGGCTGATCACAGTGTCCATGACAAGGGCAAAGTGCAGGACAACCATTTTATTGCATATCGTACAGAAATTGGACTAGTGAATGTCGTATGCATAGTTTCGATGAGACGGTGGTGCATGAAATGATTTTGAAACCGAAGCAACTCTTGCATATGTACTTAAATATTGAAAACATAATATTGCAATCTCCAACACAATATTGCAGCAGCAATTTGTTTGACGCAACTGTACTATTGCTAGTTCGACGAAACAAAGGGACATACATCAAGGAAAAACATGTACCATAGGGAAGTCCCTTCTTACGTAAGGTTCTAATTTTGTAGTGCTGCAAGGCTGGCGGTTTTTTTTTCCTGCACCGGTTTAACCAATTTCGATTAGAGGTTGTAATTCTTAGTTGAAAGGTAATCTTGAGAATGTAGAGGTGATGCATCAATTGTAGCTCTGGATTAACCCTTGGACATCCGCATGTCTAATAATTAGATAAAGATGGTTTCATTCTCCGACCTGAATCAAGGAGAGGCTGCAATGACTTTCCAATAAAAAAACACATTACAGGCCTATTATTAGTAGACTCAAGGAAGCATCAATGCATTTGTCAAATTTTCTCTAAATTTGACCGATGGTAGTAATTTTGTTGCGCGTGTCGACTAATATAAATACATCTCAATGCATGTGAGCTACAACATACTACCTAAGAAAGATAAAAGACATAGCACAAATCTATCAACCTGGTTCAATTTCAGAAGAAAAAAGAAGGTAATCAGTTTAGGTTCAAGCTAATTCATTCATTCGAGGGCTCCAAAGGATGGTCCATCAGTACTCAACGAGAGAAGCATGACCGTCAGGTCGACCGGGCCATCAATGAACACGAAGAAGGGTCACCAGGTCAGATCGACAGCATATCTTGCGACGCGGCTGGTCTCGAGGCTTCAACTTGTCGGTCTGCTGCTGCCACTGTTACTCGAGATTACTCAAATCTATGGATGGCTATTACTGTAGCTTCAGCTTTTGGAATAAACTGACAGGTTAACCGTATCATGCATAGAGGATCGATGTACCGGCAACCTAGACAGTGTGTTTGCCAAAAGTGTTTCTGTAGAATTACACTGCCAAGTTGCATGATAAATAAATAAAAAACATCCATCCCCACTCAAAGTCATTTATTTCATTCATTCTGTGACTGAAGACAATACAAGTCATCCATTCTCTGCCAAAGTTGCATTGGTGCGACTGCCGTAACTGAGGATCTCACTTCTCATCTGAACCCTGAATTCAACAAGATCAATTTTGGATATTTTTGAAATATATTTTATTTTATATGTTTCAATTATCTCTGAAATCACTTTCATAAAACACTAAATTGTTTCACTATTTCATAAAAGTTTTTTCAAGTGTTTCGCTCATTTTCACTAACTGGAATATGAAACTCACAAAGACATAGATATATTTGATATAGTAGTAAAATAGAAGTTTAATATATTCAATTTAGACGTGTTCGACTGCAACTGAGACGTGTTTGCAATACTCAATTTCACATATTTTAAATAAACCTATTTCACTAATTTCTTATTTTTATATTTTAATTATTATTTAATATCGCTTTCATAAAACGTAAGATTGATCCTCTATTTCATAAAAGTATTTTTGACTATTTCGCTAATAGAAGTTAAAAAATCATTTCACTCGTTTCAAAATAGATTTCACACATTTCAGAAAACACATTACTCTCATTTGCAATACTAATTTCACTGCAAATTTAAGAAATATATTGAAATATATTCCGCTCATAAAAAACATCAGTTTCAAACACTGAAAAATTAGTTTCACAACAAAAATTGGTTTTATTCACTTTTATTCAATTAACTTATTTCACTCATTTCAGAAAACACACTGCACTCATTTACAAAATATAGATTTCACCCATTTCACTAGTTTCAGAAAACTGATTTCACTCATTACAAAAAATATATGAGAAAGTAATTTCATTTCGTATTTATGAAAAAAAATATTGAAACATATTTCACTCAGTAGAAATATCACTATCACACAATGAAAAAGTTGTTTCACACCAAAAAGATATATTTCACTTTTTTCAAATAACTCATTTCACTCATTCAGAAAACACACTACAGTCGCTCAATTGAAATAATATATTTCACTTGTTTCAAAAAACTGATTACACTTATTAAAAGATAAATTTCACTAGTTTCAGTAAGACACATCACAGTTACTCCATTGAAGAAACAATTTCACAAGCTAGAATATGAAACTCACAAAGAAAACTATATTCAGAAAAGTGTTTCAATCATTTCAATAACTGATTTCAATCATTTCGATAATTGTAATTTGAAATGAGTGAAATTAATATTTTGATATGATTGAAATAGTAAAAATTAAACTAATTTAGATATATTCAAGATTGGTATCATTATAAAGATCTTATGTTCAAGAATTTGAATATATGAAAATTTTAAATAATAGTACAAAGCTGTAAAAAATATTGGTCATCTAAAAATATAACCAAAAATAGAATGCATGGATTTGTTTGAGAGAGAGGAGAGATGTTGCATGCATGCGTACAATCCACTGCAAAAAGTAATGCCTCTCCCTGACATGGTCCCTACTAGTCTGGCATTGATTTGACTATATACAAAAGGTCATATGTCTCAATACACGATTATACATATGGATGGGCCCTACTTATGCACAGATCATAAAGCATGTGGAGGGTGGATGCGGCTCCGGTACATCCCGCCTCCGGTAAAAAGGAGTTTGCGCTCTCCACCTATGCCAGTAATCAAAAGACTCAGTAAATTAGAGGCCATTCCAATCATCCTCCAGCTCAAGCAACATGTTCAACAGCAAAAATTGCAAGCATGACTTTTGGTTTGAATTCTGAAAAGAAGACTAACAAACAGAGCAAGCATACAACTGAGAGAGAGAGAGCAAAAATTACAAGCATGATTTTGGTCTGGATTCAGAAAATCAAACGCGACGACAGTAAGCTGTTAGGAATTCAGAAATTCATTCATGCACTCCAATAACACTGCCGGCTACTGGAGGAGCACAGCAGTTGGACAGGGGAGGGCGGATCAGAGCAACTTGTTTCGAGAGATCAGCATCTGCAGATGTTGACAAGGCCATTCATGGAATTTTTTTTACACAGGAGAGATTCTGCATCTAGCTTCAGCCTTCGGCTCAGTTGCAGATTAATAACAGTACCAACCACATATATGCATAGAGGACGTGCAGGCCATTTAAGGACACTGTGTTTACAAACGTGTTCCTACACTACAGAATGAATTTGCCAAAGCTGCATGACAAAACAGAGAAACCCAAATGCACACATGAATGAATTGGACTGTCTAAACCGGCCCGGGGAACGTGCTCCCCCTTATCTGCACCGCAAAACTGGAAGGGTGGTTCTTTGGGATATGTACCATGTGCAGAACATCCAAATTCTCTAGTATAAATACTTCTTGTGGTAATAGTAGTCAAAATTTAAAGTCTGACTCTAGCATGTTTTACAACTATAGCTTCTACAGAATTGGAGTGGTATTCTTTTGTTCACACAGTGGGTCTATTTTAACTAGTATATGTTATGTATGTAGAACAATGTGGAAGTTATTTTTATTTTATTATGGAAATAACCAGTAAATGTCTTCATCATTTTCATTGGAAGTTAGAGAAAATATGCGATAAAATCCTATCATAAACGCAATTGCCAAGCACACACCCAAGATAGAAGCCCTATAAAAATAGGAAGCATTTGTGTGTATGATTCTTTTGACTGCAAAGAATCAAGCTAGTGTTGCATTCATTTTAGTTTTACATGTTTAAATGGTGCATGTAATGTATATCTAAGACTTTGTGGTGTTCTGTTGAAGTGAGAGACGAGCTGAGCTATGTCATTGGTTTCACTTGACGCTAATTAATAGGTTAATCTACTTGGGCTGAGTTATTTTTCTCGATTGGCTTCACTTAACACTAATTAGTAGGTTATATCTTCTTGATATATATATATATGTGTGTGTGTGTGTGTGTGTGTGTGTGTGTGTGTGTGTGTGTGTGTGTGTGTGTGTGTGTGTGTGTGTGTGTGTGTGATAATTCTATATATACCTGATAGTTACATCCCTATTATAAGCTCTCAACCAATTACATGGTGGTGTGCCTCTTTTTGGCTTTCTTAATAATATATTGTTGTGTTATCTCATTGCAGAGCAAGCATCTTCAGATTAGAACTGAAGATAGTGAGCTAATGATTAAGCTGCGGTCAATGGAGGAAATGTCACAACTGAGAAATGGTATGCTTGTTTCATTGTTAATCGACATTATATGTTTGTGCACATTAGTTCCCTAGAGGCTATAAAAAAGATGATTGACGCATCGCAAATGGATGCATAAGGGCATAGGTTTTGCTTGGAGAACAAGCTTTTCTTGTCTTTAGCTTGCATACTCACCTTAGATACTCGTATTATCTTTTCAGAGTAAAAATGTGTGTGCGTGCGCGCGTGTGTAAATGCAGCCTGCTGGCTGTCTTAAAATTAATATAAATAAACTATGCTGGGTACTTGAACCTTAACACAGGACATTTACCAAATCATCATTTGATATATCATGACATGGTGACTGTGCCACGATGCGGTTATTCGGGTTATGCACTTCTTTTCTACTGATCGACCACAGTCGAACCAAACATAAATATTACTGATGTATCTCTTCAGATTTAAAATGTTGTCATAGTACAAAACATATATTCATTCAACCACTATGTCGTCTGGATTTTACAAGTTACATGGATATTTGTTCCTTTGAATAACTGAATGTGTACAGCAGCAATGTTATGCACGTTGATTACATAGTTTGTTTCTTTGGATGCTTCTTGTGCTAGCTAATCTCGTACAGGTCATTATATTAATTTACTACTCCCTTTGTTTTCCTATCAATGCTATGGTTTTCATTTTTTATCCAATGTCAAGTTAATTAACTTAATTTATTATTTATTTATTCTCCAGCTCAACAAAAAGCACTAACTTCTGAGGTCAAGGTATGGAAGGCTAAATACAATGCTATGCTTTCTAAGCTAAACACTTCATACCAAGAGCGCAAGAGATAAGCACCCAATTGTTGAATGCCCATTCAAAAGGACAAGTGTACCTTGAGCATCCCATTTAATGTGAGCAGCTACAAATACAGGGGCAACCATCAGAAGCACATACTGAGCCATACCAACAGGAAAATCCCCGCGAGATTGAAATGGTGTAATTTAAAAGGTCGCTTCTTGTAAAATTGATCGAGAGAACACCATACATGTATGTGATTATACTTCCCCTTGTTGAGTTGTTGGATAATATCCATTACATAATTTAGCTTTTGTGTGTGTGTGTGCGCGCGCGCCAATAACCAAGCCTCTATTGCAGGCAAAGATTTTGCCTCCAGGTTTCACCACTTGGGTGAAAGCAACATCTGAATGTTTGGCTTGCGGGCACGCGTATTAATTTGGGATGGGGGGGAGGGGGGGGGTGCGTAGTTCCGCTGTGACTCTAAGGCTTCGGTGAAAATTTTCTTAACGTGATGCATACTTCACGTGTGGCTGTAGCGTTTTTGGTGGATGTGGGACATTCGATTTGTTTCCTGCCACCCACGATCTGTTTCTTTGTTGGATGGTGCATGCCGTGCGTTGGCTGTCTGTTACGATATGCATGCATGCGTGATGGACGGCCGCCGCTTAAATCGTGGGCATCACACCATCTTATCCCTATCCACTCTTAAGATATTTTGGCTTTCTTTCCTCTCAATTTCTCTCCATCTCTCTGGAAGGCTCCCATCAAATCCGTGCACGGCTCAACCACCGTTCCGCCAACGTACAAGCCTATAAAAACTGCTCTTCCCGTTGCTTGCTCCCAGCACATCGTCATTCGTCGCTGACATGCATATTTCTATGTCACCATTCGTCGCTCGGCTGCCATCATCCGCCTTCGTCAAGGCCAGGCCACTGGCGTGCGCCATCAGGGCACGGGCGTGGCTGGGGCGAGCCTCCACTAGGCCGCGTACTGGGAAGGGCTGAATCGCCATCGCCACCATACCGAGGTTGCCGCTACTGCTCATGGGGATCTCCATTGCCACAAGACCGAGGCATCCTCTGGTGGAGCGGCGGACACCACAGAGCAGTGGTGGCCCGCCCAACCTGCCGCCGCTTCGATCTCACTGCTGCTGTGTCGACCTCGCGCCTGCCGTTGGCACCTTGAAGTCTCCGGTCCACGTCTTTGCTCAGGGAAACTGTCGCCTCTGGTAGGTTAGAGCTGAAGGCAATGCGAGGAGGTTCTCTCTGCCCTCGGTTGAACTCCTCGATGGCGAGCGCGCGAAGGTTGTGTGCTCATCCCTCTCTTGGTTATGTACCTTGCTGCCCGCGTGTGTGCTCCCGCATCCTGCTGTTGCGTCATCTGCATGCGCAGGAGCAGTAGTATGCTGCTGCTGTGTGGTGGGCATGTGCACTTGGTCCGTGTGTGTGCCAGCTAGGTGAGGGTCACTGCTCTCTCTAACTTTTTACAAAGAAACCTCCACTCTCCATCATGCATATCTCCGCAGGTAGGCAGACGCTTCCAAGATCAAGAGAAAAGGTCCTTGGATGAATAGCTTTTGCTTTTGGTGACATGTGATGTGATTTGTTGTGACACTTCAGGTATTAGCACGCGTATAGTACTGGTTTTGACTTATGAAGTGTACCCTACATTATGTGTCTATGCTGTGTGTTTGGGGCTGCTTATTTCTAGGTAGCTCATTAGGAATAGGGTGTGTTTTATCACCATCAGCTAGGGATCCACTACTTTATCCTAAACTGCTATTAAATTCACAAGAGGGAGCAGTTCAATAACAAAAGATGTTTCGCAATGGTTTATAATATCATGCATATATGTATGATGCACCAACAGTTCCATTTTTGTAGCTCTATTACGTACCAAAAAATTGAATTGACAATGTCTGAACAAATATGAAGTAAAAAATCATCATGAAAGGGAATTGTTTATTTTTCAAAACTAATGAGGTTGGATCTGCTTAAAGCACGTATTCACCAGTTAACTTCAATTTTTAGGGTGATTGCATTTTAAATCTCCACAAGAGGACAAAAACAGTACTCTTTTGGAGATCATCTAAACAAGATGGACGGGCTTCACACCTCCTGTGCCATTTTATGTGTTTTAGATTTTACTTCAGAGAGCATTCATCAGTTTGTGTTCTAAATTTTACTCCAGACGGTGTCTTTGGACTGAGGCCACTCTGGAGAGATAACTTTAGCATGATTGATGGTTGCTTTTCTTCCCCTGTTGACATATCTCCTTCCTCTAGATGTGAATATATTAATAAAACAAGGAATTTTTAGTATTACTGTCTGACGGAGTTCGCAGATTATTCAAACTTTTTGCAGCTATGGAGATCTGTCCGGACGGTCTTCTGTCCTACCCAGTGGCGGATCTACCATTGGGGCGAGCTGGGGCGGCCGCCCCGGGTCGCCGGTGGCGGAGCAGCGACCCCCGCCTACCTACACTTCCTCTGCTCCTCCCAATTTCCTCCGGTGGCGGGCAGTTTTCATGGCGGCGTGGATGTTTCCTGTTTCTGCGAAGCCGTACCGGAGGCCGTGAGGGTGACCGGGTGAGGGAGAGAAAGAAGATTGGGCTGGGCTGCAGCGTTTCCACAATTGCACTTAAGGCCCAAAGACCACAAGCACGCTGCCGGCCACCAATACAACTGATCCAGCCCCAATCGATCCCCGAGCACTAGCCACTCACTGCTGCGCCGCCCCACTACTGTGCAACATATCTCTTGTGTATTTTGATTTTTTTTCTATTCTTTGGCTCATACCCTTGCTGAATACAGGACTTACTTAACCAGTGTATGAATTATAGTGCCAAGTTACAACACCGCTCTAGGTTAAGCTATGTCGCAATTGATCAAGTGCCGGCAACAAAGTGCTTTGTCTGGTTTCCCCGCAAAAAAAAGTGCTTTGTCTGGTTAATTCTAGTAAAATGAGCAGACACGTTACATCCAGGTATTATCAATATTGTATTACTGTATGCAACATTTAAAATAGCTTCTGATGCTAAAGTTGCACTTTCGATGTCATACCACCAAGAATTGTGGTAGATCAAGTCACACGATGAAGTCATATCTTATTGGCTTTTGAAAGAACATGACGCGCCAAGATATTGAACACAAAATGCATGGAGCAAAAAAGAGTCCATGTTATCAGTAGTTTCTAATGAATTTTTATGCATTTTCATGATTTTGGTAGTTGAATGTCATGACTTTTTTTTGTCAATACACGTGTATTTGCATCCAAAAAAATTGACCGTAAATGTTCGCCCCGGCTAGCTTCAATTCCTGGGTCCGCCACTGGTCCTACCTCTGAATCGAGGATATACTGTTGCTGTATATGAAGTGTAAATATTCAGATATGTATGATGCCTCCTAACTTCTCTTTACAGATTTATTATCTATGAAATGCATGCAAGCAAGTCCTATCTTACAGACAATTACTCCCTTATAGATAAATCCATTGATTCATAAATTAATTGGCCGGTGATCGGTAGATAGTCAAGTGGATTGATACCTGGAGTTTAGAGCTCAAAGTCCTTCTAACTTCTCTATTTGGCTGTATTTTCTTGACAACTTTGAGAGAAGAAGTACTGTTGGTCCTTCCTAACATGTATATTTTAAATACTAGAGAAGTGAATTGAGAGTTCATTCAGTAGAGTATTAGTGGATGATGATTTCTCTTCTTTGCATTCAACTGGTGTATATCCTGATATGTTTAGTCTGTTCCCAAAATAATTTGTGAAGTAGCCTTAATAATTATACACCTTCTCTGTGTATCAGTACTCAGTTTTTTGGGGAGCTGGAAGAAGCCAGCTTATCATAATATGTGAAAATGAGTTTATTTACCTGCAGTGCCTTTTATCAGTTGACAAAGTTGTTTGTTAAATAGTTAGTTAGGCATTACAGTGAAGCTTGGCCAAGGGACTTATGTTGAGGCCTACAAGGCTCGAAGAACTGTAAGTAAATTGGTGCCCTTTGATGTATATTCATTTGTCAACTAATACTTGGCCATACTAGAGAAAAGCGCACACACCCCTAACAGATTCTAAATGTATACTTGGACGACCTTTAAATACCTGGATGATATTCCGCATAAACAAAGCCATATCGTCATTTTAACGCAAGAAGCAAGCAGTGTCCCATAACAAAAATAGGTACTGCTTTTGCTGAGTAGCAAATTCATTACTTACGGGGGCATCAAGAAGAGCTCTCTGCACAAAGGATTCATTACCTGAGCAAGGCATACAATTCAGGCGGCCTTTCACGGATTCACCTTAACTGATAGCATATGACCATAAGATTTTATTTCATGAAATATAAGACCGCACCACCCTGCACAAAGGAAACAAGAGTTTTACAGCAGGTAAGCAGCCACTGTGAGAAATTGAAGATAAAACACAACGTGATCATTCAACAGGTAAAACCAAATTTGAGGTGAAGTCACTAAATTGAGTATTTGTTTCCCCATTGGACATGTCGGAATTCACAAACATCCAAAAGGAGAAGATAATGTATCAGCCAAACTATCAAAATTAGAAATTCTCTGACAGGCACAACCAATCCATGAACCTTGACAGCAATACTAATAAAAACTTATATTTTTCCAGCGAACACTCCCGGGCTGCCTCGAATTACAAGAATTTGAACTTATGGGGGCATCAAGAAGAGCTCTTTGCACAAAGGATTCATTACCTAAGCAAGGCAAACAATCCAAGAGCCCTTTCAACATTTCATCTTAGATGATAATATATAATCATAAGTTTTATTTCCTGAAACATAGGAGCTACACCACCCTGCAAAAAGGAAAGAAGAGTTATACAAGTGTCAAGTAGCCAGGGTTGGGAAATTGAAGATAAAAAACAATGTGATAATTGAACAGGTAAAACTGAATTTGAGGTAAGGTAACTAAATTGAGCATTTGTTTCCCCATTGGACATGTCGGAATTCACGAACATCCAAAAGGGAAAGATAATGTATCGACCAAAATTAGAAATTTTCCGTCAGGCACAACAAATGCACCAATCCATCAAGCTAGACAGCACTACTAATAAAAGTTACATTTTTCAAGTAGCCAGGGCTACCTCGAATTACAACAATTTAATCACTATTCTTACAAAGAAACAAGTAAAGTACTGAAGTAGTGCATGTTAGCATCAACCTCATTATTCTCCAGAGAAGCTCAATTCAGGCATAACAAACCAAGGAAACACACGACGATCAGAAACAGTGAGTGAAGCAAAGGAACGGAACCTGCGACACCTGAGGAGGAAT
Source organism: Aegilops speltoides (assembly GCA_021437245.1). Taxonomy (NCBI): domain Eukaryota; kingdom Viridiplantae; phylum Streptophyta; class Magnoliopsida; order Poales; family Poaceae; genus Aegilops; species Aegilops speltoides. The sequence continues at coordinate 419,863,550 of CM038141.1, read as the reverse complement.
TCGCCATCTCTGCCGCCCAACGCCCCAACCTAAACGATACCCCACCAGACATGCACGGGGACGATATGCTCACTCCACGAGCAGCTCCACAGATCTTGGCCCTCTCCGCGGCCAGGGCGACGGACTGCGATGGCGAGCACGAGTCCATGGAGGGGATCAAGCAGCGCTTCGCGGCGGTGCATGTGTGGCTCACAGGTCGACCATGGGCGGTGCGTGCCGGAAGAACTCACGTGTGGTTGCGGCAGTGCGTGGACAGGCGAAGCTCGCGGCGTGACGGCGGCCGGTGCGTGCGTGCGCATAGTTGCCGTGAGTGGCTACCTGCGGTGTGGCTGTCGCACGACACACGACAGTGCTTGGCCCCTTCACTGCTCCCGCCACCTCTGTAACTCACGGTGGCGAGCCGGCGATGTCTCTATGGCGAGCCAACGCTATCTAAATGGTGTGCACAAGCGCAAAGAGAGCATGGCAGGATAACCTTATCTCTTTGGTCATTTTTAGCACTTAGGATTTCCCTTATTCGTAACTAAGTTCTATAGCATGCATGTTACTTTTGAGGCACACTTCTAAATGATTCCTTTTTATGCATGTTTTTAATCATATGGACCCGTACAATTTTTTTTGGCGTTCCACCACAATCGATTGGTGAAAGGAATGAATGTGGTTGTTTGACACAGCATGGAGTATGATTTCGGCGTGACATACGATTTTGGAAAATTCCAAGAGTTATGATAATTATGCACTTACACTTTAGTAGAAGGGCTAGAATATACACTAGACCAAAAGATTAGCTTTCAATTTAAAAAAGAGCTGCCTAAACTTAAGAAATATTATGATTAACAGTTCTGATGTTGCTATGTATCAGTTTATTCTTTGACATGTTTTTCTTTCGTTGTTGACGATAGCAATCAACATGACGTTATTTGATCTACTATTTTAAGAAATGGAGCTTTGCATATGAAAACTTACATGAAACATGACAAAAGAGTAGAATATACGGGAGGGCAATGAGGCAAATTATGTTTGAATGAAAATTTTTATTTCTACTTTAACTCGCAATCGATTGGTCAGTTCTGAATCAAATGCATATCATATTCATGCCTCTTTTATTTGTTCAAAATCATTGTTGGATGCAATGTCACTAAGCACCTATAGATCACATGGAAGAATTTGCAAATGCTTTGCATCATTTCATTGGAGGTACCAATCCGGCGGAAGGCTCCACAAGAATGTTATAAGCTACAAATGAGTGCAATATGTCCGGTCTTGCTTGAATAAAAGGGCAATGTATAATTTCCATCTTGCAAGACGAAGCACTCATGCTGATAATAAATGTATTCTTTGCAAATTGTTCCTGTGCATGTCTTGCTTTTTTACTAAAAAGTTATGACTAAAAACACATGCTCATAAAACTCTTATTTTTTATCACACGAAATTATATATATATATATATATATATATATATATATATATATATATATATATATATATATATATATATATATATATATATATATATACACACACACACATAATGTATATACAGGCAGCGGCGTGCCTTGCATGTCATGGCTAGTATCATTCTATTAACTAATAGTTGAATAGATAATTCACCCCGCAAAAAAAGAATGGATAATTCATGTGTTGAGTAATATATACTCCCCCCCCCCCCCCCTAATTTTTTTTTTGAACTAATAGTTGAATGGAAGATTATTTACTTTCACCTATCATGTATTCACACTACTTTTATCAGGCATACACGGTGCCGACATCTCACAATATAGTTAGGTATGATGATCGCATATGGGGGTCACACATTCCACATGGACAACATGCCTTTCCATTTGTTGGCTTCTTTTTTATTGGAAATATATGAGAATGCCGATGGTTGTGATTCATCCCAAGCCATACATACACATGTAGTGTTGGTGATGAATACAAATGATTGTAATGTTGGTCACATATACATAGTGAGTCAAATATATACATTTTAAGTAAAAAAGTATTACTCATCCACTTAAAGAGCGGTGTTTCATACTAGGTATACAAAATGTTTTGTGTTGCAACAACCTTAGGAGTTAACATGATTTCCGAGGATTGGCATTAATTATGATGCTCCCTCCGAACGCGAACTAGGAGCACACGGCGACGCACTCCTCTGGAATCAAAGCCACTCATGGTTCGTTTGGGGATCGATGCAGGTTTTCGTTTAATTCATAGCGAGATTGCAATACTGGGTGCTTGCATATATGCCAACAGCAAGATGCAGCTATGCTTATTTAATTCGAGGTAGTGTGTCAGACAAAACATACCGCCACAGATTTCAACGAAGCATTAAATGGCAAAGACTTGGGTGCACGCCCATTTAATAACAATAACAAGGATGATGAACTGTAAAAAGGATAGCAATCTCGTTTGTGTGTGTGACAACATACATTAGTTTTGATTGTGCGATTAATTGCATCTAGATTAGAAGTTTATCGCAAAAAAGAATTGCACCTTTCTCGTTTATTATTAAATTCTTAATTTTTTAGAAGAGAATAATTCCTGACATTTTTTAGAAAAATCCTAAGGTTATTATGAAAAAGTTAAAAGAACTATTACCACGACGTTCTCAGTTTTCAGTTAAGATAAAAAAAAATGCAACGTGTTGAAAAATCTCTCAGATTTATTTACATAATTTCCTAGAAATTAGTATTTGGGTTTGTGCTTATATAATGGTTCTACGTTTTATACCACGTTGCGTGCGTTTTGGAGATAAAGGGTTTGAACATAGGTCTAGATCATGGGACGCACGCATAGGGATGCAGCTCCTGGCAGCTTTCCAGCCAGATAAGTTGGGCAAGAAAGTCACTACCCATACAAGAATCGGACAGCTGAAGTAAGTGTCTACGCATTTAAATATATTACCTCAGCGCTGAACTAGTAAAAAATTGAAATATTACACTGACTCCATACATGTATTGACAATGTACTGTGTGGTGAAACAACAGTGCCAGAGAAACAACTCATCGCTCATAAATGGATCAGTGAATCAACTGGCAAGTTGGTTGTAATAGTGACCAATAAACAAAGGAAGCCGACGGAGATAGGGGGCGATAAATGAATGCAATACAGAGAGGCTAATATAGTGGGTGTTGATCCCGAGGCAACTGGATGAGTATGATTACAGTGGGCTGCGTCGCCGAGTGCTCCAATGCAATTTCGTGCTCGTGCTCCCTCCTTTGTATTTTAGCTCCTTTCAGACAATTTAAATAATACTACACCTTGATCAATTATAATTTGTTACTCTAGTATGAGCCTGGTACTAAGATTATGCAATACTTTATGCTAGTGTATGGGCGCGCCGCACACGTACATTAGAGAAGCACATACAATTTACACCACGTATTTATGAAAGATGCAAGGGAGTTGAGAGTGAGCGAGTAACTACAAACTATTCCCTAAACTGCGGGTTCTAGACAAAGGGGATAGAAAGGCCTCACCTACTTAATGTGATGATTAAAATGTTTCAGTTAAATATTTCCAATAGATTTTTGGTAATCCTTCAAAAAATTAATCACATGTATTACATTCTCATGGTATTGATTAAGGGAATATTCGGTCTATGCCACTATCCAAAGTCAATATCATCTGATGGTCACACTAGATTTTCACAAATTGTTGCTATGACACTAAATGCTTCCAGAAAAATTAGCCACATGCCCCTGCATGCCTTATAAGTGACTAGCCATTAGGTTAGCCCCTCGTTGTCGTATCCTTTCACCTGATTCCTCCTCTATGGGACCCACCACTTGCCATGTCATTAGCAATGGAGAGGAGCCAAATTAAATAACTTGAAATCCTGGAAGCCAAGACTCTCCATTGATTTTGGTTTAGTCATTGTGTCCCATGATACCAACATGTCTTCATCTTTCCACCCTTACTTTCCCACCGGAAATTCTGAAATTCTGAAGCATGGACTTTATTTGAGATCATACACGGGAAAGCCGGAAAAAAACTGTTGAATAAGTGGGAACTACTTGAGAAATTGAGTTGATCAACACTTCCTTCCCCTCGGTCGGTAACATTCTTTCCATCCAACTTGAACCCTTTACATATTCTATCTTTAAGGTATTTAAGCGTTTTCTACCCACATCAGAAGGCAGCCCCAAATAATTCTCACTTAATGACTCAGTGTAGCCTTTGAGTACATTGTTTATCTGTTTCTCAGCTCATTGGAACGCCCCTTGCTGAAAAGTACCAAAGATTTATCCACATTAACTTCTTGCCCTAAAGCTCGATCATAATCATTCAAAGCACTCCTTGTTGCATTTGCACTCCCCACATGCCTTCAAGAACAAATGAATGTCATCCACAAATAAAAGGTGTCACACCTCTGGTGCCAATGGTGCCACAACCAAACCTTTAAGCTCTTACGAGTGACTTCTATGTTTTAAGAGGCACGAAAGGCCCTCGGCCACCACATGATCGTTTCTTACCTCCATGTCACAGGTTCGATCCTTGGTAAGTAAAACATTCATTTGCTTCCATTTATTTATTTTCAATGCTTTTCCTTTCTATTATGTTCTATTTTTATAGTATTTACGGGTTTTTGTTATTTCTTCTTCTAACATTTTGTTCTTTTACCGAGCAACATTGTTCCTTCTTTTGTTTGATTATTCCATTCACATTTTCAATAATAATTTAATATTCATTTTATAATGTTGGATGTTTTTTTTTAAATGTTCATCCTGTATTTACAAAATTGTTCATCACGTATTTAAAAGATGACATACACCTTTCAACGTTTAAGGTGGCATGCAAGATGCAAATTTTTTTTTGAGCAAATCTTCTAATTGTCCCAACAGAACTACAATTGAAAGTTGAGCCCTTACCCTGCCATACACTTGCAGGCTAGGCATGTCCTAAATACATAGACTAAAAATCTATGTAGAGTCCCCTGAAAAAAATCTATGTAAAGAAGCCGTAGTCTAGTCCCTCCCCCTACCCTCGGAAAATTGCAGGTGCATGTAGGTGCGAGGCACACACCTTCCCCGCCATGCCAGCTTTTTTTATGCCTCGTGATTCGCAAAGTTGTTGGATCCTCTCACAAAGGGCACAACAAGCTTTAAGTTTTAGTTTTTGAAACTTACGATTTTGTCAGTCGTAGCTTCTGAAACTTACGATTTTGTCAATCAATCCTACCAAGTTTCAGAGTTGAAACTTAAAACTTACGATTTTGTCGGTCGCGGATTCTGATACTTACGATTTTGTGGATTGCTCATACTAAGTTTCAGAAGATGAAACTTAATGAAATTTTTAAAAACTCGTCAAAATGTGTTCAAAATTGTTCTCATTTGTAAGCTCTTGTCACAAGAAACACAAATATAAAAACAAAACTTAATTTGGACTTTTGGTTCAAAAGATATGAAAGACTGAAAATCGAAAGCGAAAAATAGGTGGATGTGTGCCCCCCCCCCCTCCCACCCTACCGTACTTAAAAAGGGGAAATGCAATATAAAACACAGTCCAGCAGATAACGCCGAAAAATGTCTACGTCACCCCTCCAGCTCGTCCCGCACACCCACAAACCCATACACAAGCACGCCTCGCCTCAAGGATACCTTAAATGGGCCGGTTCCTAATCACATAGTTATACATACATCAATTTTTGTTCATTTTTATATATTTTTTAAATATTATAAATACGAATATTCCAAAAAAATCAATATAATTAAAAAATATTTACACCATGAATTTGAAAAATGGAAACACGGTGTCAAATTTTTGGATGTGTAAAGAAATTTTGATAGCGTCAAAAGAAGGGTGATATTTAAAAATGTCCACGCATTTCAAAAAAATGTACATGACATTTTGAAAAAAAATCTAATTCATGTAATTAAAAAAGTTCTTTATCATTCAAAAAAAATTATTGCATTCTAAAAACATTCAAGTGTTTCAAAAAATGTACATGAAACTTTTATAAATGTTGCACATATAAAACAAAGCTCGTCTAATTCTGAAAATTCATATCATTCAAAAAATGTATGTTGCATCTTAAAAGATATTCATGTATTTCAAAATATATATACATTTAAAAACATGTTTATACAATGTAAAAACATTGTATCATTCAAAAAATGTTTCAGCGTAAGTGAAAAATGTTTAACATGTGCTCTAAAATATGTATTTGAAAAAATGCTGAACATGTATAAAAATTATATTTTATACCAAAAATGTACAATGTGTATGAAAAATAGACCTCGAAACTTATACTTGGAAAAATATTAATAATGTATTCGAAAAATGTTAAACATGCATAAAAACATTTCTGAGTATACAAAAACTGTACAATGCGTATGAAGAATGTGACATGTTTGAAACAAAAAATCAAAAAAATAGTGAAAATCAAAGAAAGAAAGAAAGAAAACTATAGAAAAGCGATGGAAAAAAGATAAAAAATGAAAGAAAATCGATGCAAACAGTGAAAAATTAATAAGAGAAGCACTGAGAAAAGAAAACTTGTGTGGAAGCTACCATACTCGGCTGCCCCAGTAGCACTGCACCAGAGGTGACCGAAGCTACATCTCTCAATAAGGGCCAAGGACGGCTGAGATATAACTAAATGTTTCAGCCGACTAAAATATAGCAAATATCATGTTTTTTAACAAATCAGAAGAAGAAACAAAGGACTCCAAGCGGGAACATGCCCAACCTACCAGATAAAGCATTTTGTGCTGCCAAATTGAACCAAATGTGTAATGCATGAGAGAACTGACATCACTTGCTCTAAATGCAAGTGGTTAAGTGCCACGAGAATAGAGCGTTGCTACACATACGAAAGTTTTGTCCCGATTTTATACGACATGGCTGATCACAGTGTCCATGACAAGGGCAAAGTGCAGGACAACCATTTTATTGCATATCGTACAGAAATTGGACTAGTGAATGTCGTATGCATAGTTTCGATGAGACGGTGGTGCATGAAATGATTTTGAAACCGAAGCAACTCTTGCATATGTACTTAAATATTGAAAACATAATATTGCAATCTCCAACACAATATTGCAGCAGCAATTTGTTTGACGCAACTGTACTATTGCTAGTTCGACGAAACAAAGGGACATACATCAAGGAAAAGCATGTACCATAGGGAAGTCCCTTCTTACGGAGGGTTCTAATTTTGTAGTGCTGCAAGGCTGGCGTTTTTTTTTCCTGCACCGGCTTAACCAATTTCGATTAGAGGTTGTAATTCTTAGTTGAAAGGTAATCTTGAGAATGTAGAGGTGATGCATCAATTATAGCTCTGAATTAACCCTTGGACATCCGCATGTCTAATAATTAGATAAAGATGGTTTCATTCTCCGACCTGAATCAAGGAGAGGCTGCAATGACTTTCCAATAAAAAAACACATTACAGGCCTATTATTAGTAGACTCAAGGAAGCATCAATGCATTTGTCAAATTTTCTCTAAATTTGACCGATGGTCGTAATTTTGTTGCGCGTGTCGACTGATATAAATACATCTCAATGCATGTGAGCTACAACAGAAAGATAAAAGACATAGCACAAATCTAGCAACCTGGTTCAATTTCAGAAGAAGAAAAAAGGTAATCAGTTTAGGTTCAAGCTAATTCATTCATTCGAGCGCTCCAAAGGATGGTCCATCAGTACTCAACGAGAGAAGCATGACCGTCAGGTCGCCAAGATATATACCGGGCAATCGATGAACACGAAGAAGGGTCATCAGGTCAGATCAACAGCATATCTTGTGACGTGGCTGGTCTCGACGCTTCAACTTGTCGGTCTGCTGCTGCCATTGTTACTCGAAATTACTCAAATCTATGGATGGCTATTACTGTAGCTTCAGCTTTTGGAATAAACTGACAGGTTAACCGTATCATGCATAGAGGATCGATGTACAGGCAACCTAGACAGTGTGTTTGCCAAAAGTGTTTCTGTAGAATTACACTGCCAAGTTGCATGATAAATAAATAAAAAACATCCATCCCCACTCAAAGTCATTTATTTCATTCATTCTGTGACTGAAGACAATACAAGTCATCCATTCTCTACCAAAGTTGCATTGGCGCGACTCTCAAAAAAAAAAAGTTTCTGCGGTCTAGGCATGCCGTAACTTAGGATCTCACTTCTAATCTGAACCCTGAATTCAGTGCATACATGCAGCTCTCCACCTATGCCAGTAATCAAAAGACTCAGTAAATTAGAGGCCATTCCAATCATCCTCCAGCTCAAGCAACATGTTCAACAGCAAAAATTGCAAGCATGACTTTTGGTTTGAATTCTGAAAAGAAGACTAACAAACAGAGCAAGCATACAACTGAGAGAGAGAGAGCAAAAATTACAAGCATGATTTTGGTCTGGATTCAGAAAATCAAACGCGACGACAGTAAGCTGTTAGGAATTCAGAAATTCATTCATGCACTCCAATAACACTGCCGGCCACTGGAGGAGCACGTACAGCACTTGAACAGGGGAGGGCGGATGAGAGCAACTTGTTTCGAGAGATCAGCATCTGCAGATGTTGACAAGGCCATTCATGGAATTTTTTTACACAAGAGAGATTCTGCATCTAGCTTCAGCCTTCGGCTCAGTTACAGATTAATAACAGTACCAACCACATATATGCATAGAGGACGTGCAGGCCATTTAAGGACACTGTGTTTACAAACGTGTTCCTACACTACAGAATGAATGTGCCAAAGCTGCATGACAAAACAGAGAAACCCAAATGCACACATGAACGATGAGTAAGTTTCCGCATTAGTGCCATGATGATGATGATAAAACAGGCAACATTTCAGACAACTTTTACCAGGTCCGAATTCAGAAAATAAGCTGACCGAACATCCATGACAGTTAAGCTGCCCGGAATTCAGAAATCATTCCTTCATACTCTCCGATGATGGGAAATCAAAAAGCAATCTGTTCAAGTAAGTTTCTGCATTCTTGGCATGCATAAACATAAGAATTTGAAATTGTAAATTAGCCTTCAATTCAGTGCATACATGCACCTTCTACCTATGCCAGTATATACCATTGCAATCAAGAGAATTCGTAAGGACATTGGAAAGCAACCAAGGTAATAAGGTACGAATGCACAAAAGACTATGCTAACCAAGAACAACATGGGCAGCTAAAGCTGTTGGGAATTCAGAAGGCACGGTCAATTAATTCATGCATGCACTCCAAATGATGATCGATCAGTACATTGGATAAAGCAAAACAATTCCAGTCAAGCATGATTTTGGTTTTATTTCAGAAAAGAAGCTAATCAAGCACAGCAAGCCTGCTGTTCACAGTTCTGAAAACAAGCTGATCCAACAGCACGACAGACAAACTAAGCTGATGATGACAACTGACAATGCATGGATCTAGTCGTACACTACGAGCTTCTGGTACTCTTCGCCGGCGATGGCCTCCATCATGATGGCCTCAGGGTTCACCACGCCGTCGTTCTTCAGAAAGATCTTGAGGAAGTTCTTGGAGAAGCCGCTCACCATGGCCACCCCCGGCTGGGTCGATGTCACTGGCGTCGACTGCGAGTCACGCAGGTTCCAGAAGATGATCTGGGGCACCACGTCGCCGTAGCCAGCGTCCCTGAACTTCTTGCAGATCACCTCGTAGTCGGTTTCCCACGGAACAGACTCCCGCCGGCTGTAGAAGGCGGCGTAGGCGCTCCCCGACGCCATGTTGAACTCCATGTCGCTGTACACGAACACGGTCCTGATCATCTTCTCCGGCGCCAGACTCGCCTCCACCGCCGTGCGGAGGATCTGGTCGAACACCCCCTGGAAGTTGGTGCTCCCGCCCCAGTGCATGTGTCGCACGAAGTCCATCTTCCGGCGGAGGGTCTTGCCCTTGATCAGGTGAATCTCCGGGTTCTCGCTGAAGGTGATCACCTTGCCGGCCCACGGCTCCTCGCTGAGCTCCGAGGTGAGCACGCCCAGCGCGATGCACACCTCCATTGGGGTGCCGCTCATGCTCGCGGACACGTCGCAGACCGAGATGCAGTTGCGCAGCGACCCCTTGGAAAGGAGGTCGTCCACCATGCGGCGCCACTGCAGCTCCGAGACATTGTCGTCCTGGCCGCGGTAGGCGGCGGCCGCGGTAGGCGGCGGCCGCGATCTCGTGCCGCAGGAGCGCGCCGGCCGCGATCTTGGCCTTGCCAGCCTCCACGTCCTCCAGCTCCAGGTACTTGTCGAAGCGCTCCTCATCGTGCTTCTTGAAGAGGGACTTGTAGCGCCGCATGGCCACCGAGGCGACGCGGGTGTAGGGCAGCTCCGACCACCGCTGCGCGCTCATGTACACCTCCGGGAGCTCCAGCACCTTGCGCAGCGGCACGAGCACCTCCCGACGGAGGCGATGTAGGGCGCGGTACGCATAGTGCTCGTCCGAGAGCTGGGTGAGCTCGGGGTCCGAGTCGCGCGGGAAGAGGCGGCGGGCGATGGCCTCGCAGAGCAGCGTGGTGCGGTCGAAGGACGAGCCTGGAGTGGGGCACCACTTGGCGGCGAGCCCGATCTTCCTCTTTTTGCCGCCGGAGGCCAGCTGCTGGAGGTCCGAGGTGAGGAGCGCGGCGAAGAAGTCGGCGACGGCGTCGAACAGGAAGCGGTAGGCACGGTCGCCGTAATATGTCTCCAACGACTGCACGGCGAGCTTGGCAACCGTGCGTACCTTCTTCGACATCCGCCGCGGCTTACTCACCGCCGTCTCCTTCTTCTGGTCCACCTCCATCGCTTCCGGCTTCTGCACCTCCGCGGGCTCCTGGACCGGGACAACCTCCAAGGGCTTGCTGCCCTTGCCTAACATGGAGAGCGTGGCGGAGAGGAAGTCACCGAAGGTGGCCTTGGCCGGCACGAGGGCGAGCTCGCGGGCGTGCTTGCGGCTGGCGAGCCTAGCCCGCAAGTCCTCCCGCTGGCTGGCGAGGCCCTTGGCCTTTCTGCACGCCTTGTCAGCCTCGGCGCCGGCCTCGGCGACCGCGCGCACGTCGGGGCCGCGGAGGAGCCGGAACAGCAGCTCAGGGAAGTCCTTGAGGTAGCCGAACTCGGCGAGCGCGGCGACGTTGCAGGCGAGCGTGCGCGGGTGGTGCTCGTGCATCCAGAGCGCGGCGGCGTAGAAGCCCTCCTTGTCCGACTTGCCGGTGCCGCGCACGCCGCGGAGGTTGCAGGCGATGCGGAGCGCCGTGAGCGCGTCCTGCGCCCAGGCGGCGGCGAGGAGCTGGCGCACGCGGTCGGCGGGCGTGTCGGGGACCACCTGGAAGAAGAAGTCGAGGCAAGGGTTGCCCGAGTTGGCGTACGTGGCGGAGCAGTTCTCCGTGAGCGCCCTCCGCGGCTTGAGCGCCGCCTTGAGCGCCGCCTCCGACGGCGCGTTGAAGGCCGCGTCGAGGAGGTCAGACGAACGGGTGCGACGCGTCGCCGGTGGCGGCGGCGGAGTCGGGGGACGGGCGCGCGGCGCGGATCAGGGGCGGGCCCAGGAGCAGGCGCGGCGCCGCGGCCGGCTCCGACTCCGTCGCCATGGCTGCTAGGGTTTGGGGTGGTCGAGCTCGGGGAGAAGAGATTTTCGAGGATCGATCTGGTGAGTTCTGGAGCCGGCTCGGCTCGTTCTTTCGATATATCTGTGGGATGACAGAGGGGTGACGGTGGATCTGAGCCGTCCACTGAACCGACATGGCGGGTCGACGGCGCGGATTGGTCTGATCAGGTTGCCTGCATGGCGATCAGCTTGTGCTATGTTGCCTGTGCCAATGCGTGAATCTTCGTCTTGACCATCTTGATTGATGGTCATTGCTCCAAGCACATTTGATAGTGCCTCCGTCTACCGTCTCAAATTGATAGTGAACGTTAGAGCATCTCCAACAGGCGCCAACGTGCGGCGCGCTAAAAATTAGTTTGCAGCGTCGGAATCGCCAGCTTTTGCGCGCCGTGGTGCACTGGCTTCAGCAGCGGCCGCAAAATAAAGCGCGCCCGAGTCCTCCAGCAGGTGCTATATTTCATCTTTTCTTTAAACTACGATTCGATACACATTTAGCTCCGATAGTACAAATGTGACATAGTTCGTCACATAGACTGCTTCTACGATACAAAATAGTGCACATAGCCTTTTCGTACGGTAGATAGAAAAACTATTACTACTCGTCATTCTCCGACTTGGACTCTGCCTCGGTGATGTCCTTCTCCGACGTCTGAGCGTAGGCGTCAAGGAACCGCTCGTCGTTGGAGTCCCAGGACGACGCATCTCCTAGCGTGATGTTCAATTTGGCGACTGCCTTCCACGTTCGCTTGTCCTCGCCATAGGTGGCTCGCTCATGCCTCCTCTCCTCCCTCTCCGCCCTCCTCTCCGTGAAGAACTGTTGCTCGTTGATGACGTCTTGCGGGAAGCGTTGGTGCCACAGCGCCATGGCTTCCTCGTCCATCTCGGCCAGGCTGAGACGGCGCTCCCGCCTCCGATTCTCGCGGCGATCCTCGTCGGTGAGAAGCCGCGAGGGAGGCGCCAACTCTTGCGCCCGCTCCTGCGTCGCCACGTCCTGTAAGTTCATGTCCCAACGGGACCGGCGGAGGCGCCACGCCGCAGCGTGGTACGTGCAGGCGCCCTCCTGGGCGGAGTCGAAGGTTCCAAGGCCGAGGCGCACGTTTCCCAACTGAATCTCGATGGAGTAGGTGCCGGACGGACGCAAGCGGACGCAGCGGTAGACCAAAGCTCCCCGGCGGCGCGGCGGCATGGTGGCGCGGTGGTGGCGTGTCGGCGGAGAGGAGAGAAAGCTGTAGAGGGAGCGACAAGAGAGCGGTGGAGGCGCCACGCTGCAATGTCATATGCGCCCTCCTGGGCGGAGTTGAAGGTTCTGAGGCCGAGGCGCACGTCGCCCGACCAGATCTCGACGGAGTAGGTGCCGGACGGACGCACACGGACGCCGCGGTAGCCCGAAGCTCCTCGGCGGCGCGGCGGCATGGTGGCGCGATGGTGGCGTGTCGGCGGAGAGGAGAGGAAGCTGTAGAGGGAGCGATAAGAGAGCGGCAGAGGGCGCTGCAATTTTATAGACGCGCCGGACGCGGTGCGCCAAATCTAGCGCGAGAGCTACCGCATTTTCCACGTGTGAGCTGCCGCTTTTTCCCGCGCGCGCGCAATCGCTTCCCCTGCACGCTAGCTTCCCGCCTCCGCTGGAGCGCGCGAAAACGTCCTGCACGCACTAAAATGCCAGCTTACCCCGCGCGCACGTCTTTTGTCGCGGTTGTTGGAGATGCTCTTAGAGCATCTACAGTCGGACTTGGGCACTTCGCAAATCCGTCCCCTTAAACGCTCGGGCACTGACCGGGCACCCCTCAAATGTTGCGCCGCACATTCACATACCGCAAATTTCGATCCTCAAATCCATGCAATCCATGTACGTCGATCATACGATACAAACTGTCTGAATGCAAAAGTTTGAAACAAAGCAAAACTATCATAGTTCAACAAAACGGGCATGGCAAAATGAAATCAATGTCCGAGCGTGACGGATGGCCTCGGATCACAGGCTGAGCGCCTGCTCCGAGCGGAATGCGTAGTGCTCCAGGCGGAATGCGTCCTGCTCGCCCTTCTCCGCCTGCATTCGGGCAGCCTCCTCCGCCTGCATCCAGGCCGAGACGCCCACGCTGCCTCGCACTTCCTATGGTCCTTGATCTTCATCTTCTTGTCCACAAGCCACTTCTTCGCATGCTCATCCAAGAGGGTCTCATCCACCAACATGATCCTCGCATCTTCCGCGCTGCGTGCGAGTTGCAACCTTTCCTTCTCAAGCTCTATGTCGCCAAATGTCTTGGCCTTCTCGAGTTCCCATTTGATCGCCGCTTGTTGCTTATCCAACTCGATCTTCTCCCTCTCAATTTCGAGTTTCTTCTCCGCCTTCTTTGGGTCTCACTCCATCCTTTCCTTTTTTGCATCCAACATGAGTTGCTGATGTCTACTACACGACCTTCTTCTTGTAGACGTTGTTGGGCATCCAAGTGCAGAGGTTTGTAGGACAATAGCAACTTTCCCTCAAGTGGATGACCTAAGGTTTATCAATCCGTAGAAGGCGTAGGATGAAGTTGGTCTCTCACAAACAACCCTGCAACCAAATAACAAAGAGTCTCTTGTGTCCCCAACACACCCAATACAATGGTAAATTGTATAGGTGCACTAGTTCGGCGAAGAGATGGTGATACAAGTGCAATATTGATGGTAGATATAGGCTTTTGTAATCTGAAATTACAAAAACAGCAAGGTAGCAAGTGGTAAAAGTGAGAGAAAACGGTATTGCAATGCTTCGAAACAAGGCCTAGGGTTCATACTTTAACTAGTGCAAGTTCTCTCAACAATAATAACATAATTTGATCATATAATAACCTATCAATGTGTAACAAAGAGTCACTCCAAAGTCACTAATAGCGGAGAACAAAGGAAGATATTATTGTAGGGTACGAAACCACCTCAAAGTTATTCTTTCCGATCAATCCATTGGGCTATTCCTATAAGTGTCACAAACAGCCCTAGAGTTCGTAGTAAAATAACACCTTAAGACACACATCAACCAAAATCCTAGTGTCACCTAGATACTCTAATGTCACCTCAAGTATTCGCGGGTATGATTATATGATATGCATCACACAATCTCAGATTCATCTATTCAAACCAACACAAAGAACTTCAAAGAGTGCTCCAAAGTTTCTACCGGAGAGTCAAGACGAAAACGTGCCAACCTCTATGCATAAGTTTACAAGGTCACTGAACCCGCAAGTTGATCACCAAAACATACATCAAGTAGATCACGTGAATATCCACTGGTACGCGTTGGTGCTATATAAACGGTTTTAAACCCCTTTCCGCGACAACATTTGGAACCGTTGCCAAGTGAGTGTGGGTGACAGGGGGTCCTTCCCATACGACCCAGAAACCGTCGGGGATAGGCCCTCCTGGCACACAAGCTGGCTCGTGTGCGATCGGGCGAGGCATGGAAACCTAATTATTTCCGTTCGTATGTACATCCCACACGGTGAATCCTAAAAAAACATTTCCATTTGTATGTATATCACACAAAGTCAATACAAGGAGTACGTTTCCATTCTTATGTACATCCCAAACGATTAGGCCGCTATAGTCGTGTGAAAAAGGTAGACCGGTACACCTACTTCCCCCTACATCTGCTAGTCTACCACTGTAAGAGTTCGCACGACTTAGTCAACTATGCTAGAGCCCATAATAACATGTGGCTGCACACGAAAGTTTCTAGCATGAATAATCTTATGATCCCTTTGAGCATGGGTGGCGGTCCAAAAACAAACAGGCAATCTTGGAATACCCAAGTGCCTCAATCCATCCAGATGTGTGCTAAAGTTGCCACCTTAAATAAACCATTAATTAACAATCTCACATCTGTCATGGAAATTCACTCTCCCAATCCACGTCTACTAGCATAGCATGGCATAATAAGCAAACGTAGAAGCAACTCCCAAGGGTTTGATAATAAAACAGGTAATAGGCACTACCTCATCTACTTCCCGAAACCCACAATTTAATTAGATCCTAATCATGCAATGTTTGAGGATTGATCTAATGCATAAAAACTAGGTAGTAAAGAGGTATGATCAAAGTGTTAGTTGCCTTGCTGATGATCCGCGCAACCTAGGGATTCGAAGTAGCAAGCGGCGCAATCGGGGTACTCTATCGCAAGCAAACAAACAAACAAGCATACAATAAGTACTCATCTAATGCACGGGTAAAACTCAAATAAGAAGATCTAACCAGAAAGTTCAACTCAAGAACTCCGGTTTGCAAAAAAGATTCAAATCGAACGAAGAAACAAAACTAAAACGACGAAAGAAACAAGCTTCGCTTACTAATCTGGACCTAAGTCAAATTTTACAGAAGCAAAAACTGGTTTGAGTAGGTTATTCGGAAAGAGGGTTTCGAGACAAAACTCTAGGCGCTTGAATCGCCTAATTCCGATGAACGAGCGGAAAGATAAACTAAAACGAAAATCGGATCAGAAATCGCCATCAGAAAAATCGCGGAATAAATCCGAGAAAAAGAAAAACAATGAACAGATAAACGAACGAACGTTTGTTAACTGGATCTAAACGACGGATACGTCCGTTAAAACGAAAAAACGAGCGAACGCTCGCTAAATAAATAAACCAAAAAAACCGATCTAATAAAATAAATAAAAAAAATCTGGGGTTTTCTTAAAAAAACCGAAGTGATTTTTTTCAAAGAAACCGGCGTCGGCGGCTCGGCGGTACCTCCGTGGGCGGGCAGCTCGGCGAGGTTAGCTAAGGCGGCGGGGCTCGGCGGTGGGGTGGCGGGCTCGGCGGTGGGGTGGCGAGGTCTTGGCGCGGCGACGGCGACACGAGGCGGGCGGCTCGGCTCGGCCGGCGGGTGTCTGCGGCGGCTCTACGGCTCGGGCTCCACGGGGCGGCGGCGGCTATATAGGGGGCTGCTCGACTTGGGGAAGGGTCGGCGGCGGCGGCGGCGGTGTCGGGACCCGACTCAATGCCACATAGATCTAGCATGTAACACCTCATATCACTTTGCGGCCTCACGCACGGTATTCCCACGGTGTCGCCTTACCTTTGCCGGGACCGTTTAGCCTTTTGGCACACGTATATGATAGTGTCGCTAGCATCCATATGATAAGGAGCCGGGCTGACATGGCTAGTCGTAAACCCAAAGTGGCACAGACTTACGAACAGCATCCATGACCCGAAGATCGAGCGTGTCGGTCATCGACGAATAAGTTTGGGCTGTAGCACTGGGCTAGCAGACTCCGATAAACCGGCCAGTGGCGGGCTAACAGACTCCGGTACTCAACGCGTGACATTTCCCGAAGAACACAGAACGAAGAAGGACACATGCCGCCAGCCTAAGTGTTCGGAGCGTAGCAAGCTACCATGGCTCGGTGGAAACACTAGGAGACATTTTCCGGTAAGAGAGGCTACTAAAGATAAACAACTAGATAGTCAGATCCCACACATACCAAGCATTTCAATAACATACACACAATATGCCCGATATGTGTAAATACAACATGGCATCACAACATGACTCTACGACTCAAGTATTTATTCATTAGGCTCCGAGGAGCGAGATATTACAAACATAGGTCTCATGACCCAACATTCAGAGCATACAAATCAAAGCACAAGCGGCAGCTAATATGTCTGAGTACAGACATCTACAAATGGAAAAGGCTTAGAAGCCTGACTATCTACCAGATCCTGCCGAGGGCACAAGATCATAGCTGAGGTAACAAGCTAAACGTCGAAGTCCACGTGGAACTACTAGCGAGACTGAAGTCTCTCTGCAAAAAACATAAAATAGGCAAGCGTGAGTACAAATGTACCCAACAAGACTTACATCGAACTAACTACATATGCATCATTATCAATAAAGGGATGGTGGAGTTTAACAGCACAAGCCAGCCTTGACTCGGTGGCTATCCTAAACTACATTGCAAGTAACTCTTTTGAGGTGGCGCTACGAGTCCACATATTCACCATATCAATACACCACTATGGATCCGCTCCGTCTCCCTCACGAGAACGCCATCCATAGCACTCACACTTATCTTGCGTATTTTAGAGTATCCACTTTCACTTGTCTATGAACTGTTATAGGCAACCCGAAGTCCTTTACCGCGGACACGGCTATTCAATAGATCATATTAACCTGCGGGGTGTACTTCTTCATACATGTTTCCACCACTTAGCGTCCGCACGACATGTGCTCGGCGGACTTCAGCGAAAGCCGACGTGGGTGTAGACCACGACCTACCTGAACACTCAAGTCTCTAGTCCAGGTTTATCGCCTATTTGGGTTCCATCTATGAGGAGTTCCGGCCGAAGTTTTGCTCACAGCCCCAAACGATGTGAACAGGGTTCCCGAGATAACAAACGGGCATCCAGTACACCGTGCCACGTACCTACCGCATCACAGCCCACCCCTACGGTCAGCGCTGTCCATGGCCTCCAGTAGGCTACAAACACCAGAAACTACTTGCAACTCCTGGACAGAGAACTAGGGTGAAT
Organism: Aegilops speltoides; assembly: GCA_021437245.1. NCBI lineage: Eukaryota > Viridiplantae > Streptophyta > Magnoliopsida > Poales > Poaceae > Aegilops > Aegilops speltoides. The sequence goes on along the minus strand of CM038141.1, from coordinate 419,845,511 downwards.
AGGAAGTCGAGCGGGGTCATATTTCAGGGCCCAATGCATGGTAGTAGCTGAATCATGGATCACAAACACAGAACTCAGTTCCTAAGGACGGCTTCAATGAGACAATCCACCATGTACTCCTACATGGCCTCTCACCGATACCTTTACCAAATCGTGTTCACACACTTAGCTCATACACAGTAGGACATGTTCACACACCTCTGATTCATCCTCGATGAATCAGACCGACTCAACTCTAAGCAGTAGCAGGCATGACAAACAAGCATGTATGAGTAGGCACAACAGGGCTCAAACAACTCCTACTCATGCTAGTGGGTTTCATCTATTTACTGTGGCAATGACAGGTCATGCAAAGGATAAAGGGGTTCAGCTATCGCAGCAAGTAACAATGATTCGTTGTTGTCCTAATGCAGTAAAAGAGAGCAGGAGCGAGAGAGTGGGATTGTATCGGAATGAACAAGGGGGTTTTGCTTGCCTGGCACTTCTGAAGATAGCATTGAGTCTTCATCAGTGTCAACGATCACAACGTCGGTACAACGCGTCTACCGAGGGAAACAATACCGCAAACAGAGAAGAAACACGATCAATGCAATGCACAATATGATGCATGCTATGACATGGCAATATGAATGTGTTTTGGGCTAATGCAACTACAACCAGATGGATTTGGGTCATATTGACCCAATGGTTCAACCCCAAATTCAAATTATGAATTCAAATAGTGCCTTATCATGTTTTGCACTAAACAGCAAGGTTAAGTTGTTTAAACATGCATGAAACCAGTGCAGATGGATAGATTAGATTTTTCTGATCATTTTTCATATATAATTTGTTTGATTTGGAGCTACGGTTGATTTTATATGAATTTTAGAAGTTTGAACTAAATTCTGGAATTTCCTGAATATTTTAAATCCAGAAAATGGTTAATTGCGTCAGCATCTCGTCACTATGACGTCAGCAGGTCAACAGACACTGCTGCTGGTCAAACCTGACCAGTGGGGTCCACTGGTCAGTGACTGGGGCTGGTTAGTGCCGCTGACGTGTGGGCCCAGTCAACGGCCACGTCGGCGCGGCCAAAATCGGGCGTGGGGCCACTGTAATTAGATTAAACTTAATCTATTTTAGTTACCGGTTAGTTAGGGGGTGGGGCCCGGCTGTCTGTGACACGGTGCGGCGGTTAGTGGCTAATTAAGCCAGCCACGTCAGCTTGGTCAAACCCGGGTCAACTCGCCGGAGTTGACCCGCGGCTCATCGCCGGCGACGCCAGCAACGGCGGAGGGCGTCGGAAACGCTCCTCCGGCGACCAAATCGGCGACAGCGATCATCTACGCGTAGCTGGCGCTCAGCCGCATCCAGTGGTGGTGGTGGTTGGACCGGGGGTAGCCGGAAACGACGGCGGCAAGCACGTCCGCGGCGGCCGGAGTTCGGACGTCGGTCGTTCCGGCGTTGCGAGGCACGAAAAGAGCGTGGTGGTTGCTACGGCCCGTGGTAGCTGGCGGCGCGCGACGCTTCGATTTGAGCTCGATGGACTTGGCCACGGCGGCGACATGGCCGGCGAGCGAGCTCTCGCCGTGATGGCAGCGGGTTAGGGGCAGCTCGGCGGCGTGGCTAGGGGAGAAGGAAGAGGAGCTCACGGAGAGTTGGCGGTGCGACGACGGGCCGGGAAAGCGTCGGAGCGGCGGGCGGCGGCGGATCTCCGGCGGCGATGGCGGCGGCGACGACGATGGCGACGAAGCGGGGCCCTCCGGCTTGTTTCTTCGGCGTGGAGAGGTCCATCGCGAGGCGGAGCTTCGACTCATCGGCGAGAGGGTGCTTTCGGTGGCAGCGGTGGTGCTCGTCGGTGGCGGCGGACACGTTCGGTGGGACGGGGGGAACGGCGAGGGAGAGAGCAGGGGGGAAGAGTGAGACGTCCAGAGAGTCGGGGCGGCGCCGAGGAGAAGCCGCGAGGTGTCGCGGTGGCAGTGTGACGCGGCGCAGCTGGTGGCGGCGTGGCGCCGCACGCTGCAGCGCGTCTGTTGTCTCCCTCCTCGCCCATCTTGGCGAGAGGTTGAGGACGACCGCACTTGCCGGTGGGCTGGGCATTTGGAGGAGCCGGGCGGGTCGGTGGCTGCGGTAAGTCAGGTGAGCTGTTGTTCTTTCCTATTTTTTTATATTCTGTTATTTTGTTTTGATTTAGTTTGAGAACTAAATCATTTTTAAAATTTTCTGTAAATTTTATGTGAGCTCAGGAACTAGTCCAAGGTCACAGGAAACTTACAAAAAAATATTTGAACTTTATTTCTTCTATGACAGAAATAAATTCAACTCAATTATGTCATTGATTTAAGTCAAAGGCCCAAAATAAACATTTCTGTGATTCCAAAAATATTGGTTTGAATTTTACCTCATGCCAATATTTTTACAGAATAACATGAACATTTTCTTGGACTCATTTGAGAAGAATTAAATGTTGGTTATTTTTAGAGGTTTTCTGAGGCTTTTGAAAATTCCTCAATTCAAATTTCATTTGAATTTAAACATGATGCACACATGGAGGCTAGCATAGGTCAGGCCAGAACTAGGGATGTGACAACTCGCCCCCACTAAACAAGAATCTCGTCCCGAGATTCAAGACGTGAGGTAAGAAGGCAGAGGGGTACAAACTAACACGATCTTCACGTTCCAGATGTCGTTCTCGAGGATGCTGATTCAGTGTTCCAATTGATCTTGACGTCTTTGCTTTTGAGATCTTCATCCAACACGAGGACAGAAACACTCTACAAGGATGGACCATTTTAATGATCACAAGATCAACTTACGGAATGAGATGTAGAACATCTCTTGAACTGAGAGGAAAAACACACATCATGAAGGACGGAAGAAACAATTTGATGAAATTTCAAAGTAGCGACGAAAATAGTTGTCATGATACCACAACGAGACACCTTAGGGAAGGTGACTCGTAGAAATATCCCCTTAAGTGGCAAAAAGAATTACCTTTGATTCAGAGATCATTGAAACTCTTTATACCAGCCTAAGGCAATTCACAATCGATCATTTGAAGGAATCCGAAAGAATAACATTCTCGGGCCAGAATGGATGATGTGGATTACCTTGTTGAAGACCACACAAGGGATGATTTTAGTAGCTAGGGAGAAGCTCAGCAGTAGAGAGTGAATCTACTGTTTGAAGAGTTATAGCGTAACCGAAGAAACTGAGAGCAATCCCAGTTAGTAACTACGGTAGCACCTAATGCTTGTGCGTGCTTTCAAGAACTTGAGCATTTCCATAATCATCAAAGTTTTACCAATTTCCGTGTTAAGGATCCTGGCAACACAACATACTACCATGATGAATACGATGGACGATGCAGATGCAAAGGAAGATAACACCTTCTCAGATTTCACCTTAGCGAGGCCAAGGAAACAAAATCTGGATGATCGACCGAGGGACATTTAGCACTCCGCTTCTAATGTTCTCCTTGACGTTCTAGGTACCACGATCATGCTTAAAAGCATCAACATGGCCATCAAGTAAAGGTCGGACTTCGGAATACAAAGGATCCATAAGGAGCAACTTCTATAATAAGTCAATCGAAATCCTCATGGAGAAGATGGTGGACTTGCTCAATCAAGATACTACAATGATAGATCTTCCGGCTAGGTGTGTCGGCCAGAACATCGACCTTGTCGGGACCTACATCATAGCTCTTAGAAGGGTTCCAACCATCATATCTGCCTGAGATTCAGATCTGGTTGGTGTCAGAATAATCCAGACTCATCGAGTCTGGAAAGAAAAATGAAAGTTTGCAACACAAATCGACGAGATGACGTTGCGAGATTCTCGGGAAATGAACTATGGTAGTAACTCCAAAACATGAGCCGGTTCTGCTACAACATGTGACCACGTTGTCCGAGACAAGTATGACCACATAGTAGTCTTATAATAAAACACTACCGAGTTCAGGAGGGGAACCATCATCAAGGATAACGAAGTCCTTGCATAAGGCATGCTCTTAAGAAGGAACTTCTTCTCCTTGAATAAATCAGTTAGTGGCTTGGTGTGCTAGGGATACATATGGAATGAAGGTTGCGAGCCTATCAAATCAAAGCATACTTCGCACTTGCATGACTGACTTGGGATGGTAACCGAGGAAGCAAAACGAACTTTCTCAAATTCACGGCGGCAACTTGCTTCAAATGCACATGAATTAGAGGAAGTCACTTCTTCCATCCATGCATATGCTTCATGAGCTAGCATGAAGAAATGCTTTCAAAAGTTTCCAACACTAACTTAATTTTCCACAAAATCATGGAGAAGATAAGGATGTTGTCGATGGGCTCAACAACAATTCATCCAGATTCCCATGGAGATGGAATTCCATAACTATGTGAACAAGGTGATAGTATTGGTCAGACCCAAAAGACATAATGGTGTATGCTCGAGGAAAATCCCGAGTAAGACAACATTACTTAACATCGTTAGTTCGATTTGATTTGAGAATAGCCCACACTCAAATCAAAGTTTTGGCAAGACAATAGCTCCAACAACTGGCCTCGAGGATCAATTGATGAAGATATCATCTTTCTTCAACACACACACAAGATATCCCTTAACATGAACTAAGTCAGGCAGCTTTTATCTCCCAACTCTCCAAGTTGTTGTTCAGCTTAACCAACTAGCTCTGGGGTATCCAGCACAGATTCTTGGAGAAGGGGATGGTTTATAAGAAACCAACTTGATCACGAACTCAACATAGCGGTCAGGTGACAACCTGGTAATACTTCCGAGAAGATATACGGAAAATCACGAACCACCGGTATGTTACTAAACTCGAGAGCAATCTTGCTTTTCAGGGCATGATGATATGATCAAAAGAGCGAGGGTTTGACAAGATCCTAACTCATTGATCAGAGAGTGCACCGGAAATAAGGACTAGGTAGCACAATCATACTTAGGGTGATGATTCAAAATCAACATGCTAAGAATGAGGTTATCGTCCATTTAACTACCAAGCAACGAAGTTGTTAGCAGTATTGATTTCACACACCATGATTCACTTGTCGGCATTCCAGTTACAATAACACGGAAACCGAGGAATGAACAATGATGGCGAGAAGTATCACTGCGTCATGAATTCATAAGAAATGGTGCAATTCTCATGACAGTCCTGACATAAAGAGGGCAATACTTCAGGGTAGAACAGAATCAAAAGTTGGGTTGGCATTTTGATCTGTGGAGCACAACTATTTTGACCCAATCCTGGATATGGATGAGGTGCTGGAGTTTTGTTTCTCCTAGTCATTCCAGAATAGAATGGCTTGACGGACCACAAGAATAATAGGCATCTATAAACGAATGCATGCATACTCTTGACTATCAATTGATAGACGGGGGTCAGAATATAACCAAGAGGGACAACTCAAAGGAACATATGATTTTCTGAGTTGTGGATGCATAGATTTGTATGTCGAACCAAGTTCAACAAATTTCTTCCGGATAATCCATGCGGAAAGGTAGAACTGGCAGAGTCACAATATAAAATGGGGAACTCATCAAGAGCACTCCTGTTGTGATCTTTTGATCCAACAAACTTCTGCCATAAGCGGTTCATAGTATTTGGAAGAAGGAAATACCACGGACCTCGAGGACTAATGCAAAGGTTACTAATTTCCTAAAGGAACTAGCAAACACTATCAACATGAAGTAAGTAGAGTGAATCTCGGGTTTAAGGACCCAGGAATAGAATACCTACTACTAAGTAGCATCACGGGATGCTTTCGAGAATAAAGGCCAGAATCATCACACTGGGACACAAATCATGGCTAAATTACTAGATGACTCCCTAAAACACCTAGGGTCATAATAATAATTCCAACATATATGTCAAGACAATAGAATACCTCAACTCAGCAATTAGTGTGATTAACCTGGCCCAAAGGAACATCAAAACCAGAGGGAAAGGATTTGCAAGTGCATCAGATTGTTTAGAAACCTGGGATGACTCGGACAGCATAACGGCTGTAATTGCTCAAAATGATTTGAGACATCCTGCAAAATAGTGGCATGACCACTCAACATCACAATATCAAGGTTTTGAGGCCAGCTATGAACATAAAGAAGTAGTACAAACTGAACTGAGATTTGAAACTAACAATTCTATAAGTCTAAGGATTAGTAACACGTCATCCTGATAGATAGATGAGAAGGCCTAGTTCTTAATCCCCGTAGAAAAGAAGAGGATGACTCAGATCAGAAGGCCATGAGGTATAAGGAGTAAAAAGAGCCTTACGTTCCATCCCACAATCAATTCCCCTACATATAACTAAAGCATTTCTAGACTCAACTTCGACCAGTTTGGCTTGGTAATCCTCTGAGCATCGAGCTCGATACCAAAGCTGTCGGACCCGACTCAATGCCACATAGATCTAGCATGTAACACCTCATATCACTTTGCGGCCTCATGCACGGTATTCCCACGGTGTCGCCTTACCTTTGCCGGGACCGTTTAGCCTTTTGGCACACGTATATGATAGTGTCGCTAGCATCCATATGATAAGGAGCCCGGCTGACATGGCTAGTCGTAAACCCAAAGTGGCACAGACTTACGAACAGCATCCATGACCCGAAGATCGAGCGTGTCGGTCATCAGCGAATAAGTTTCGGGCTGTAGCATGGGCTAGCAGGACTCCGTAAACCGGGCATGGCGGGCTAACAGACTCCGTTACTCAACGCGTGACATTTCCCGAAGGAACAGACCGAGAACGAAGAAGGACACATGCCGCCAGCCTAAGTGTTCGGAGCAAGTAGCAAGCTACCATGGCTCGATGGAAACACTAGGAGACATTTTTGAAGAGAGGCTACTAAAGATAAACAACTAGATAGTCGATCCCACACATACCAAGCATTTCAATAACATACACACAATATGCCCGATATGTGCAAATACAACATGGCATCACAACATGACTCTACGACTCAAGTATTTATTCATTAGGCTCCGAGGAGCGAGATATTACAAACATAGGTCTCATGACCCAACATTCAGAGCATACAAATCAAAGCACAAGCGGAAGCTAATATGTCTGAGTACAGACATCTGCAAATGGAAAAGGCTTAGAAGCCTGACTATCTACCAGATCCTGCCGAGGGCACAAGATCGTAGCTGAGGTAACAAGCTAAACGTCGAAGTCCACGTGGAACAACTAGCGAGACTGAAGTCTCCTGCAAAAAACATAAAATAGGCAAGCGTGAGTACAAATGTACCCAAAGAAGACTTACATCGTAACTAACTACATATGCATCATTATCAATAAAGGGATGGTGGAGTTTAACAGCGACAAGCCAGCTTTGACTCGGTGGCTATCCTAAACTACATTGCAAGTAACTCTTTTGAGGTGGCGCACGAGTCCACATATTCACCATATCAATACACCACTATGGATCCGCTCCGTCTCCCTCACGAGAACGCCATCCATAGCACTCACACTTATCTTGCGTATTTTAGAGTATCCACTTTCACTTGTCTATGAACTGTTATAGGCAACCCGAAGTCCTTTACATGAACACGGCTATTCAATAGATCATATTAACCTGCGGGGTGTACTTCTTCATACATGTTTCCACCACTTAGCGTCACACACGACATGTGCTCGGCGGACTTCAGCGAAAGCCGACGTGGGTGTAGACCACGACCTACCTAGACACTCAAGTCTCTAGTCGGGTTTATCGCCTATTTGGGTTCCATCTATGAGGAGTTCGGCGAAGTTTCGCTCACAGCCCCAAGCGATGTGAACAGGGTTCCCGAGATACCAAACGGGCATCCGGTACACCGTGCCACGTACCTACCGCATCACAGCCCACCCCTACGGTCAGCGCTGTCCACGGCCTCCAGTAGGCTACAAACACCAGAAACTACTTGCAACTCCTGGACAGAGAACTAGGGTGAATAGGAAGTCGAGCGGGGTCATATTTCAGGGCCCAATGCATGGTAGTAGCTGAATCATGGATCACAAACACAGAACTCAGTTCCTAAGGACGGCTTCAATGAGACAACCCACCATGTACTCCTACATGGCCTCTCACCGATACCTTTACCAAATCGTGTTCACACACTTAGCTCATACACGTGAGGACATGTTCACACACCTCGATTCATCCTCGATGAATCGAGACCGACTCAACTCTAAGCGATGGCAGGCATGACAAACAAGCATGTATGAGTAGGCACAACAGGGCTCAAACAACTCCTACTCATGCTAGTGGGTTTCATCTATTCTTGTGGCAATGACAGTCATGCAAAGGATAAAGGGGTTCAGCTATCGCAGCAAGTAACAATGATTCGTTGTTGTCCTAATGCAGTAAAAGAGAGCAGGAGCGAGAGAGTGGGATTGTATCGGAATGAACAAGGGGGTTTTGCTTGCCTGGCACTTCTGAAGATAGCATTGAGTCTTCATCAGTGTCAACGATCACAACGTCGGTACAACGTCTACCGAGGGGAAACAATACCGGCAAACAGAGAAGAAACACGATCAATGCAATGCACAATATGATGCATGCTATGACATGGCAATATGAATGTGTTTTGGGCTAATGCAACTACAACCAGATGGATTTGGGTCATATTGACCCAATGGTTCAACCCCAAATTCAAATTATGAATTCAAATAGTGCCTTATCATGTTTTGCACTAAACAGCAAGGTTAAGTTGTTTAAACATGCATGAAACCAGTGCAGATGGATAGATCAGATTTTTCTGATCATTTTTCATATATAATTTGTTTGATTTGGAGCTACGGTTGATTTTATATGAATTTTAGAAGTTTGAACTAAATTCTAGAATTTCCTGAATATTTTAAATCCAGAAAATGGTTAATTGCGTCAGCATCTCGTCACTATGACGTCAGCAGGTCAACAGAACCTTGCTGCTGGTCAAACCTGACCATGGGGTCCACTGGTCGATGGTGATCGGGCTGGTTAGTGCCGCTGACGTGTGGGCCCAGTCAATGGCCACGTCGGCACGGTCAAAACTGGCGCGTGGGGCCACTGTAATTAGATTAAACTTAATCTATTTTAGTTACCGGTTAGTTAGGGGTGGGGCCCGGCTGTCTGTGACACGGTGCGGTGGTTAGTGGCTAATTAAGCCAGCCACGTCAGCTTGGTCAAACCCGGGTCAACTCGCCGGAGTTGACCCGCGGCTCATCGCCGGCGACGCCAGCAACGGCGGAGGGTGTCGGAAACACTCCTCCGGCGACCAAATCGGCGACAGCGATCATCTACGCGTAGCTGGCACTCAGCCGCATCCAGTGGTGGTGGTGGTTGGACCGGGGGTAGCCGGAAACGACGGCGGCAAGCACGTCCGCGGCGGCCGGAGTTCGGACGTCGGTCGTTCCGACGTTGCAGGGCACGAAAAGAGCGTGGGTGGTTGCTACGGCCCGTGGTACGCTACCGGCGCGATGGCGATGACGCCTTTCGATTTGAGCTCAATGGACTTGGCCATGGCGGCGACATGGCGGCGAGCCGAGCTCTCGATCGTGATGGCCAGCGGGGTTAGGGGCAGCTCGGCGGCGTGGCTAGGGGAGAAGGAAGAGGAGCTCACGGAGAGTTGGCGGTCGCGACGAGCGGGGCGGGAAGCGTCGGAGCGGCGGGGCGGCGAGCAGATCTCCGGCGGCGATGGCGGCGGCGACAATGGCGGCAAGCGGGGCCCTCCGGCTTGTTTCTTCGGCGTGGAGAGGTCCATCGCGAGGCGGAGCTTCGGACTCATCGGCGAGGCGAGGGTGGTCGGTGGCATGGCGGTGCTCGTCGGTGGCGGCGGACGCGTTCGGTGGGGCGGGGAACGGCGAGGAGAGAGCGGGGGGGAGTGAGGCGTCCAGAGAGTCGGGCGGCGCTGAGGAGAAGCCGCGAGGCGTCGCGGTGGCAGTGTGTGACGCAGCGCACTGGTGGCGTGGCGCCCACGCGCGCCGTCTTGTCTCCTCTCCTCCCTCTTGGCAGAGGTTGAGGACGACCGCACTTGCCGGTGGGCTGGGCAATTTGGAGGAGCTGGGCGGAGTTAGGTGGCTCATGATAAGTCGGGTGAGTGTTGTTCTTTCCTATTTTTTATATTACATTATTTTGTTTTGATTTAGTTTGAGAACTAAATCATTTTAAAATTTTCTAAATTTTATGTGAGCTCGTGAACTAGTCCAAGGTCACAGAAACTTACAAAAAATATTTGAACTTTATTTCTTCTATGACAGAAATAAATTCAACTCAATTATGTCATTGATTTAAGTCAAAGGCCCAAAATAAACATTTCTGTGATTCCAAAAATATTGGTTTGAATTTTACCTCATGCCAATATTTTTACAGAATCTTATGAACATTTTCTTGGACTCATTTGAGAAGAATTAAATGTTGGTTATTTTAGAGGTTTTACGAGGCTTTTGAAAATTCCTCAATTCAAATTTCATTTGAATTTAAACATGATGCACACATGGAGGCTAGCATAGGTCGGGCCGAACTAGGGATGTGACAGTGGCTCGGACTCCCGAGTCCCGTGGCTGCAACAGGAAAGGAAGGCGGTGGCGGGCGGCTGGCTCGGTGAGCTTCGGCCCGATCGAGGCGGGAGTTTTTAAATAATTATGCCGAACTGAAAAAATCTAGAAAAATAAATAAAATCTAAAAATACCAAAATAAATTTTCATCGTCCAAATAAAATATTTAGAACGAGATGAACATTTTTTGGTCCTAAAATGCATTTTTGAAAATCGTGCAATGTTTCCTAAATTCAAATAAAATAGCAAAAAAAAACCAAAATATATCTTATTTGATTTTTTATTAAATCCTCATTATTTCTTTATTTTGGGAAAGTCATTTTATTCCCCCTCTCATATTTTTATGATCGAAATAATTGAAGATAAAATAAATAAAATCAAATGATTCTATTTTCAAGATTTTTGAGAAAAACTCAAATATGAAAATAACGAAATCCCCAACTCTCTCCATGGGTCCTTGAGTTGCGTAGAATTTCTAGGATCGAGGCAAAATGCAAATAAAATATGATATGCAATGATAATCTATGTATAACATTCCAAATTGAAATTTTGGGATGTTATAGAGATAGTCCTTGGTTGATTTATAGAATGCTCATTGCACTTCACTTAAACCTTTTGAGTATAGCTTTATAAAATGCTTCATGTGCTTCGCTTATATCATTTGAAGTTTGGATTGCCTGTTTCTCTTCACATAGAAAACCGCCATTTGTAGAATGCTCTTTTGCTTCACTTATATTTGTTAGAGCGTGGGCATATCTTTTGTAGAAAGAATTAAACTCTCTTGCTTCACTTATATCTGTTTAGAGAGATGACAGGAATTGGTCATTCACATGGTTAGTCATAAAATCCTACATAAAACTTGTAGATCACTGAATACGCTATGTTTGATTCCTTGCAATAGTTTTGCGTTATAAAGGTGGCGATATTAGAGTCGTGCTAGTGGGGTAATTGTGAAATTAAGAAATACTTGTGTTGAGGTTTGCAAGTCCCGTAGCATGCACGTATGGTAACCGTTGTGTGACAAATTTGAAACATGGGGTGTTCTTTGATTGCCTTCCTTATGAGTGGAGGTCAGGATCGCGTGATGGTTAACTCCTACCAACACTTCCCCTAGGATCATGCGTAGTAGTACTTTGCTTCGAGGGCAAGTAGACTTTTGCAATAAGTATATGAGTTCTTTATGACTAATGTGAGTCCATGGATTATACGCACTCTTACCTTTCTGCAATTTGCTAGCCTCTACAGTACCGTGCATTGCCCTTTCTCACCTCGAGAGTTGGTGCAAGCTTCGCCGGTGCATCCAAACCCCGTGATATGATACGCTCTATCACACATAAGCCTCCTTATATCTCACTACGGGAAACAGCTAATTTGCCGTCAGGAGACGTCTTTGCCGTCAGCTTTTCGTCGGGCAAGACAGCAAAGAAAGATTTGCTGTCATCACCAGACGGCAAAGAAAAGATGACGGCAAAATATACTTTGCCGTCTGTGAGAAAAAACACAGACGGCAAAGAGAGCACTTTGCCATCTGCGAAACAAATCACACACGGCAAAGAATCTTTGCCGTCGGTTTTGTTTTCACAGACGGCAAAGATTCTTTGCCGTCTTCATTTTTATTAGCGACGGCAAAGCGGGCTCTTTTCCATCTGTGTTTTTTCCCAGGCGGCAAAGAAGAAACACAAGACGCGGATTGATCACATGGATCGATGACATGGCGTGATCCACTCCACTCATCCCGGCTCCCCTACGCCTCACCCCACGCCGCACGCCCCCACCACTCTCTCTCTCCCTTATCCTCCGCACCCACCCACCACGATCTCTCTCTCCTTATCCTCCCGCACCCACCCTCACCACGTTCTCTCTCCTTCTCTCTGCTCTCGATCCACAAAGAAGCGGCGCCCTTTCCTCTCAACCCCGGCCCGCCCGCCCGCTCGGCCGCTTCCTCTCAGCCCGGCGCCGCCGACCCCCCCCATCCCGTCGCCCTGCCCGCTTCTCGCCCGTCCCGTCGCGCGCCGTCCGCCTCCATGGCGCCACGAGAGCCCGCCTCCGCCCCTCAGCCGGCCGGAGCCGCCTCGGCTCGGCCTCCGCCCGGGCCACCGAGCCCGCCTCGCCTCGACCTCCGCCGCCCACCAGCCTGCCTCTGCCTCGACCTCCGCCCGCACCACAGGGCCGCCTCCGCCTCGGCCTCCGCCGGCCACGGAGCCCGCCTCCGCCTCGAACCGCCGCACCACCAGCCTGCCTCTGCCTCGACCTCCGCCCGCCACACGGCCCGCCTCCGCCTCGGCCTCCGCCCGGGCCACGAGCCCGCCTCGCCTCGACCTCCACCGCACCACCAGCCTGCCTCTGCCTCGACCTCCGCCCGCACCACGGGGCCGCCTCGCCTCGGCCTCCACCGCGCCATCGGAGCCGCCTCCGCCCATGCCACCGGCACAAGCAATCGCCGCGCCGCCGCCCTCCTCATCCACGCGCCCCATCCGCCCACCTTCGCTGCGTCATGAAGCGCCGTCCGCCATTGGAGCCCACCTCCGCCCTCGCCCTTTGGTAGCCGCTGCGCGGCGCCACCAGATCGAGCGGTCGAGAAGCGCTTGTTCGTCTCCACCGGATCGTCGCGGTGGATCCGAAGATAATCATCTGTAATATTGCCGTGTATTGTGATGTAGACATGCGGTACTCCGTATTGTATAATGTGTATTGTGTATAATCTAGTGTGGTATATTTTGTGGGTTTTTGTCCATATGGAATGCAAAAAAAATCGATAATGTGTATTGTATACGAAGATTGGTAGTGGGGTTTCCTTGACCGTGTACTTGATAGCTGATCTCACACGTGCCTTTGTAGGTTTATTTTTATTTGATTAAAAATATTTCTATGCCGTCTGTGATGTATGAGGTTGACGGCAAAGATGGCCTTTGGTGACAAAAGTTGCTTTTGTTTGCCGTCGTAATTTATTCGGTTGACGGCAAATCTGATGTTTGGCTGACGGCAAAGTCTTTGCCGTCTGTCTGATGAAAAGCTGACGGCAAAATATTCTTTGCCGGCTAATCTTTGCCGTCTGAGTTTGCCGTCTGCTTCCTGACGGCAAAATCTTTGCCGTCTGGATTTAGGTCTTTGCCGTCTGTAATCCACAGACGGCAAATTAACTGTTTCCTGTAGTGTCTTCCTCAAAACAGCCACCATACCTACCTATTATGGCATTTCCATAGCCATTCCGAGATATATTGCCATGCAACTTCCATCATCATCATATATATGACTTGAGCATTCATTGTCATATTGCTTTGCATGATCGTAAGATAGCTAGCATGATGTTTTCATGGCTTGTCTGTTTTTTGATGTCATTGCTATGCTAGATCATTGCACATCCCGGTACACCGCCGGATGTATTCATATAGAGTCATATCTTTGTTCTAGATATCGAGTTGTAACATTGAGTTGTAAGTAAATAAAGTGTGATGATCATCATTATTAGAGCATTGCCCCAGTGAGGAATGGGTGATGGAGACTATGATTCCCCCACAAGTCGGGATGAGACTCCGGACTTTATGAAAAATAAAAGAGGCCAAAGAAGCACAAATAAAAAAAGAGGCCAAAGAAGCCCACCAAAAAAATAGAAAATAAAAAATGAGAGAAAAGAGAGAAGGGGAAATGTTACTATCCTTTTAACACACTTGTGCTTCAAAACAACACCATGTTCTTCATATAGAGAGTCTCTTGAGTTATCACTTTCATATACTAGTGGGAATTTTCATTATAGAACTTGGCTTGTATATTCCGATGATGGGCTTCCTCAAATGCCCGAGGTCTTCATGAGCAAGCAAGTTTGATGCACACCCACTTAGTTCTCATTTTGAGCTTTCATATACTTATAGCTCTAGTGCTTCTATTGCATGGCAATCCCTACTCCTCGCATTGACATTAATTGATGGGCATCTCCATAGCCCGTTGATTAGCCGCGTCGATGTGAGACTTTCTCCCTTTTTGTCTTCTTCACACAACCTCCATCATCATACTCTACTCCACCCATAGTGCTATGTCCATGGCTTGCACTCATGTATTGCATGAGGGTTGAAAAGGCTGAAGCGCGTTAAAAAGTATGAACCAATTGCTTGGCTGAAACCGGGGTTGTGCATGATGGGAGCATTTTGTCTGACGAAAATGAAGCATGGCCAAACTATATGATTTTGTAGGGATAAGCTTTCTTTGGCTATGTTATTTTGATAAGACATAATTGCTTTATTAGTATGCTTGAAGTATTGTTGTTTTTATGTCAAATGATAGACTATTGCTTTGAATCACTCGTGTCTTAATATTCATGCCATGATTAGACTTATGATCAAGATTATGCTAGGTAGCATTCCACATCAAAAATTATCTTTTTTATCATTTACCTACTCGAGGACGAGCAGGAATTAAGCTTGGGGATGCTAATACGTCTCCGTCGTATTATAATTTTTGATTGTTCCATGCCAATATTATTCAACTTTAATATACTTTTGGCAATTTTTTATATTATTTTTGAGAATAACATATTGATCCAGTGCCCAGTGCCAGTTCCTGTTTGTTGCATGTTTTATGTTTCACAGAAACCCAATATCAAACAGAGTCCAAACGGGATAAAAACGGACGGAGAATTATTTTGGAATATTTGTGAATTTTGGGAGGAAAAATCAATGCGAGACGGTGCCCGAGGGGGCCACGAGATAGGGGGCACGCCCTAGACCCTCCTGGGCACCCCGTAAGGTGGTTGACGCTCTTCTTTTGCCGCCAGAAAGCTAATTTTATGAGAAAAATCTGGGCGAAAGATTCAACCCAATCGGAGTTACGGATCTCCGGATATAAAAGAAACAGTGAAGGGGAAGGATCTGGGAACGCAGAAACAGAGAGAGACAGAGAGATAGATCCAATCTCAGAGGGGCTCTCGTCCCTCCCACGCCGTGGGAGCCAAGGACCAGAGGGGAAACCCTTCTCCCATCTAGGGATAAGCTCAAGGAAGAAGAAGAAGAAGAAGGGGGGCTCTCCCCCTTGCTTCCGGTGGCGCCGGAACGCCCCCGGGGGCCATCATCATCACTGCGATCTACACCAACACCTCCGCCATCTTCACCAACATCTCCATCACCTTCCCCCATCTATATTCAGTGGCCCACTCTCCCGCAACCCACTGTACCCTCTACTTTAACATGGTGCTTTATGCTTCATATTATTATCAAATGATGTGTTGTCATCCTATGATGTCTGAGTATATTTCCGTTGTCCTACCGGTGATTGATGAATTGCTATGATTGATTTAATTTGCTTGTGGTTATGTTGCTGTCATATTGTGCCCTCCATGTTGCGCAAGCATGAGGGATTCCCGCTGTTGGGTGTTGCAATACGTTCATGATTCGCTTATAGTGGGTTGCTAGAGTGACAGAAGCTTAAACCCGAGTAAGGGGATTGTTGCGTATGGGATAAAGGGGACTTGATGCTTTAATGCTATGGTTGGGTTTTACCTTAATGATCTTTAGTAGTTGCGGATGCTTGCTAGAATTCCAATCATAAGTGCATATGATCCAAGAAGAGAAAGTATGTTAGCTTATGCCTCTCCCACATAAAACTTGCTATCGGTCTAGTAAAATAGTCAATTGCTTAGGGACAATTCCACAACTCCTACCACCACTTTTCCACACTCGCTATATTTACTTTATTGCTTCTTTATCTAAACAGCCCCTAGCTTTTTATTTACGTTTTCTTTATTATCTTTCAAACCTATCCAACAACACCTACAGGCTACAAAGTACTTCTAGTTTCAGACTTGTTCTAGGTAGAGCAAACGTCAAGCGTGCGTAGAGTTGTATCGGTGGTCGATAGAACTTGAGGGAATATTTGTTCTACCTTTAGCTCCTCGTTGGGTTCGACACTCTTACTTATCAAAAGAGGCTACAATTGATCCCCTATACTTGAGGGTTATCAATGCCTAGAGAATGCAACTAATCCCCTAAATATGGTAAATGAACATGGAAAAGTGTCAAATTTGAACGTGGTGATTTGCATGGTGTATGTTCATCAACTCATGGACAAAGGACAAAGGAAATTTGGATCCCCCTTCAATCTTGGTGATTTCCCCCTCGAAGCCATGTAACTTCCTCGGTGATAGTTCGATTTATGAAAGGCGTGCATGACGACATAAGGAAAACATTCTCAAATTTTTACCAGGGCATGGTGAGGCCAAACCATGGCACCACACCAGGCATCATGTTTTCCAAGCATGTATTTCATTTTTGTATACATTAATTCCGGGTTCGTTTGGCCTTTTTTATACATTATTTGAATTTCTAGGCATTTAATGTGCATAATTCAAATTTGAACTACAAGCACATGCTCTAGTGCACCAAAGTTGGTTGAAAAATCACATGTGTGTCCTTGGGTGAATTTCTAGGTCCCATGCAAGAAATGAGAATGTAATTCAAACATATGGGCATCGTGGCTCGGCCAGCAAGATTGAGAAACTTGGTTTTTTAATTCATGTAAATCCAAAACATGCCTGAAAATCATGAAACTTGGCATGGTGTCGTGACATGGCACCAACATGCTGCGGTAATTTTTTTGGCCGAATTGGGACAACCTTTGGTATAAGATGCTTGCAAACCGGAGCTTCTCTCAAGAAGGCTTGTGGTTCCAAGAGGGAACGTGTCACCTCCGGGTAAGAACAACATACGTACACTGCCTTCTCCCGCCTTAATTTGTTTGCACAGGTAGATTAGACCAAATAGAAATATCGTGCTAAATTTTGGAATTATTCCGGGTTCGTTTGGCCATTTTTGTACATCAATTGAATTTCTGGGCAGTTAATGTGGATAATTCAAATTTGAACTACAAGAAAAAAACACATGCTCCAGTGCACCAAAGTTGGTTGAAAAATCACATGTGTGTCCTTGGGTGAATTTCTAAGTCCCATGCGAGAAATGAGAATGAAATTCAAACATCTGGGCGTCGTGGATTAGCCGAAAAGATTGAGAAACTTTGTTTTTTAATTCCTGTAAATCTATAACACGCCTGAAAATCATGAAACTTGGCATGGTGTCATGACATTGACACCAACATGCTGTGGTATTTTTTCTGTCCAATTTGCGAAGGCGCACACATTAAAACTCAACAAAGTCATTTTGGAACAAGTGTTGTCACGTTGCGAATCGGAAACACAACTATTATTATAATTGTGAGCGTTCTACTTACTAATTACGTGCCGCCACGCGTCCCTTTCTTATTGGCTAGGAGGTGCCGTGCGGGGTAGCTATTTGAGTATGGGTGGTGTTCGATTAGACCCCTGCACGTGCTCATCGAGAGGAGAGCCCTTCAACCTCTATCCGTCGCGCACCTCCCTCCCAGCGTCTCCATTAATGGCACCCGAGCCCTGTTTCACGGCGTGGCTATGTCTCACTGGACTGAGATTTAAGAGAGAAAAGTGAAAATCTGAAAAGATAGTTTTGCACGGATCTTGATGTAAGATCCGACGGACCTATATAGCATCGACTGTGACTTATAGCATGCATGATGAATATAAGGACGATGATAGTGGATAATAATTGTCTTACATATCTAGGAAGATAACTAAAAAAGTCACATGCAGCTACGCCCGAAATACACAAGGGAAAAAGAAGAAGGAAGACACATACAACGATCTAGCTCGTTGATCTCTACTTTCTTGATGCGCTGCAGGTCATGGAGACTAGTTCTCACCGCGAGCGGCGATGATCTATTTCATGAGTTTCATGTCCCTAATACGCTACTCGGAAGCAACCGCGGATTCCTCCACCAGCCTTTAGCACTCGATGTGGACCATGGCATTCTCGTCCATAAGTTTCTTCACGATGACGCCCGTCCTCTTCAACAAGGAAGCGGTCTTCTCCGCCCGCTCCGCCCTTCCGACGATCTTCCCCCTCAACAGGTCGCGGTCGGCCCGGAGTTGTTCAAACGAGGCATTCAACTCATCCTGCAGCTTCATCCAGCCAGAGATCTGATCCATCTAGCTACGGACGATCGCATGCATGCGCCTGTAAGAGTCCTCGCCTGCCCACGAGAGATTTTCCCAGGCCGCCGCAGCGCAGGAGGACATCTCTGCTGCATTCGCAGCGCGGCAGGACATCTCTGCTGCTTCCGCAGCGCGATCGGACCAGTCTGCTGCATCAACGGTGTGGCGGGACCTCCGTGCTGTTTCGGCGGCGTGGCGAGACCTCCGTGCTGCTTCGGCAGTGCAGCGGGACATGTCGGCTACTTTTGCGGCTAAGCAGGACATCTCTCGTGCTTCCTCTTCCATGCTCGCCTCTTTGTGGTGGTACTCTCTCGACCGAGAACTCAATCTGGCCATGGTAGATGCAAGAGAATGATGCTGAATGACTTGTTTTCTTTTGTGGATGAGGAGGTGAGGAAGGAATGTGCAGTCATCTTGGCAGAGTACAGTATTTATAACCGAGTACTAATACGCTCCTAAGTGGGAAACCGTTTAGGTTTTGATCAATGTGAACAAGTTTGCAATTTGGAAGGTGACAGGACGTAGGCTCAAAATTTATTGTCTGTTCTGTAATTTCTAAGTGCGGCACTATTCCCGGGCGGCGTAACGTGGGCACGCTTTCTCGGCCGCGTACGTGGCGTTTGATGCACCGCAATAGGCAATGTCAGCACACGTCTTGTTCCAAGAACCATGTGTGCTCGTTATTACCATCGTGCACACTTCTTTTAATTAGAATGTGTGCCCGTCTAGCGCACACACATTGATTTGTCTAATTGTTTCTGTTTGTTGTGGCTAATCGCAAACAGTTCATCCGTGTGAAGTGTATGCCATCAATCGCACACACCTTTGATTTCGCTGACCATTTCTGTTCTGTTGCCTATATGCAAATAGTTAATCCTTCTGAAGCATATGCCCTCAATCACAAACACCTTTATTTAGCTGTCCGTTTCTATTGTTCCGCCTCATCACAAACAGTTAATCCGAGTGAACCATATGCTGTGTATCGCACACACCTTCATCAGCCTACCCGTTTATTTTGTTCCTCCTCATCGCAAATAGTTCATTGAACTGAACCGTATGCCCTGTATCTCACACACAACTAAAATCTGAACCGTGTTTGACGCATCCGTCATCGCAAACATTTTGGACATTTTTTACGGTTCTCTGACACCACCGTTTGCGATTATTGCATCGCACATAGTTTCTCGAAGGGTCTCTGATCGTAGTGTCGCGTTAGTAGCATCCTGCAGTAGTGATCCCATTGTCACCAGAGATAAGCACATGCAAGACATATATCAAGTGTCCATTTTGCATCATGCTTTTATATCAATATTTATTGCATTATGGGCTGTTATTACACATTATATCTCAATTCTTATGGCTATTCTCTCTTATTTTACAAGGTTTACCATGAAGAGGGGGAATGCTGGCAGCTGGAATTCTGGGTGGAAAAGGAGCAAACGTTGGAAACCTATTGTGCACAGCTTCAAAAGTCCTGAAACTCCACGAAACAACCTTTTGAATTTAATAAGAATTTCTGAGCAAAAGAAATAGGCCAGGGGGCCCACACCCTGTCTAGGAGACAGGGGGCGCCCCCCCTATAGGGCACGCCCCCTGGTGGGCCTCCGGCGCCCATCTTCTACTATATCATCACTTTTACCCTGAAAAAAATCGTGGGCAAGCTTACAGGACGAAACTCCGCCGCCACGAGGCGGAACCTTGGCGGAATCAATCTAGGGCTCTGGCAGAGCTGTTCTGCCGGGGACACTTCCCTCCAGGAGGGGGAAATCATCACCAACGTCATCACCAACAATCCTCTCATCGGAAGGTGGTCAATCTCCATCAACATCTTCCCCAGCAGCATCTCCTCTCAAAACCCTAGTTCATCTCTTGTATCCAATCTTGTATCAAAACCACAAATTGGTACCTGTGGGTTGCTAGTAGTGTTGATTACTCCTTGTAGTTGATGCTAATTGGTTTACTTGGTGGAAGATCATATGTTCAGATACTTTATGCATATTATTACTCCTCTGATTATGAACATGAATATGCTTTGTGAGTAGTTACGTTTGTTCCTGAGGACATGGGTGAAGTCTTTCTATTAGTAGTCATGTGAATTTGGTATTCGTTCGATATTTTGATGAGATGTATGTTGTCTTTTCCTCTAGTGGTGTTATGTGAACGTCGACTACATGACACTTCACCATTATTTGGACCTAGAGGAAGGCATGGGGAAGTAATAAGTAGATGATGGGTTGCTAGAGTGACAGAAGCTTAAACCCTAGTTTATGCGTGGCTTCGTTAGGGGATGATATGGATCCATATGTTTAATGTTGTGGTTAGGTTTACCTTAATACTTCTTATTGTAGTTGCGGATGCTTGCAATAGGGGTTAATCATAAGTGGGATGCTTGTCCAAGTTAGGGCAGTACCCAAGTACCGGTCCACACACATATCAAATTATCAAAGTACCGAACGCGAATCTTATGAACGTGATGAAAACTAGCTTGACGATAATTCCCAATGTGTCCTCGGGAGCTCCTTTATCATTATTAGATATTGTCCGGGCTTATCCTTTGCTACGTAAAGGATTGGGCCATCTTGCTGCACTTTATTTACTTTATTTACTTGTTGCTCGTCATATTTATCTTATCACAAAACTATCTATTACCTACAATTTCAGTGCTTGCAGAGAAAACCTTACTGAAAACCTCTTATCATTACCTTCTGCTCCTCGTTGGGTTCGACACTCTTAGTTATCGAAAGGACTACAATAGATCCCCTACACTTGTGGGTCATCAAGACTCTTTTCTAGCGCCGTTGCCGGGGAGTGTAGCGCTTTTGGTGAGTGTAACTTGGTAAGGAAACATTTATATAGTGTGCTGAAATTTTCAGTTACTTGTCACTATGGAAACTAATCCTTTGAGGGGCTTGTTTGGGGTATCTTCACCCCAACCAGAAGAGCAAGAGTTGCTCCTCAACCTACTGAACTTTATGAAAATACTTACTTTGAGATTCCTTCGGGTATGATAGAGAAACTTCTAGCTAATCCAATTGCAGGAGACGGAACATTGCATCCCGATTTACACCTTATATTTGTGGATGAAGTTTGCGGATTATTTAAGCTTGCAGGTATTCCCGATGACGTTGTCAAAAGGAAGGTATTCCCTTTATCTTTGAAGGGAGATGCATTGACATGGTATAGGCTATGTGATGATATGGGATCTTGGAATTATAAGCGATTGAAGTTGGAATTTCACCAGAAGTTCTATCCTATGCATCTTGTCCACCGTGATCGTAATTACATATATAATTTCTGGCCTCGCAAAGGAAAAAGAATCGCTCAAGCTTGGGGGAGGCTTAAGTCAATGTTATATTCATGCCCCAATCATGAGCTATCTCGGGAAATGATTATTCAGAATTTTTATGCTCGGCTTTCTCTTGATAATTGAAACCTTCTCGATACCTCCTGTGCTGGTTCTTATATGCTGAAGACCATTGATTTCAAATGGGACTTATTGGAAAGAATTAAACGCAACTCTGAAGATTGGGGTTCCAATGATGGTAAGGAGTTAGGTATGACACCTATGTTCGATTGTGTTAAATCTTTTATGGATACCGATGCTTTCCGTGGATTTAGCACTGAGTATGGACTTGTCTCTGAGATAGTAGCTACTTTTTGTGAAACTTTTGCTACACACGTTGATCTCCCTAAAGAGAAGTGGTTTAGATATAATCCTCCTGTTGAAGTGAAAGTAGTTGCACCTATTACAGTAGAAGAAAAGATTATTATCTATAGTGATCCTATTGTTCCTACTACTTATGTTGAAAAACCTCCTTTTCCTGTTAGGATAAAAGATCACGCTAAAGCTTCGACTGTAGTTCATAAGAGTAATACTAGGACTTATTGGTCTTGCTTCCATTGCTGTTCCTCCAACTGATCTGTTAGAACATTATTTGTTAGACCATGGAAACGATATGTTTATGAAGGAAAGGGAAGAAATAGATTAAGTGTTCCTTAAACAGGAACCTATGATGAAACATAACCTTCCCGTTGAAATTCTTGGGGATCCCCCTCCACCCAAGGGTGATCCCGTGTTTGAACTCAAACCCTTACCTGATAATCTTAAGTATGCTTATCTTGATGAAAAAGAAATATATCCTGTTATTATTAGTGCCAACCTTTCAAAGAAAGAAGAAGAAAGATTATTGAAAACTCTGAAGAAACACCAAGTTGCTATTGGATATACTCTGGATGATCTTAAGGGCGTTAGTCCCACATTATGTCAACACAAAATTTCAGTGGAGAAAGATGCCAAACCAGTTAGAGATCCTCAAAGACGATTAAATCGTAAAATGAAGGAAGTGGTAAGAAAGGAGATACTAAAGCTCCTTGAGGCAGGTATTATTTATCCCGTTGCTGATAGTGAATGGGTAAGCCATGTCCATTGTGTCCCTAAAAAGGGAGGTATTACCGTTGTTCCTAATGATAAAGATGAATTGATCCTGCAAAGAATTATTACAGGTTATAGGATGGTAATTGATTTCCACAAGTTAAATAAAGCTACTAAGAAAGATCATTACCCTTTACCTTTTATCGATCAAATGCTAGAAATACTATCCAAACACACACATTTTTGCTTTCTAGATGGTTATTCTGGCTTCTCTCAGATACCTGTGTCAGCGAAGGATCAATCTAAAACTACTTTTACTTGTCCTTTTGGTACTTTTGCTTATAGACGTATGCCTTTTGGTTTATGTAATGCACCTACTACCTTTCAAAGATGCATGATGGCTATATTCTCTTATTTTTGTGAAAAGATTTGTGAGGTATTCATGGATGACTTCTCAGTCTATGGATCCTCTTTTGATGATTGTTTGAGCAACCTTGATCGAGTTTTGCAGAGATGCGAAGACACTAGTCTCTTCCTGAATTGGGAAAAGTGTCACTTTATGGTTAATGAAGGCATTGTCTTGGGGCACAAGATCTCCGAGAGAGGTATTGAAGTTGATAAAGCCAAAGTTGATGCTATTGAAAAGATGCCATGTCCCAAGGACATAAAAGGTATAAGAAGTTTCCTTGGTCACGCCGGTTTTTATAGGAGGTTCATTAAGGACTTTTCTAAAATCTCTAGGCCTCTGTCTAATTTATTGCAAAAATATATTCCTTTTGTGTTTGATGATGATTGTGTTGAAGCGTTTGAAGTACTTAAGAAATCTTTGATCACTGCACCTATTGTTCAGCCACCTGATTGGAATTTACCTTTTGAAGTTATGTGCGATGCTAGTGATTATGCTGTAGCTGATGTTTTAGGGCAAAGAGTCGATAAGAAATTGAATGTTATCCAGTATGCTAGTAAGACTCTTGATATTGCCCAGAGAAATTATGCTACTACTGAAAAAGAGTACTTAGCAGTTGTGTTTGCATGTGAGAAGTTTAGACCTTATATTGTTGATTCCAAAGTTACTATTCACACTGATCATGCTGCTATTAAATATCTTATGGAAAAGAAAGATGCTAAGCCTAGACTCATTAGATGGGTTCTCTTGCTCCAAGAATTTGACTTGCATATTATTGATAGAAAGGGAGCTGAGAACCCCGTTGCAGATAACTTCTCTAGGTTAGAGAATGTTCTTGATGACCCACTGCCTATTAATGATAGCTTTCCTGATGAACAATTAGCGGTCGTTAATGCTTCTCATACTGCTCCTTGGTATGCTGATTATGCTAATTACATTGTTGCTAAATATATACCGCCTAGTTTCACATACCAGCAAAAGAAAAGGTTCTTTTATGATTTAAGACATTATTTCTGGGATGATCCACATCTTTATAAAGAAGGAGTAGATGGTGTTATTATACGTTGTGTGCCTGAGCATGAACAGGAACAGATTCTACGTAAGTGACACTTTGAATCTTATGGAGGACACCACGCTGGAGATAGAACTGCACACAAGGTACTATAATCTGGTTTTTATTGGCCTACTCTCTTCAAAGATGCTCGTAAGTTTGTCTTGTCTTGTGATGAATGTCAAAGAATAGGTAACATTAGTAGACGTCAAGAAATGCCTATGAATTATTCTCTTGTTATTGAACCGTTTGATGTTTGGGGCTTTGACTATATGGGACCTTTTCCTGCCTCTAATGGTTATGCACATATTTTAGTTGTTGTTGATTACGTTACTAAGTGGGTAGAAGCTATTCCAACTAGTAGTGCTTATCATAACACTTCTATTAAAATGCTTAAAGAAGTTATTTTTCCGAGGTTTGGAGTCCCTAGATATCTTATGACTGATGGTGGTTCACATTTTATTCATGGTGCTTTCCGTAAGATGCTTGCTAAGTATGATGTCAATCATAGAATAGCATCTCCTTATACTCCGCAGCCCAGTGGTCAAGTAGAGTTGAGCAATAGAGAGCTCAAATTAATTCTGCAAAAGACTGTGAATAGATCTAGAAAGAATTGATCCAAAAAACTTGATGATGCATTATGGGCCTATAGAACTGCATACAAAAATCCTATGGGCATGTCTCCATATAAGATGGTTTATGGAAAAGCATGTCATTTACCTCTTGAACTTGAACATAAGGCATATTGGGCTATTAAAGATCTCAATTATGACTTCAAACTTGCTGGTGAGAAGAGGTTATTTGATAGTAGCTCACTTTATGAATGGAGAACCCAAGCATATGAGAATGCCAAGCTATTCAAGGAAAAAGTCAAATGCTGGCATGATAAGAGGATACAAAAGCGTGAGTTTAACATAGGAGATTATGTGTTATTACTCAACTCTTGTTTAAGATTTTTTGCAGGAAAACTTCTCTCAAAATGGGAAGGTCCCTACGTTATCGAGGAGGTCTATCGTTCTGGTGCTATAAAAATCAACAACTTCGAAGGCACAAATCCGAGGGTGGTAAATGGTCAAAGAATTAAACATTACATTTCAAGTAATCCTACCAATGTTATATTATTGAAACCGTAACCCCTAAGGAATACAGAAGGGACACTTTCCAGAACGTTCCAGACTTTGGAAAGGTATAGGTATGTGGTACGGTAAGTAAACCGACTCCAAAACAACTCTAATGGCAATTTTATCAGTTTTGGATTATTTAAGAATTTTAGGAAGAAAGAAGTAGTCCGAAAGGGACACGAGGCTTCCACGAGTGGGCGCCCCCAGTAGGCGCGCCCCTATCTCGTGGGCACCTCGTGTGCCTCCCAGACTCCGTTTTCTCGCACGTTACGTATTTTGGTCGGTAAAAATTCGTTATATATACTCCCGAAGGTTTTGACCACCATACACGCAAATATCCTCTATTTTCGTTTCGAGCTGTTTCTGTTTCAGATCTAGAGCATCATGGCGTCTCCAAGCACTCCCAAGGACAAGTTTTTCGAGACGGTTATCAACCCCTATCACGCAGAGGTGCTGCAACACCCTCAAAGCATTGAGATGCGTGAGGGGGTGCTGCACATCCGCGATGTGGAGGGACCAAGGCGTACCGGGAGCGTGGAGACAAAGCTCGAAGCCGTGGAGCAGGAAGTTTTCAAGTGTCAAGGGATGGTGGAGCGTGGACTCAACGCCAACCAGATGATGATCACGGAGTTCACCAACAACCACAAGCTAGATGCTAAAGTCATTGGGGAGACCATCTTCAAGCTTCAAGAGAAAATCGAGCACTTCCAAGCCGAGATCTATGACCTGCAAAACCAGAACTGTGAGTATGAATATAGATTTTAGAGGATGAGTTTGGCTGCAGATTTAAGGATCCAGGAGACTCGATCACCCGTCTATGATGGAGAGCCTATGCCTTGGAAGACGGACGACAAGCCTACATCATCAACAACTCCACCATCACCACTTCCAAGGACATAAACACATGGGTATGGGCACTCCCCTTGGCAACTGCCAAGCTTGGGGGAGGTGCCCCGGTATCGTATCACCATCACACCCCTATCTTTACCGCTTTATTTAGTTCGATCCTTTTTGTAGTATCTTGATCTAGTAGTTTGAAGTTTTGATATCAAGTAGTTTCGAATTTTGCATTGTGATCTCTTTATGTAATCGAGTCTGTGTGCTATCTATAATAAAGATTAGTGTTGAGTCAAGGGCTTTGCTATGTTGCTATGATCTTGAGAAAGTAGAAAGAATAAAAGAGTTCATATTGATCTTATGGATAGTGATAACTTCACACATAGAAAGTATGAGGCATAAAAATTGTTGAGAGTTGATGAACGTAGTCTTGGTCATCGCTGCAATTAATAGGAAGTGATAAGGAAAGAGGGATTCACATATAAATATATTATCTTGGACATCTTTTATGATTGCGAAGCACTCATTAAGTATGACATGCTAAAAGAGTTGATGTTAGACAAGGAAGACAACGTAATGGTTTATGTTTTCCGACATCTCAATTAAAGTATATTGTCATTGACCTTCCAAACTTGTTGAGCTTGCCTTTCCCCCTCATGCTAGCCAAATTCCTTGCACCAAGTAGAGATAATACTTGTGCTTCCAAATATCCTTAAACCATGTTTTGCCATGAGAGTCCACCATACCTACCTATGGATTGAGTAAGATCCTTCAAGTAAGTTGTCATCGGTGCAAGCAATAAAAATTGCTCCCTAATTATGTATGACTTATTAGCGCGGAGAAAATAAGCTTTGTACGAACTTGTTCTGGAAGTAATAAAAGCGATGGACTGCATAATAAAGGTCCACATACAAGGGGCAATATAAAGTGACGTTCTTTTGCATTAAGATTTCATGCATCAAACCTAAACGCGCGACTACAAGATAGTTGAGTATGTGAGCTTGCTGAAAAGCTCTATTGTTGACTCTTTCTGATGTTACGATAAATTGCAATTTCTTCAATGACTGAGATTATAGTTTGTTAGTTCCCAACGAAGTTTTTGAACCATACTTGACATTGTGAATTGATTGTTACTTGAGCATAGGAAATCATATGACAAAATCTATATATGTTGTTGTTATTAGAATGATCATGATGCCCTCATGTCCGTATTTTATTTTTATCGAGACCTCTATCTCTAAACATGTGGACATATTTTTTGATTTCGGCTTCCGCTTGAGGACAAGCGAGGTCTAAGCTTGGGGGAGTTGATACGTCCATTTTGCATCATGCTTTTATATCAATATTTATTGCATTATGGGCTGTTATTACACATTATATCTCAATACTTATGGCTATTCTCTCTTATTTTACAAGGTTTACCATGAAGAGGGGGAATGCTGGCAGTTGGAATTCTGGCTGGAAAAGGAGCAAACATTGGAAACCTATTGTGCACAGCTCCAAAAGTCCTCAAACTCCACGAAACAAATTTTTGGATTTAATAAGAATTTCTGACCGAAGGAAATAGGCCGGGGGCCCACACCCTGTCCAGGAGACAGGGGGCATGCCCCCCCATAGGGCGCGCCCCTATCTCCTGGGCCCCCTAGTGGGCCTCCGGCGTCCATCTTCTACTATATCATCACTTTTACCCTGAAAAAAGTCGTGGGCAAGCTTACGGGACGAAACTCTGCCGCCACGAGGCGGAACCTTGGCGGAATCAATCTAGGGCTCTGGCAGAGCTGTTCTGCCGGGGACACTTCCCTCCGGGAGGGGGAAATCATCACCAACGATCCTCTCATCGAGAGGGGTCAATCTCCATCAACATCTTCACCAGCACCATCTCCTCTCAAAACCCTAGTTCATCTCTTGTATCCAATCTTGTATCAAAACCACAAATTAATTGGTACCTGTGGGTTGCTAGTAGTGTTGATTACTCCTTGTAGTTGATGCTAATTTGTTTACTTGGTGGAAGATCATATGTTTAGATCCTTTATGCATATTATTACTCCTCTGATTATGAACATGAATGTGCTTTGTGAGTAGTTACGTTTGTTCCTGAGGACATGGGTGAAGTCTTGCTATTAGTAGTCATGTGAATTTGGTATTCGTTCGATATTTTGATGAGATGTATGTTGTCTTTTCCGCTAGTGGTGTTATGTGAACGTCGACTACATGACACTTCACCATTATTTGGGCCTAGAGGAAGGCATGGGGAAGTAATAAGTAGATGATGGGTTGCTAGAGTGACAGAAGCTTAAACCCTAGTTTATGCGTTGCTTCGTTAGGGGCTGATATGGATCCATATGTTTAATGTTGTGGTTAGGTTTACCTTAATACTTCTTATTGTAGTTGCGGATGATTTTAATAGGGGTTAATCATAAGTGGGATGCTTGTCCATGTTAGGGCAGTACCCAAGTACCGGTCCACCCACATATCAAATTATCAAAGTACCAAACGCGAATCTTATGAACGTGATGAAAACTAGCTTGATGATAATTCCCAATGTGTCCTTGGGAGCTCCTTTATCATTATTAGAATATGTCCAGGCTTATCCTTTCCTACATAAAGGATTGGGCCATCTTGCTACACTTTATTTACTTTATTTACTTGTTGCTCATTACTATTTATCTTATCACAAAACTATCTATTACCTACAATTTCAGTGCTTGCCGAGAAAACCTTACTGAAAACCACCTATCATTTCCTTCCGCTCCTCGTTGGGTTTGACACTCTTACTTATCGAAAGGACTACGATAGATCCCCTACACTTGTGGGTCATCAAGATCCAACTATACTAGCAAAGCTCATGGTACATCAAGATCGTGCCATGTAAAGAACACGAGAGAGAGATCAAACACATAGCTATTGGTACATACCCTTAGCACCGAGGGTGAACTACTCCCTCCTCGTCATGGAGAGCGTCGGGATGATGAAGGTGGCCACCGGTGATGGATCCCCCCTCCGGCATGGTGCCAGAACAGGGTCCCGATTGGTTTTTGATGGTTACATAGGCTTGCAGCGGCGGAACTCCCGATCTAGGTTTCTTTATGGAAGTTTGGGGATTTATAGGAGAAGTTGGCGTCGGTCTCACGTCAGGGGCCCCACAGAGAGTCCACGAGGCTGGGGGCGCGCCCTAGGAGGGGGGTGCCCTCCACCCTCGTGGGGCCCATGGACTCCCCTCCGATAGCTTTTCGTTCCAGTATTTTTTATATTTTCCGAAAAATGTCCGTTGATTTTCAGCGCATTCTGAGAACTTTTATTTCTGCACAAAAACAACACCACGGTAGTTCTGCTGAAAACAACATTAGTCTGGGTTAGTTCTAACCAAATCATACCAAAATAATGTAAAAATATTATAAACATGGCATGAATACATCAAAAATTATAGATACGTTGGAGACGTATCAACATCCCCAAGCTTACTTCCTGCTCGTCCTCGAGTAGGTAAATGATAAAAACAGAATTTTTGATGTGGAATGCTACCTAACATATTGATCAATGTAATCTTCTCTATTGTGGCATAAAAATTCAAACCCATAAGATTCAAAACAAAAGTTTAATATTGACATAAAAATATTAATACTTCAAGCATACTAACAAAGCAATCATGTCTTCTCAAAATAACATGGCCAAAGAAAGCTATGATGTCTACTACGCAACCTTCTTCTTGTAGGCGTTGTTGGGCCTCCAAGTGCAGACGTTTGTAGGACAATAGCAAATTTCCCTCAAGTAGATGACCTAAGGTTTATCAATCCGTGGGAGGCGTAGGATGAATATGGTATCTCTCAAACAACACTGCAACCAAATAACAAAGAGTCTCTTGTGTCCCCAACACACCAAATACAATGGTAAATTGTATAGGTGCACTAGTTCGGTGAAGAGATGGTGATACAAGTGGATACGTCCATTTTGCATCATGCTTTTATATCAATATTTATTGCATTATGGGCTGTTATTACACATTATATCTCAATACTTATGGCTATTCTCTCTTATTTTACAAGGATTACCATGAAGACGGGGAATGCCGGCAGCTGGAATTCTGGGTGGAAAAGGACCAAACATTGGAAACCTATTCTGCACAACTCCAAAAGTCCTGAAACTCCATGAAAAAACTTTTTGGATTTAATAAGAATTTATGAGCGAAAGAAATAGGCCAGGGGGCCCACACCCTGTCCAGGAGATAGGGGGCGCGGCCCCCACCTGTAGGGCGCGGCCTCCTATCTCCTGCCCCCCCTTGTGGGCCTCCGGCGTCCATCTTCTGCTATATCATCACTTTTACCCTGGAAAAAATCTTGGGCAAGCTTACGGAACGAAACTCCGCCGCCACGAGGCGGAACCTTGGCGGAATCAATCTAGCGCTCTGGCGGAGCTGTTCTACCGGGGACACTTCCCTCCGGGAGGGGGAAATCATCACCAACATCATCATCAATGATCCTTTGACCGAGAGGGGTCCAATCTCCATCAACATCTTCACCAGGACCATCTCCTCTCAAAACCCTAGTTCATCTCTCGTATCCAATCTTGTATCAAAACCACAAATTGGTACCTGTGGGTTGCCAGTAGTGTTGATTACTCCTTGTAGTTGAAGCTATTTGGTTTACTTGGTGGAAGATCATATGTTCAGATCCTTTAACATATTATTACTCCTCTGATTATGAACATGAATATGCTTTGTGAGTAGTTACGTTTGTTCCTGAGGACATGGGTGAAGTCTTGCTATTAGTAGTCATGTGAATTTGGTATTCGTTCGATATTTTGATGAGATGTATGTTGTCTTTCCTCTAGTGGTGTTATCTAAACGTCGACTACATGACACTTCACCATTATTTGGGCCTAGAGGAAGGCATAGGGTAGTAATAAGTAGATGATGGGTTGCTAGAGTGACAACAGCTTAAAACCTAGTTTATGCGTTGCTTCATTAGGGGTTGATATGGACCCATATGTTTAATGTTATGGTTAGGTTTACCTTAATACTCCTTTTTGTAGTTGCGGATGTTTGCAATAGGGGTTAATCATAAGTGGGATGCTTGTCCATGTTAGGATAGTACCCAAGTGCCGGCCACCCACATATCAAATTATCAAAGTACCGAACGCGAATCTTACGAACGTGATGAAAACTAGCTTGACGATAATTCCCAATGTGTCCTCGGGAGCTCCTTCATTATTAGAATTTGTCTAGGCTTATCCTTTGCTACATAAAGGATTGGGCCACCTTGCCGCACTTTATTTACTTTATTTACTTTTTGCTCGTTATTATTTATCTTATCACAAAACTATCTATCACCTACTATTTCAGTGCTTGCAGAGAAAACCTTACTGAAAACCGCTTATCATTTCCTTCTGCTCCTCGTTGGGTTCGACACTCTTACTTATCGAAAGGATTACGATAGATCCCCTATACTTGTGGGTCATCAAGACTCTTTTCTGGCGCCGTTGCCGGGGAGTGTAGCGCTTTTGGTGAGTGGAACTTGGTAAGGAAACATTTATATAGTGCGCTGAATTTTTCTGTTACTTGTCACTATGGAAACTAATCCTTTGAGGGGCTTGTTTGGGGTATCTTCACCCCAACCAGAAGAGCAAGGAGATGCTCCTCAACCTACTGAACTTTATGAAAATATTCACTTTGAGATTCCTTCGGGTATGATAGAAAAACTGCTAGCTAATCCTTTTGCAGGAGACGGAACATTGCATCCCGACTTACACCTTATCTTTGTGGATGAAGTTTGTGGATTATTTAAGCTTGCAGGTATTCCCGATGATGTTGTCAAAAGGAAGGTCTTCCCTTTATCTTTGAAGGGAGATGCAATGACATGGTATAGGCTATGTGATGATACGAGATATTGGACTTATAAGCGATTGAAGTTGGAATTTCACTAGAAGTTCTATCCTATGCATCTTGTTCATCGTGATCATACTTACATATATAATTTCTTTCCTCGCGAAGGAGAAAGCATCGCTCAAGCTTGGGGGAGGCTTAAGTAAATGTTATATTCATGCCCCAATCATGAGCTCTCTCGGGAAATGATTATTTAGAATTTTTATGGTCGGCTTTCTCTTGATAATCGCAACCTGCTCGATACTTCTGTCTTTGGTTCCTATATCTTTGAAGACTATTGATTCCAAATGGGACTTATTGGAAAGAATTAAATGCAACTCTGAAGATTGGGGTTCCGACGATGGTAAGGAGTCAGGTATGACACCTAAGTTCGATTGTGTTAAATCTTTTATGGATACCGATGCTTTCCGTGGATTTAGCTCTAAGTATGGACTTGACTCTGAGATAGTAGCTACTTTTTGTGAAACTTTTGCTACTCACGTTGATCTCTCTAAAGAGAAGTGGTTTAAATATAATCCTCCTGTTGAACTGAAAGTAGTTGCACCTATTACAGTTTAAGAGAAGACTATGACATATAGTGATCCTATTATTCCTACTGCTTATGTTTAAAAACCTCCTTTTCCTGTTAGGATAAAAGATCATGCTAAAGCTTCGACTGTTGTTCATAAGAGTAATACTAGGACCTATACACCTCCTGAACAAATTAATGTTGAACCTGGTATTGCTATGATTAAAGATCTCTTGGATGAGGACTTAGATGGGCATGTTATCTCTTTCTTGGGTGAAATCACGATATTGCTACACCCGATACTAAGACACGTAGACCTGTTGTAGGCACGCCTGTTATTTCTGTTAAAATAGGAGATCATTGTTATCATGGCTTATGTGATATGGGTGCTAGTGCTAGTGCGATACCTTATGATCTGTATAAAGAAATTATGCACTATATTGCACCTGTTGAATTAGAAGACATTGATGTTACTATTAAGCTTGCCAATAGGGACACAATTAAACCTATTGGGATTGTTAGAGATGTTGATGTCTTGTGTGGGAAGATTAAATACCCTGCTGATTTTCTTGTTCTTGGTTCCCCACAAGATGATTTTTGTCCCATTATTTTTAGTAGACCCTTCTTGAATATTGCTAGTGCTAAGATTAATTGTGAAAAGAATATTGTCACTGTTGGCATAAATGGTATGTCTCATGAGTTTAATTTCGCTAAGTTTAGTAGACAACCTCGTGAAAGGGAACCACCCAGTAAGGATGAAATTATTGGTCCTTCTTCCATTGCTGTTCCTCCAACTGATCTGTTAGAACATTATTTGTTAGACCATGGAAACGATATGTTTATGAAGGAAAGGGAAGAAATAGATTAAGTGTTCCTTAAACAGGAACCTATGCTAAAATATAACCTTCCCATTGAAATTCTTGGGGATCCCCCTCCACCCAAGGGTGATACCGTGTTTGAACTCAAACCCTTACCTGATAATCTTAAGTATGGTTATCTTGATGAAAAAGAAATATATCCTGTTATTATTAGTGCTAACCATTCAGAGAAAGAAGAAGAAAGATTATTGAAAACTCTAAAGAAACACCGAGTTGCTATTGGATATACTCTGGATGATCTTAAGGGCATTAGTCCCACATTATGTGAACACAAAATTTCAGTGGAGAAAGATGCCAAACCAGTTAGAGATCCTCAAAGACGATTAAATCCTAAAATGAAGGAAGTGGTAAGAAAGGAGATACTAAAGCTCCTTGAGGCAGGTATTATTTATCCCGTTGCTGATAGTGAACGGGTAAGCCATGTCCATTGTGTCCCTAAAAAGGGAGGTATTACCGTTGTTCCTAATGATAAAGATGAATTGATCCTGCAAAGAATTATTACAGGTTATAGGATGGTAACTGATTTCCGTAAGTTAAATAAAGCTACTAAGAAATATCATTACCCTTTACCTTTTATTGATCAAATGCTAGAGAGGCTATCCAACCACACACATTTTTGCTTTCTAGATGGTTATTCTGGCTTCTCTCAAATACCTGTGTCCGCGAAGGATCAATCTAAAACTACTTTTACTTGCCCTTTTGGCACTTTTGCTTATAGACGTATGCCTTTTGGTTTATGTAATGCACCTGCTACCTTTCAAATATGCATGATGGCTATATTTTCTGATTTTTGTGAAAAGATTTGTGAGGTATTCATGGATGACTTCTCCGTCTATGGATCCTCTTTTGATGATTGTTTGAGCAACCTTGATCGAGTTTTGCAGAGATGCGAAGACACTAGTCTCATCCTGAATTGGGAAAAGTGTCACTTTATGGTTAACGAAGGCATTGCCTTGGGGCACAAGATCTCCGAGAGAGGTATTGAAGTTGATAAAGCCAAAGTTGATGTTGTTGAAAAGATGCCATGTCCCAAGGACATAAAAGGTATAAGAAGTTTCCTTGGTCATGCCGGATTTTATAGGATGTTCATTAAGTACTTTTCTAAAATCTCTAGTCCTCTGACTAATTTATTGCAAAAAGATATTCCTTTTGTCTTTCATGATGATTGTGTAGAAGCATTTGAAACACTTAAGAAATCTTTGATCACTGCACCTATTGTTCAGCCACCTGATTGGAATTTACCTTTTGAAATTATGTGCGATGCTAGTGATTATGCTGTAGGTGCTGTTTTAGGGCAAAGATTCGATAGGAAATTGAATGTTATCCAGTATGCTAGTAAGACTCTTGATACGTCCCAGAGAAATTATGCTACTACTGAAAAAGAGTTCTTAGCAGTTGTGTTTGCATGTGATAAGTTTAGACCTTATATTGTTGACTCCAAAGTTACTATTCACACTGATCATGCTGCTATTAAATATCTTATGGAAAAGAAAGATGCTAAGCCTAGACTCATTAGATGGGTTCTCTTGCTCCAAGAATTTGACTTGCATATTATTGATAGAAAGGGGCTGAGAACCCCGTTGCAGACAACTTCTCTAGGCTAGAGAATGTTCTTGATGACCCACTGCCTATTAATGATAGTTTTCCTGATGAACAATTAGATGTTGTCAATGCTTCTCGTACTGCTCCTTGGTATGCTGATTATGCTAATTACATTGTTGCTAAATATATACCATCGAGTTTCACATACCAGCAAAAGAAAAAGTTCTTTTCTGATTTAAGACATTACTATTGGGATGATCCACACCTTTATAAAGAAGGAGTAGATGGTATTATTAGACGTTGTGTGCCTGAGCATGAACAGGGACAAATCCTACGCAAGTGTCACTCTGAATCCTATGGAGGACACCACGCTGGAGATAGAACTGCACACAAGGTACTACAATCTAGTTTTTATTGGCCTACTCTTTTCAAAGATGCTCGTAAGTTTGTCTTATCTTGTGATGAATGTCAAAGAATACGTAACATTAGTAGACGTCAAGAAATGCCTATGAATTATTCTCTTGTTCTGGAACCATTTGATGTTTGGGGCTTTGATTATATGGGACCTTTTCCTGCCTCCAATGGTTATACACATATTTTAGTTGCTGTTGATTACGTTACTAAGTGGGTAGAAGCTATTCCAACTAGTAGTGCTTATCATAACACTTCTATTAAAATGCTTAAAGAAGTTATTTTTCCGAGGTTTGGAGTCCCTAGATATCTTATGACTGATGGTGGTTCACATTTTATTCATGGTGCTTTCCGTAAGATGCTCGCTAAGTATGACGTTAATCATAGAATAGCATCTCCTTATCATCCGCAGTCTAGTGGTCAGGTAGAGTTGAGCAATAGAGAGCTCAAATTAATTTTGCAAAAGACTATGAATAGATCTAGAAAGAATTGGTCCAAAAAACTTGATGATGCATTATGGGCCTATAGAACTGCATACAAAAATCCTATGGGTATGTCTCCATATAAGATGGTTTATGGAAAAGCATATCATTTACCTCTTGAACTTGAACATAAAGCATATTGGGCTATTAAAGAGCTCAATTATGACTTCAAACTTGCTGGTGAGAAGAGGTTGTTTGATATTAGCTCACTTGATGAATGGAGGACCCAAGCATATGAGAATGCCAAGCTTTTCAAAGAAAAAGTCAAACGCTGGCGTGATAAGAGGATACAAAAGCGTGAGTTTAATGTATGAGATTATGTGTTATTATTCAACTCTTGTTTAAGATTTTTTGCAGGTAAACTTCTCTCAAAATGGGAAGATCCCTACGTTATCGAGGAGGTCTATCGTTCTGGTGCTATAAAAATCAACAACTTCGAAGGCACAAATCCGAGGGTGGTAAATGGTCAAAGAATTAAACATTATATTTCAAGTAATCCCATCAATGTTGAAACTAATATTATTGAAACCATAACCCCTGAGGAATATATAAGAGACACTTTCCAGAACGTTCCAGACTCCGTAAAGGCATAGGTACGTGGTACGATAAGTAAACTGACTCCGAAACAACTCTAATGGCAATTTTTATCAGTTTTGGATTATTTAAGAATTTTAGGAAGAAAGAAGTAGTCCGAAAGGGACACGAGGCTCCCACGAGAGAGGAGGCCGCCCCCCCTGTAGGGCGCGCCCCCTGTCTCGTGGGCACCTCGTGTGCCTCCCGGACTCCATTTTCTTGTATGTTACGTATTTTGGTCGGTAAAAATTCATTATATATACTCCCAAAGGTTTTGACCACCGTATCACACAAATATCCTCTATTTTCGTTTCGAGTTGTTCCTGTTGCAGAATAAAGCAAGATGTCTTCTCAGGAATCAGTTGGGGAGAGCCGGGTGTCTCACCCAACGCCAGGTCCAGGAGCGAATAGCGATGCCTATCACTTTGGACCATCAACGGAGGATGAGATGGAGGCTGATTTGAAAAGGATAGATGCCATGGAGGAAGATCAAGAAGTTACCTCTCGTCTCCAAGCAGAATTCACTATGGGGGTTCTACCTAGCCTGGCTGTCCCTGCTTCGGTCATCCCTTCCAACTCTAGATTTCTTTCTTATGAAAATATGAAAAAGAGTTTCACGTGTTCTCCAGAAGCTATGCAACATCCTTGGGTAAAAAGAAGCTTTGGCCATTACGGGCAAGCTCCGGAAAGAAATTATGGACCTCAAACAACAAGTCAATAAGCTCGAGGAGGAGAACCGTATCCTAAAGGGCATCATCGCCAAGAAGATCATAGCACCAACCGTGAAGAAGGAGAAATAATCATATGGGTATGGACACTCCCCTTGGCAACTGCCAAGCTTGGGGGAGGTGCCCCGGTATCGTATCACCATCACACTCCTATCTTTACCGCTTTATTTAGTTCGATCCTTTTAGTAGCATCTTGATCTAGTAGATTGAAGTTTTGTTATCATGTAGTTTTGAGTTTTGCATTGTGATCTCTTTATGTAATCGAGTCTGTGTGCTATCTATAATAAAGATTAGTGTTGAGTCAAGGGCTTTGCTATGTTTCTATGATCTTGAGAAAGTAGAAAGAACAAAAGAGTTCATATTGATCTTATGGATAGTGATAACTTCACACATAGAAAGTATGAGGCATAAAAATTGTTGAGAGTTGATGAACGTAGCCTTGGTCATCATTGCAATTAATAGGAAGTGATAAGGAAAGAGGGGTTCACATATAAATATATTATCTTGGACATCTTTTATGATTGTGAGGCACTCATTAAGTATGACATGCTAAAAGAGTTGACGTTGGACAAGGAAGACAACGTAATGATTTATGTTTTCCGACATCTCAGTTAAAGTATATTGTCATTGACCTTCCAAACATGTTGAGCTTGCCTTTCCCCCTCATGCTAGCCAAATTCCTTGCACCAAGTAGAGATACTACTTGTGCTTCCAAATATCCTTAAACCCAGTTTTGCCATGAGAGTCCACCATACCTACCTATGGATTGAGTAAGCTCCTTCAAGTTAGTTGTCATCGGTGCAAGCAATAAAAATTGCTCTCTAAATATGTATGACTTATTAGTGCAGAGAAAATAAACTTTGTACGAACTTGTTGTGGAAGTAATAAAAGCGACGGACTGCATAATAAAGGTCCACATGCAAGGGGCAATATAAAGTGACATTCTTTTGCACTAAGACTTTATGCATCAACCCTAAACGCGCATGACAACCTCTGCTTCCCTCTGCGAAGGGCCTATGTTTTTACTTTATGCTTGAGTCAAGTTGATCCTCACCTTTCCCCTTTTTCATTTTATCCTTTGGCAAGCTCCTCATGTTTGAAAGATCATGATATATATATATATATCCAATTGGATGTAAGTTGGCATAGGCTATTATTGTTGACATCACCTAAAGGTGAATACGTTGGGAGGCAACACAATATGCCCCTATCTTTCTCAGTGTCCGGCTGAAACACTATAACCACAAGTATTGCGTGAGTGTTAACAATTATGGGAGACTACAAGAAAGTTGAGTATGTGAGCTTGTTGACAAACTCTATTATTGACTCTTTCTGATGTTACGATAAACTGCAATTGCTTTAATGACAGAGATTATAGTTTGTTAGTTCCCAATGAAGTTTTTGAACCATACTTGACATTGTGAATTGCTTATTACTTGAGCATAGGAAATCATATGACAAAATCTATATATGTTGCTGTTATTAGAATAATCATGATGCCCTCATGTCCGTATTTTATTTTTTATCGACACCTCTATCTCTAAACATGCGGACATATTTTTCGATTTCGGCTTCCGCTTGAGGACAAGCGAGGTCTAAGCTTGGAGGAGTTGATACGTTCATTTTGCCTCATGCTTTTATATCAATATTTATTGCATTATGGGCTGTTATTACACATTATATCTCAATATTTATGGCTATTCTCTCTTATTTTACAATGTTTACCATAAAGAGGGGGAATGCCAGCAGTTGGAATTCTGGCTGGAAAAGGAGCAAACGTTGGAAACCTATCCCGCACAACTCCAAAAGTCCTGAAACTCCACGAAACAACTTTTTGGATGTAATAAGATTTTATGAGCGAAAGAAATAGGCCAGGGCCCACACCTGTCCAGAGAGGCAGAGGCACGCCCCCAGCAGGGCGCGACCTCCTATCTCCTGGGCCCCTGGTGGCCTCCGCGTCCATCTTCGCTATATCATCACTTTTACCTGGAAAAAATCGTGGGCAAGCTTACGGGACGAAACTCCGCCGCCACGAGGCGGAACCTTGGCGGAATCAATCTAGGGCTCTGGCGGAGCTGTTCTGCCGGGGACACTTCCCTCCGGGAGGGGGAAATCATAACCAACGTTATCATCAACGATCCTCTCATCGAGAGGGGGTCAATCTCCATCAACATCTTCACCAGCACCATCTCCTCTCAAAACCCTAGTTCATCTCTTGTATCCAATCTTGTATCAAGACCACAAATTGGTACCTGTGGGTTGCTAGTAGTGTTGTCCTTGTAGTTGATGCTATTTGGTTTACTTGGTGGAAGATCATATGTTCAGATCCTTTATGCATATTATTACTCCTCTGATTATGAACATGGATATGCTTTGTGAGTAGTTACGTTTGTTCCTCAGGACATGGGTGAAGTCTTGCTATTAGTAGTCATGTGAATTTGGTATTCGTTCGATATTTTGATGAGATGTATGTTGTCTTTCCTCTAGTGGTGTTATGTGAACGTCGACTACATGACACTTCACCATTATTTGGGCCTAGAGGAAGGCATAGGGAAGTAATAAGTAGATGATATGTTGCTAGAGTGGCAGAAGCTTAAACCCTAGTTTATGCGTTGCTTCGTTAGGGGTTGATATGGACCCATATGTTTAATGTTGTGGTTAGGTTTACCTTAATACTCCTTTTTTGTAGTTGCGGATGCTTGCAATAGGGGTTAATCATAAGTGGGATGCTTGTCCATGTTAGGGTAGTACCCAAGTGCCGGTCCACCGACATATCAAATTATCAATGTACCGAACGCGAATCTTACGAACGTGATGAAAACTAGCTTGACGATAATTTCCAATGTGTCCTCGGGTGGTCCTTCTTCATTATTAGAATTTCTCCAGGCTTATCCTTTGCTACATAAAGGATTGGGCCACCTTGCTGCACTTTATTTACTTTATTTACTTTTTGCTCGTTATTATTTATCTTATCACAAAACTATCTATCGCCTACTATTCAGTGCTTTCAGAGAAAACCTTACTGAAAACCGCTTATCATTTCCTTCTGCTCCTCGTTGGGTTCGACACTCTTACTTATCGAAAGGACTACGATAGATCCCCTATACTTGTGGGTCAGCACAAGTACAATATGGATGGTAGATATAGGTTTTTGTAATCTGAAAAAATAAAAACAGCAAGGTAGCAAGCGATAAAAGTGAGCGTAAACGGTATTGCAATGGTAGGAAACAAGGCCTAGGGTTCATACTTTCACTTGTGCAAGTTCTCTCAACAATAATAACATAATCGGATCATATAACAATCCCTCAACATGCAACAAACAGTCACTCCAAAGTCACTAATAGTAAAGAACAAACGAAGAGATTATGGTAGGGTATGAAACCACCTCAAAGTTATTCTTTCCAATCAATCCATTGGGCTAGCCCTAGAGTTCGTAGTAAAATAACACCTTAAGACACGAATCAACCAAAACCCTAATGTCACCTAGATACTCCAATGTCACCTCAAGTATCCATGGGTATGATTATACGATATGACTCACACAATCTCAGATTCATCTGTTCAACTAACACAAAGAACTTCAAAGAGTGCCCCAAAGTTTCTACCGGAGAGTCAAGACGAAAACGTGTGCCAACCCCTATGCATAAGTTCACAAGGTCATTAAACCCGCAAGTTGATCACCAAAACATACATCAAGTGTATCACGTGAATATCCCATTGTCACCACAGATAAGCACATGCAAGACATACATCGAGTGTTCTCAAATCCTTAAAGACTCAATCTGACAAGATAATTTCAAAGAGAAAACTCAATCCATTACAAGAGAGTAGAGGGGGAGAAACATCATAAAATCCAACTATAATAGCAAAGCTCGCGATACATCAAGATTATGCCGAATCAAGAACATGAGAGAGAGAGAGAGATCAAACACAAAGCTACTGGTACATACCCTCAACCCCGAGGGTGAACTACTCCCTCCTCATCATGGAGTGCGCCGGGATGATCAAGA
Organism: Aegilops speltoides; assembly: GCA_021437245.1. Taxonomy (NCBI): domain Eukaryota; kingdom Viridiplantae; phylum Streptophyta; class Magnoliopsida; order Poales; family Poaceae; genus Aegilops; species Aegilops speltoides. The sequence goes on along the minus strand of CM038141.1, from coordinate 419,804,195 downwards.
TGGCCACCGGTGATGGATCCTCCTCCGGCAGGGTGCCGGAACAGGGTCCCGAGAGGTTTTTGGTGGCTACAGAGGCTTGCGGCGACGGACTATCGATCTAGGTTTATTTCTGGGGGTTTCTGTATTTATAGGAAATTTTGGCGTCGGTCTCACGTCAGGGGGGGTCTTCGAGTCATCCACGAGATAGGGGGGGCGCCCAGGGGGGTAGGGCGCGCCCTCCACCCTCGTGGATGGCTCGGGACTCTTCTGGCCCAACTCTTTTACTTCGGGGGCTTCTTTTGGTCCATAAAAAATCATAAAAAATTGGCACGTCCATTGGACTCCGTTTGGTATTCCTTTTCTGTAAAACTCAAAAACAAGGAAAAACAGAAACTGACATTGGGCTCTAGGTTAATAGGTTAGTCCCAAAAATCATATAAAATGGCATATAAATGCATATAAAACATCTAAGATGGATAATATAATAGCATGGAACAATAAAAAATTATAGATACGTTTGAGACGTATCAAGCATCCCCAAGCTTAATTCCTGCTCGTCCTCGAGTAGGTAAGTGATAAAAATAGAATTTTTGATGTGGAATGCTACCTAACATAATTATCAATGTAATCTTCTTTATTGTGGCAAGAATATCTAGATCCATAAGATTCGAAACAAAAGTTTAATATTGACATAAAAACAATTATATTTCAAGCATACTAATAAAGCAATTATGTCTTCTCAAAATAACATGGCCAAAGAAAGCTTATCCCTACAAAATCATATAGTTTGGCTATGCTCCATCTTCGTCACACAAAATATTCAAATCATGCACAACCCCGGTTTCAGCCAAGCAATTGTTTCATACTTTAGTATTCTCAAACTTTTTCAACTTTCACGCAGTATATGAGCGTGAGCCATGGATATAGCACTATGGGTGGAATATAATGGTGGTTGTGGAGAAGACAAAAGGAGGGAGATAGTCTCACATCAACTAGGCGTATCAACGGGCTATGGAGATGCCCATCAATAGATATCAATGTGAGTGAGTAGGGATTGCCATGCAATGGATGTACTAGAGCTATAAGTGTATGAAAGCTCAAAAAAAGAAACTAAGTGGGTGTGCATCCAACTTGCTTGATCATGAAGACCTAGGGCATTTGAGGAAGCCCATCGTTGGAATATACAAGCCAAGTTCTATAATGAATAATTCCCACTAGTATATGAAAGTGACAATATAGGAGACTCTCTATCATGAAGATCATGGTGCTACTTTGAAGCACAAGTGTGGTAAAAGGATAGTAGCATTGCCCTTCTCTCTTTTTCTCTCATTTTTTCCTTTTTTCTTTTGTTTTGGGTCTTCTCTTTTTTTTGGCTTTTTTATTTTATTTTATTTTTCATCCGGAGTCTCATCCCGACTTTTGGGGAAATCATAGTCTTAATCATCCTTTACTCATTGGGACAATGCTCTAATAATGAAGATCATCACACTTTTATTTACTTTCAACTCAAGAATTACAACTCGATGCTTAGAACAAAAATATGACTCTATGTGAATGCTTCCGGCGGTGTACCGGGATGTGCAATGAATCAAGAGTGACATGTATGAAAGAATTATGAAAGGTGGCTTTGCCACAAATATGATGTCAAGTACATGATCATGCAAAGCAATATGTCAATGATGGATTGTTTCATAATAAACGAAACGGTGGAAAGTTGCATGGCAATATATCTCGGAATGGCTATGGAAATGCCATAATAGGTAGCTATGGTGGCTGTTTTGAGGAAGGTAAATGGTGGGTGTATGGTACCGGCGGAAGTTGCGCGACACAAGAGAGGCTAGCAATGGTGGAAGTGTGAGAGTGTGTATAATCCATGAACTCAACATTAGTCATAGAGAACTCACATACTTATTGCAAAAATCTACAAGTCATCAAAACCAAGCACTACGTGCATGCTCCTAGGGGAAGGGTTGGTAGGAGTTAACCATCGCGCGATCCCGACCTCCACACATAAGGAGGACAATCAAAGAGATACCTCATGCTTCAAATATGTTACACAACGGTTACCATACATGCATGCTACGGGACTCATAAAACTCAACACAAGTATTTATCAAATTCACAATTGCTCCACTAGCATGACTCTAATATCACCATCCTCATATCTCAAAACAATCATAAGGAATCAAACTTATCATAGTATTCAATGCACTTTATATGAAAGTTTTTATTATATCCCCCTTGGATGCCTATCATATTAGGACTAAACTCATAATCAAAGAAAATTACCATGTTGTTCTACAGACTCTCAATATAATATAAGTGAAGCATGAGAGTTCATCTATTTCATCAAAATAAAACCATCATCATGCTCTAAAAATATATAAGTGAAGCACTAGAGCAAATGACAAACTACTCCAAAAGATATAAGTGAAAAATCAATGAGTAGTCGAATAATTGTGCAACTATGTGAAGACTCTCTAAGATTTCAGAATTTCAGATCTTGTGATATTATTCAACCATCAAGAAAAACAAAATAAAAGAAAATGACGCTCCACGCAAAACACATATCATGTGGTGAATAAAAATATAGCTCCAAGTAAGGTTACTGATGAATGAAGACGAAAGAGGGGATGCCATTCGGGGCATCCCTAACCTTAGGCTCTTGGTTGTCCTTTAATATTACCTTGGGGTGCCTTGGTCATCCCCAAGCTTAGGCTCTTGCCATTCCTTATTCCATAGTCCATCAAATCTTTACCCAAAACTTGAAAACTTCACAACACAAAACTCAACAGAAAACTCGTAAGCTCCGTTAGTATAAGAACATAAATCACCACTTAGGTACTGTTGTGAACTCATTATAAATTCATATTGGTGTAATATCTACTGTATTCCAACTTCTCTATGGTTCATACTGTCCGATACTACTCATAGATTCCTCAAAATAAGCAAACAACACATAGAAAACAGAATCTGTCAAAAACAGAATAGTCTGTAGTAATCTGTAACTCTCGAATACTTCTGTAACTCCAAAAATTCTGAAATAAATTGGTGGACGTGAGGAATTTGTCTATTAATCTTATTAAAAATAATCAACTTAAAATCACTCTTATGTTAAAAATTACAATTATTATCGTGAGTGCAGAGTTTCTGTTTTTTGCAGCAAGATCACATAAACTTTCACCCAAGTCTTCCCAAAGGTTCTACTTGGCACTTTATTGAAACAAAAGCTATAAAACATGATTACTACAGTATCTTAATCATGTTAACACATAAAAATAGTAGGGGTAAATATTGGGTTGTCTCCCAACAAGCCCTTTTCTTTAATGCCTTTTCTAGCTAGGCATGATGGTTTTAATGATGCTCACATAAAAGATAAGAATTGAAACACAAATAGAGCATCATGAAGAATAATACTGGCACATTTAAGTCTAACCCACTTCCTATGCATAGGGATTTTGTGCGCAAACAACTTATGGGAACAATAATCAACTAGCATAGGAAAGCAAAACATGCACGATTTCAAAATTTTCAACACATAGAGAGGAAACTTGATATTATTGCAATTCCTACAAGCATATATTCCTCCCTCATAATAATTTTCAGTAGCATCATGAATAAATTCAACAATATAACTATCACATAAAGCATTCTTTTCATGAGCCACAAGCATAGAAGTTTTATTACTATCCACATAAGCAAATTTCTTCTCATGAATAGTTGTGGGAGCAAACTCAACAAAATAACTATCATGTGAGGCATAATCCAATTGAAATTTAAAATCAATATGACAAGTTTCATGGTTATCGTTATTCTTTATAGCATACATGTCATCACAATAATCATCATATATAGCAACTTTGTTCTCATAATCAATTGGAACCTCTTCTGAAATAGTGGATTCATCACTAAATAAAGTCATGACCTCTCCAAATCCACTTTCATCAATATAATCATCATAAATAAGAGGCATGCTTTCATCAAAATAAATTTGCTCATCAAAACTTGGGGGACTAAAAATATCATCTTCATCAAACATGACATCCCCAAGCTTGTGGCTTTGCATATCATTAGCATCATGGATATTCAAAGAATTCATACCAACAACATTGCAATCATGCTCATCATTCAAATATTTTACGCCTAACATTTTATTGCATTCTTCCTCTAGAAATTGAGCACAATTTTCCTTTCTATCATTTTCATGAAAGACATTATAAAGATGAAGCATATGAGGCACCCTCAATTCCATTTTTTGTAGTTTTCTTTTATAGACAAAACTAGTGATAAAACAAGAAACAAAAAGATTTGACTGCAAGATCTAAAGATATACCTTCAAGCACTAACCTCCCCGGCAACGATGCCAGAAAAGAGCTTGATGTCTACTACACAACCTTCTTCTTGTAGACGTTGTTGGGCCTCCAAGTGCAGAGGTTTGTAGGACAGTAGCAAATTTCCCTCAAGTGGATGACCTAAGGTTTATAAATCCGTGGGAGGCGTAGGATGAAGATGGTCTCTCTCAAACAACCCTGTAACCAAATAACAAAGAGTCTCTTGTGTCCCCAACACACCCAATACAATGGTAAATTGTATAGGTGCACTAGTTCGGCGAAGAGATGGTGATACAAGTGCCATATGAATGGTAGCTATAGGTTTTCGTAATCTGAAATTATAAAAACAGCAAGGTAGAAAGTGGTAAAAGTGAGCGAAAACGGTATTGAAATGCTTGGAAACAAGGCCTAGGGTTCATACTTTCACTAGTGCAAGTTCTCTCAACAATAATAACATAATTGGATTATATAACAATCCCTCAACGTGCAACAAAGAGTCACTCCAAAGTCAATAGCGGAGAACAAAAGAAGAGATTATTGTAGGGTACGAAACCACCTCAAAGTTATTCTTTCTGATCAATCCATTGGGCTATTCCTATAAGTGTCACAAACAGCCCTAGAGTTCGTAGTAAAATAACACCTTAAGACACACATCAACCAAAACCCTAATGGCACCTACATACTCCAATGTCACCTCAAGTATCCGTGGGTATGATCATACGATATGCATCACACAATCTCAGATTCATCTATTCAAACCAACACAAAAGAACTTCAAAGAGTGCCCCAAAATTTCTACCGGATAGTCAAGACGAAAATGTGTGCCAAGCCCTATGCATAAGTTCAAAAGGTCAGTGAACCCGCAAGTTGATCACCAAAACATACATCAAGTAGATCACGTGATTATCCCATTGTCACCACAGATAAGCACATGCAAGACATACATCAAGTGTTCTCAAATCCTTAAAGACTCAATCCGATAAGATAACTTCAAAGGGAAAACTCAATCCATTACAAGAGGTAGAGGGGGAGAAACATCATAAGATCCAACTATAGTAGCAAAGCTTGCGGTACATCAAGATCGTGCCATATCAAGAACACACAGAGAGAGAGAGAGAGAGAGAGAGAGAGATCAAACACATAGCTACTGGTACATACCCTTAACCCCGAGGGTGAACTACTCCCTCCTTGTCATGGAGAGCGCCGAGATGATGAAGATGGCCACCGGTGATGGATCCCCCCTCCGGCAAGGTGCCGGAACAGGGTCCCAATTGGTTTTTGGTGGCTACAGAGGCTTGCGGTAGCGGAACTCCCGATCTAGGTTTCTTTCTGGAAGTTTGGGGATTTATAGGAGGAGTTGGCGTCGGTCTCACGTCAGGAGGCCCCACAGGGAGTTCACGAGGCAGTGGGGCACACCCTGGGGGGTGCGCCCTCCACTCTCATGGGGCCCATGGGACTCCCCTCCAATAGCTTTTCGTTCTAGTATTTTTTTATATTTTCCAAAAAATATCTCCTTTGATTTTCAGCGCATTCCGAGAACTTTTATTTCTGGACAAAAACAACAACATGGTAGTTCTGCTAAAAACAACGTTAGTCTGGGTTAGTTCTAACCATATCATACCAAAATCATGTAAAAATATTATAAACATGGCATGAATACATTAAAAATTATAGATACATTGGAGACGTATCAGTTGCCTCTCCTCTTTATTGTTCTCCCTCGCCGAAAAATGCCCGTCCATGTGGACGACATTTTGGTAGCTGCGGCATCACGGGCAGCACGTGCCTTCTCCCACTTGTTTCCCAAGACTTCACGGTTGTCCTTTGGCACGGTGGCTATTCCATTCGTCGCGACGACATCATCATCTTCATCATCCAACCCAATTGATTGATTCGAGCTTGAGCCATCATTCCTCTTCTTGCCAGACTTGAGGTCGGCCACAAGTTGGTTCCACTTCGGCTTGGCATTCAATATGACCCAACAATGGCTAAAAGCAAATGGCTTATTCTCCACCTCGTGATACAAAGTGGCCGCCATTGCCGTTTAGAAAACAACATATGTATGAGTACGAGAATGCAAACACAAGAAGCATATGCAATGGATGACAAGATGAGGCAATCGAGTTTACGTGAGTTGCGACTCCCATCCCACGTTGAGGGAGTTTGGTCACTTGTGAGTAGTAGCAAACGTACTTGTTCACTCCCCCTTCAATGATCCCCCAACGATGTTGGAGAGATGCCACATTGCAGGTGGTAATGATAGGATGCGGCTCCACATACTCCTTTTTCTTGTGATACTCCTTCCAAATCTTCATCCAATATGTGTTCCCCTTTTGCTCGGTGCCGCATGTTGGATCCATCATCGTGGCCAACCAAACTTTTACCGACAAGATGTCCTCAAATCTTGAGAATGCCAGACCTCTTGCTTTCGGCGTCTTGGTCTTCTTCTTCTTCTGGCCCGGATTGGGATCGAATGTTGTCCGAACTTCAAATGCGGTGGTGGCCTCCAATTCATACTCCATTTCGTTCGGATCTTCATTGTCATTGATCATGTTCGACAAGAACGCCTCCTGCAGGATTATGGTTTGCAAGCATTCATCATGTGCGAAATGAACTAGTCGTATATGCTAAATCTGATCGGACAGGAGCAAAGAAAACGAACCGACACTGGTTCGGTCATTCTGTAGAACCTGTCGAGGGCAACCCAGGCACTGCCGATGCATGTGCTAATCCATGCCCGAACGAGCTGCGGCGAGTTACACACGTCGACCTCCGGAATCTACGTGCGTAGAAAGCTGTCTGAAACGGCCCAGCTGGCAGTCGAATCATCCTCTTTCCTAAGGGGGCCGGACGGCGTAATCCGCGCCAGTGCTCGGAGGGAAGGGGTGCGGGGATCTGGGCGCGGCAGAGGAGACAACTGCTCCACCATGTCCGAACCTCCCTCCAACGTAGCCGCTTCCCTCTCTCACTGTTGGCGTTGCTGCAACTTGCGGTCGATGTTCTTCACCTTGCAAATCGCAACCGACGAATTGACCCCTCCGAGGGACGAGGTGGATTGCGTCTCCGTCGCGGCGGTGTGGGTTGGTCCAGACGACATCTCCGGCGCTAGATCAGGACCGGAGGTGAGGATTGGGAGCAAGGGTGGAGATTCATAGTTTTTGAATCTATCAATTTTCTCCGGATCATGAGGAGAGGGTCCGAATGCGGGAAAGGTTGGAGGGCGGCGGGAGGAGGAAGAAGGGTTTGATGGATTTGGTGCAATTTGGGGTAAGCTCGGTCTGTCGGGTCCGACATGGTGGGCATGCCCTGGCACGCCTGGTCACCCCCATATCCAGCCGGTGAGCCCGGGTGTTTGAGGTCCGTTTAAGGAGCCCATCTAGATCGAAAAAACATGACCGGGCAGTGAACGGGCAGCCCACCTGGGTGTATGAGACGGATTTGAGGCGCCCGGTTGTAGATGCTCTTACAAAATATAGTTTATCAAAAACCAGTAACTTCTACTCTGTTTTTTCTTAAAAAAACAATATACATCAGATTTTGTAACCTCGTTAGATAATTTTCTTATAGCCTCCTGTGAGCTTGCATGCCAATGTTTTTCCCCACATGATCCAACATCGATGCCTTGTAAATAAAGCAACTCAAAATGGTGCAGTCAATTTAGTAGGGTGCTCTCTAACCTTGTTTGAATGATAAATGCATTCATAAGTTGTAGTTGCAATCTTGGACCATGCCATTACTGTGAATATATTTCATTCATAGTTTACTCTCTGGTATGGTTGCAAATATCAACAGGTAGCTTAGTTAAAGATCAATGCTTGAACACATGCTGATGGAATTTTTTTCCCATCGCTTCCCTTGTGAGTACCACTAAATTTGCAAGCCCCCCAAATGGTAAATCGTGTATAATCTTAAAATAAGTTGATGCTTTCATTGGTTATGCCCAAAAAATCCACAAACTCCGGCCTACAATGAATCTTGTGCATCAACTCCTCAAAGGAACACAAACCAACATGTAGTTGGATAGTTAGGAGGACAATGATATCCCCAGCCCATCGAGGTTCAAGTTCTAGACTTGGCATTACACTACTAGGAAAACCCTTACCAGTAGCACTGTTTTTTTGCTATTAGTAGCGCGGGTAGGCGCGCTACTACTACGGCGCTACAGCTATTTTCTGGCAGTAGCGCTTGTTTTGGTCCGCGCTACTGGTAAATGAGCGCTGCTGGTAATATTTTGGCCCGCGCCACTGCTAAAGTTTATGTTTTTTTCTTCATATTTTGGCGCCGTACATGTTTAAATAGATATATCTTTTATACAATAGCAACTCATCATGAACTTGTCTGTTTAAATAGCATATTGATTACTACTAGTCATCATCACCTAACAATGTTCGTCAATGAGACATCATATATATAACAAGTTGGTCACTAGTCATAATCACAACTCCTCATCCTCCTCATCAACTCTAGCTAACACATTGTAGCACATAATAACACATTCTACCTATGACCTACTCTTCTCATAGGACCTACTCTACCTCTCTTAGGTAAAATATTATCAAACAAGATAGGCATTGACTCTTCATTAAGGAAACTGGACTCTCCATAACGAAGAACGGAGATCATCCTATCTCCAAGTCTTGGCCTATGCACAATGTTGCTTCCAAGTAGCTCTCTACGATGGCCGAAACATTTTTTCCAATCATTTATTATCATGGCTTTCTCGCTTTTAGAAATCCGGTATGGACATGAGTGATGTGGATACTGCGGCTGACCTAGCCGTGGTGGTCGTAAGCTCATAATAACATCAGGTGAGGCACACAATCCATCGGGATTTTCTATTCAAAAACATAGTAATAACTTTGTAGTTAGCAATGTAGTTTAGTTTTAGAAAAACTTATGCAAAAGATGCACGGATGTCATAATAGTAGAAAATCTTACCATGCTATCTCCTTTGATGTTACTGTAGCACACCGCGTGCACTAGTGGCACATACTGACCATAATTTTGAGGAATTTGATAATAGCTATTATAATTCTCAAGATCAGTAAAAAATGCGATAAGACCATCTTTCTCCTTATAAGTTAATTGTGCTTCATCACTGTAGAAGTAGGTTCTGTCTACCATCTTCCATACATTTTTTAAAGAATGAAAATAAGCTGTCAATGGAAATAAGCTGTCAAATACTTTGAAATAAACACTATAAATTACTTAATAAATATGTTTGAGAAACTCACACAACGGTAGAACTAGAAGCGTGTCAACAAGGACCCAAATGGTCATATTCTTTTTGTCGATGTCAGGATCACCAAGATCGAAGGTGAGAAGCATTCCCTCATGAAAATCATACGCCTTGCAAAAGGCTTCCCAATTCGGGCAACCAAAATTGGATGAGTTCACATAACTTCATAGTTTTACAGCAAAAACATAACCATGATGGGTCCTTAGTTGAATTATCTTTGTCTCCATGCTTTCATGATCTTCAAAACCCATCTTCTCCAAGACATAGCGTCTTGCATGGCATGGGATAAGCTAGTTGAATTGTAAAAGACGGAAATTACACGTTGAAGAAGCAGAGAAGTCGTGCAAAAATAACAAAAAACACTTGTCATCATTGCGTACCGTATCAACATCGAAGGTCTCTTGGAGCTTGATGCTGAAGTGCCGACCTTCTACCAGGCGAGGCCTGTCGCACATACCGCGCTAATCTTCGCAGTAATCGCACATAGAGAATTCCCTTTCGTTGTCAGACATTTCCTAATAGGTAATTAATAATGCATCATCGAATACATATATAGTAGTTTGTAGCAAAGATTATAATATAACAACTAGAACACCTAAAATTTGTAGTTTGTAGTACTTTGTAGCAAAGATCATCATCGAACCTAGTTTGTAGCTGAAGGAAATATTCCCTAGAGGCAATAATAAAGTTATTATTTATTTCCTCATATCATGATAAATGTTTATTATTCATGCTAGAATTGTATTAACCGGAAACATGATACATGTGTGAATATATAGACAAACATATAGTCACTAGTATGCCTCTACTTGACTAGCTCATTAATCAAAGATGGTTATGTTTCCTAACCATAGACATGTGTTGTCATTTGATTAATGGGATCACATCATTAGGAGAATGATGTGATTGACATGACCCATTCCGTTAGCCTAGCACTTGATCGTTTAGTATATTGCTTTCTTCATGACTTATACATGTTCCTGAAACTATGAGATTATGCAACTCCCGTTTACCGGAGGAACACTTTGAGTGATACCAAACGCGTCTGGCGTAACGGGTGATTATAAAGGAGTACTACAGGTGTCTCAAAAGGTAGATGTTGGGTTGGCGTATTTCGAGATTAGGTTTTGTCACTCCGATTGTCGGAGAGGTATCTCTGGGCCCTCTCGGTAAAGCACATCACTATAAGCCTTGCAAGCAATGTGACCAATGAGTTGGTTATGAAATGATGCATTGCGTAACAAGTAAAGAGACTTGCCGGTAATGAGATTGAACTAGGTATTGGATACCGACGATCGAATCTCGGGCAAGTAACATACCGATGACAAAGGGAACAACGTATGTTGTTATGCGATTTGACCGATAAAGATCTTCGTAGAATATGTAGGAACCAATATGGGCATCCAGGTTCCGCTATTGGTTATTGACCGAGAATAGTTCTAGGTCATGTCTACATAGTTCTCGAACCCATAGGGTCCGCACGCTTAACGTTACGATGACAGTTTTATTATGAGTTTATAAGTTTTGATGTACGAAGTTTGTTGAGTCCGGATGTGATCACGGACATGACGAGGAGTCTCAAAATGGTCGAGACATAAAGATTGATATATTGGGCGACTATATTCGGACACGGAAGTGTTCGGACATTTTCGGAGAAAACGGTCTTGGGAGGTTACGGAACCCCACAGGAGAGTTAATGGGCCACATGGGAGTTAGTGGGAAGAGAGGCGGCGGGGGGTGGGCCGCGCCTCTCCTCAGTGCTGAATTGGACTAGGAGGCGGCGCCCCTCTTTCCTTCCCCTCTCCCCTTCCTTCCCCTCCTAGTAGGAGTAGGAAAGGGAGTCCTACTCCTACTAGGAGGAGGACTCCTCCTCTGGCGCGTCCCCTTGGGCGGCCGCCACCCCTGCTCCTTTATATCTGAGGCGGGGGCACCCAAAGACACACAAGTTGATCTACGGATCGTTCCTTAGCCGTGTCGGTGCCCCCTCCACCATATTCCACCTCGGTCATATCGTCGCGGAGTTTAGGCAAAGCTCTGCGCCGAGAAACATCATCATCATCACCACGCCGTCGTCTTGTGGGACTCATCCCAAGCTTTGCTGGATCGGGCCGGGGATCGTCATCGAGCTGAGCGTGTGCTGAACTCGGAGGTGCCGTCGTTCGGTGCTTGGATCGGTCGGATCGTGAAGACATCGACTACATCCATCGCGTTGTGCTAGCGCTTCGCTTCACGGTCTCACGAGTGCGTGGACAACACTCTCCCTCTCGTTGCTATGTCATCACCATGATCTTGCGTGTGCGTAGGAATTTTTTGAAATTACTCGTTTCCCAATAGTGGCATCCGAGCCTAGGTTTTATCGTTGATGTTATATGCACGAGTAGAACACAAGTGAGTTGTGGGCGATACAAGCCATCTTGCTTACCAAAGATGTCATACTTTGGTTCGGCGGTATTGTGAGATGAAGCGGCCTGGACCGACATTACTGCGTCGCGCTTCTGCGAGACTGGTTTCACCGTTCTGAGCACTCGTGCTTAAAGGTGGCTGGCGGGTGTCTGTCTCTCTCACTTTAGCTGAATCGAGTGTGGCTCGCCGGTCCTTGCGAAGCTTAAAACAGCACTAACTTGACAAACTATCGTTGTGGTTTTGATGCGTAGGTAAGAATGGTTCTTGCTAAGCCCGTAGCAGCCACGTAAAACTTGCAACAACAAAGTAGAGGACGTCTAACTTGTTTTTGCAGGGCATGTTGTGATGTGATATGGTCAAGGCGTGATGCTATATTTTATTGTATGAGATGATCATGTTTTGTAACCGAAGTTATCGGCAATGGCGAGAGCCATATGGTTGTCGCTTTATTGTATGAAATGCAAACACCCTGTAATTGCTTTACTTTATCACTAAGCGGTAGCGATAGTCGTAGAAGCAATAGATGGAGTAATGAGAACGATGCTACGATGGAGTTCAAGGTATTGCGCCGGTGACGATGGTGATCACGACGGTGCTTCGAAGATGGAGATCACAAGCACAAGATGATGATGGCCATATCATATCACTTATATTGATTGCATGTGATGTTTATCCTTTATGCATCTTATCTTGCTTTGATTGATGGTAGCATTTTAAGATGATCTCTCACTAAAATTATCAAGAAGTGTTCTCCTTGAGTATGCACCGTTGCCAAAGTTAAATCGTGCCCGGACACCACGTGATGATCGGGTGTGATAAGCTCTCGTCCATCTACAATGGGTGCAAGCCAGTTTTGCACACGTAGAATACTCGAGTTAAACTTGCGAGCCTAGCATATGCGAGATATGGCCTCGGAACACGGAGACCGAAAGGTCGGCGTGAATCATATAGTAGATATGATCAACATAATGATGTTCACCATTGAAAACTACTCCATCTCATGTGATGATCGGTTATGGTTTAGTTGATTTGGATCACGTGATCACTTAGATGACTAGAGATGTCTGTCTAAGTGGGAGTTCTTAAGTAATATGATTAATTGAACTTAAATTTATCATGAACTTAGTACTGATAGTATTTTGCTTGTCCATGTTTGTTGTAGATAGATGGCTCGTCTTTGTTGTTCCGTTGAATTTTAATGCGTTCCTTGAGAAAGCAAAGTTGAAAGATGATGGTAGCAATTACGGACTAGGTCCGTAACGAGAGGATTATCCTCATTGCTGCACGTAAGAATTACGTCTGGAAGCACCGCTGGGTGCTAGGCCTGCTCTTGATGCAATGACAACGTTAAGAACATCTGGCGAGCAAAGTGATGACTACTCGATAGTTCAATGTGCCATGCTTTACGGCTTAGAACCGGGTCTTCAACGACGTTTTGAGCGTCATGGAGCATATGAGATGTTCCAGAGTTGAAATTAATATTTCAAGCAAATGCCGGATTGAGAGATATGAAGTCTCCAATAAGTTCTACAGACTGCAAGATGGAGGAGAATAGTTCATCGGTGAGCATATACTCAAAATGTGCGGGTATAATAATCACTTGATTCAAGCTGGGAGTTAATCTTCCGGATGATAGCGTCATTGACAAATCTCCAATCAACGCCACGAAGCTACAAGAGCTTCGTGATGAACTATAATATGCAAGGGATGAAAAGACAATTCGAGCTCTTACGCAATGCTAAAAGCTGCGACGGTAGAAATCAAGAAGGAGCATCAAGTGTTGATGGTCAACAAGACCACTAGTTTCAAGAAAAAGGGCAAAGGAAAGAAGAAGGGGAACTTCAAGAAGAACGGCAAGCAAGTTGCTATTCAAGAGAAGAAACCCAAGTTTGGACCTAAGCCCAAATCGAGTGCTTCTCTTGCAAGCGATGGACCTTTGGGCGGAGCTGCCCCAAGTATTTGGCGGATAAGAAGGATGGCAAGGTGAACAAAGGTATATGTGATATACATGTTATTGATGTGTACCTTACTAGAGCTCGTAGTAGCACCTGGATATTTGATACTGGTTCTGTTGCTAATATTTGCAACTCGAAACAGGGACTATGGAATAAGCGAGCACTGGTGAAGGACGAGGTGACGATGCGCGTGGGAAATGGTTCCAAAGTCGATGTGATCGCGGTCGGCACGCTACCTCTACATCTACCTTCGGGATTAGTTTTAGACCTGAATAATTGTTATTTGGTGCGGCGTTGAGCATGAACATTATATCTGGATCTTTTTTGATGGAGAAGGTTATTCATTTAAATCCAGAGAATAATGGTTGTTCTATTTATATGAGTAATATCTTTTATGGTCATGCACCCTTGAAGAGTGGTCTATTTTTATTGAATCTCGAAAGTAGTGATACACATATTCATAATGTTGAAGCCAAAAGATGCAGAGTTGATAACGAGAGTGCAACTTATTTGTGGCACTGCCATTTAGGTCATATCGGTGTAAAGCGCATGAAGAAACTCCATACTGATGGACTTTTGGAATCACTTGATTATGAATCACTTGGTACTTGCGAACCGTGCCTCATGGGCAAGATGACTAATACACCGTTCTCTGGTACTATGGAGAGAGCAACAGATTTGTTGGAAATCATACATACAGATATATGTGGTCCGATGAATGTTGAAGCTCGTGGCGGATATCGTTATTTTCTCACCTTCACAGATGATTTGAGCAGATATCGGTATATCTACTTAATGAAACACAAGTCTGAAACATTTGAAAAGTTCAAAGAATTTCAGAGTGAAGTGGAAAATCATCGTAACAACAAAATAAAGTTTCTACGATCTGATCGTGGAGGAGAATATTTGAGTTACGAGTTTGGTTTACATTTGAAACAATGCGGAATAGTTTCGCAACTCACGCCACAGGAACACCACAAAGAAATGGTGTGTCCGAGCGTCGTGTCGTACTTTACTAGATATGGTGCGATCTATGATGTCTCTTACCGATTTACCGCTATCGTTCTGGGGTTATGCTTTAGAGACGGCCACATTCACGTTAAATAGGGCACCATCAAAATCCGTTGAGACGACGCCTTATGAACTGTGGTTTGGCAAGAAACTAAAGTTGTCATTTCTTAAAATTTGGGGTTGCGATGCTTATGTGAAGAAACTTCAACCAGATAAGCTCGAACCTAAATCGGAGAAATGTGTGTTCATAGGATACCCAAAAGAGACTGTTGGGTACACCTTCTATCACAGATCCGAAGGCAAAACATTCGTTGCTAAGAATGGATCCTTTCTAGAGAAGGAGTTTCCCTCGAAAGAAGTGAGTGGGAGGAAAGTAGAACTTGATGAGGTAACTGTACCTGCTCCCTTATTGGAAAGTAGCTCATCACAGAAATCAGTTCCTGTGACACCTACACCAATTAGTGAAGAAGCTAATGATATTGATCATGAAACTTCAGATCAAGTTTCTACTGAACCTCGTAGGTCTTCCAGAGTAAGATCCGCACCAGAGTGGTACGGTAATCCTATTCTGGAAGTCATGTTACTTGACCATGATGAACCTACGAACTATGAGGAAGCGATGATGAGCCCAGATTCCGCAAAATGGCTAGAGGCCATGAAATCTGAGATGGGATCCATGTATGACAACAAAGTATGGACTTTGGTTGACTTGCCCGATGATCGGCAAGCCATTGAGAACAAATGATCTTTAAGAAGAAGACTGACGCTGATGGTAATGTAATTGTCTATAAAGCTCGACTTGTTGCAAAAGGTTTTCGACAAGTTCAAGGGGTTGACTACGATGAGACTTTCTCACCCGTAGCGATGCTTAAGTCTGTCCGAATCATGTTAGCTATTGCTGCATTTCATGATTATGAAATTTGGCAAATGGATGTCAAAAC